>JAGFMF010011681.1:1547230-1561097 GCA_019455555.1 Galemys pyrenaicus | reverse complement strand
CCAGGGTTCCTTTTTCTCCACATCCTCGCCAGCATTTGACATTGTTGATTTTTTCAATGTGTGCCATTCTTACCGGTGTGAGGTGGTACCTCATTGTGGACCACATCTTTCATAGAAAGAAATGCCATGTTTGTCACATATATAAAAAGCATTTATTTATTTATTTATTAGATTTTTTTTGTTGTTGTTGTTTTTGTTCATATAAGAATTGGGGTACAGGCCAGAAGCGCAGGGTGGGTGATTGGATCCAGAGACAGAGTGGAGAACAGGACAGATGGACTGAAACACACTGCTGAGGGGAGCAGCAGGTGAGGCAGGAGAGGAGAGGTTTGCCACTCCATGTGGGTCCCCTCCCTGGCTGGCAGAAGGGATCAAACTCGTGCTGCAGTGGCTGAGTTTTGTGGTTTGCTTCATAGTGCGTTGCTTAACCCACTGCACCACCAGGGAGGGCTCTATAAAAAGCATTTAAATAAAAGTACCGTGGAATGTAGCCAAAGGAAGCCCAATTCCTTTTTTAATTCAGGAAATATAGTGAGAAATTACTCGGTTTACGCCAGACTGATTAATATTTTTAATATAATCTCCATGCTTTTTAAGATTCTGGAAAGCAGTTGGAGGGTTTGGCAGAGCTGTGGGCTGTGAAGCACAGGCTTCCCTTGTGTGTTGGCTCTGCTCCCCTGCCCCCCTGGCCAGGATGGGGCTTTGCGCTGCACAGCGTCTCATCCTGGTTTCTTCTTCTGCAACATGGCGCTTTCTGTGTGGTCACTTCCAAAAGTAAATTAGTGCTCACTTTGAGTGGAAGAATTCTAGCACATGGAGGTTTTCTACTGCCATGTTTAAAAAGACCTCCCCACCTCTGCTGTACCCCAGTTCTTATATGCACAAATAAATAAATCTTTAAAAAAATAAAAAATATAAAGCCTTCACCTGTAGATTAAAAAAAAACAACTACTACCACCACCAAACTATTGAGCAAGCATTTTTAACAGAGATACCAGGTTTTTTCTGCGTTGATGTTCATTCTCCAAGGGGAATAAAGGCTAAATACTGAAGCAAGTTTGAATTGGCCTAAACCAGTACCTTTCCTTCTGGACTGTATGTATGGGGTTTAGGTTACTTTATGAAACTATAAGCGTAATTAAAAAAAATAAACAACTCATGGCAAATGGGACTGTCATGGACTAAAGTGAACAGTTTGTATGATTTTGGAATTTTTAAAAAGGATTTATTTATGCCTACAAGAGCTGAGGTGTAGGCAAGAGGTGTGTTTGGAGGGCGAGGGGGTTTGTAAGAGGATTCACCAGAGACAGAGTGTGGCGCAGAACAGGCGGATCTACTGAAATACACTGCTGAGGGGAGCAGCAGGCGAGGCAGGAGAGGTCTGATGTACCATGTAGGTCAGCTCCCTGGCCTGGAGTCTGACTCGTGCTGCAGTGGCTGCAGATGCTTCATAGTGCTGAGACTTAACCCCTTGTACCACCAGGGAGGCCCTGATTTTTGAATTTTTATTTTAATTTTGATAGGTGATATATTCATGTGGCTTAAAAAATATTCATGTATCTTGTCCAAAGTGTCTGCTCAGTCTTGTGCCCCTTTTCCTAAATTCTCATCTCTTCCTCAAGAGGTAACTACTGTTAAAGAGTTTCCTATGGCTCCTGCCAGAGCTGCTTCATGCATCCGTAACCAATTCTGAAATGAAGATTTCTTATTTTTGCCACCCTTCCCATAAAACCTGGCGCATCGCCCACTTCTGTTTCTTGCTTTTCTTCTTTTGCCCAGATATCTTGGAGAGCTTCCCAACCTGGAAAGATCTCGTAACAGTCATTCAGTATATTCCACTCTTGGCTACCACATATCTATCCATTTTCCTGTCGCTGTATTGTATATTGGGTTGTTTTTAATCTTTTGTTATTCAGATCACTGCTACTATGAATAATCCTGAACATTTGTGATTTCACAAACTTGTTGCTATTTCTTGTGTGAGTTCAGAAAGTAAAGCGTGGTACTGCTGTGTCTTTAACCCCTGTACCACCAGCGACACCCAAAGCGCTATCAAGCTATGGGCGGTCACTGCAACAGGAGTTTATTCCACGGCCAGGGAGCTGACCTACCTGGTGCAGCAGACCTCTCCTGCCTCACCTGCTGCTCCCCTCAACAGTATTTCAGTAGATGGGTCTGTTCTGCTGCTCCTATCTCTGTCTCCGGTGACTCCTCTTACCCCCACCCCCCACTCTGCACCTCTGGCCTGTACCCTAGCTCTTGTATGCATAAATAAACAAATATTATTTAAAAAAAGAAGTAAAGCCTGCGCTTTCAGAGACTTGTCCTGCTCTTGGCAGTCCTTCCAAGGGTATTTTGCTGGAAAAGTTTGAGAAGCACTGCTGTAAACTTGTTATTGAAGCCTCATGGTGGGATGATGTTTCGCTTTCTGAAATAACTTTGCAGTGAAGGGAAAGTGACAACAATGTCACTTTGCCATGCTGTGCTTGCTGGAGGGGATGTAAGAAAACGGGTGAATCTGCTAGTGATTTCTTTATAAGCAAAAATCATGTTGTAACATTGTGTAGTTGGTTTGCAGGCTTTTGATACAATGAAGCAGCTTAGAGTTTTTAGAACAGACTCAGTAACCTCTGACCTTAAACCCTACAGCACCAAAGGCTATAGTTGTCAACAGGCACAGTCTATAAAGGGAAGATTCCATGATTAAACATGCTTGGAAAACACTGGGTTCCGTGTAGAGAAACCAGTTTTTGCTGAGGGTCTATTGAGATCCTTAGATCTTTGGGTTAAATTGTGACTCTCCAAGTGCTTTTCCCAATTTCACCACTGAACTCTTTTTTTTCCAGCCCACTCTGATTAGCTCTAAGATACTGAGGAGTGAGCAGGGGAATCAGTACCGGTGTCAGACGCCATCTTGAAATTAGTCATAAGTAGATGTGGTGTTCACCTTTACCAAGGACTCAGCGAGGGGGATAGCAAGGGAAGTCACTGTCACGAACAGCAGATGGTGGTCATGTAACATGCAGGCCAGCCACTTGGACGTGGCAGTAATTCCAACGACAGTAGTAAGTCAGGGTCCATAAAGTCATCTTAACTTTATTAGCATCTACCAGCATTTTAATTTCACTGGCTAAGTGAATAAAAGGCGAGAACTAGGTAGGTCATTAATACACCTTTAACTTCTTCCTAGGAAAAGCACGAGTCAGCTAAGGAATACATTTGTTGAAATCTTTTCTGCCTTACATACCACTTACCTGGCATGCAATAGGTTTGGTTTTTCTTGCTGTCTCTCCAGCAGGTAGGTGTTCACTAGTTCAGGTTACACAGAGGTGGATGTAGCTCTCACTTGGAAGAAAAAGCCACCATGCAGCCACATTCATCTCACTCCTTTCCCTGAGAATTGGCAAAGAGCAGTTTTAGGCCACCACACACAAAACAGCCAGAGCCATTATCCTCCAGGAACTGGCATTTGGGCTGAAAATAAGCCGTGAATACAAATCTCTATTAGGAGGGCCAGTGGCTGAGAGAAGTCAGGGTCTCTGAGAGGTTGAGAGACCTGAGCCACTTCAGTCTTTCTAGGTCTATTAAATGTAAGATGGTGTAAAGCAAAAATTAGGGTGTGTCTTCACTGTTTATGTTTAGCAACTAAACACGTGATACACAAATACGCGGTGCCATGGATTATGGTACTCACACAATAATGATAGGGTTATTGTACATTTCATTCCTGACGTTTACAGTTGGGGTGACCCAGCAATGGAAGTACATTTCAAGTTGTATAGTAAACACCTTTCAGAGCTGTCAGTGTGTCTGTGACAGAGCTTGGCTTTGAGACCTTACCAAAATTCAGCTTTGTATGAGTTCTTTGGAGAAGTGTCTGTGCAGATGTTCTGTCCATTTTTGTTGGGTTTTGTTGTGATTCAGTTGCATGAGCTCTTTGTATGTTTTTAGATACTAACACCTTCCTGGATATATGATTTGTGAATAAGTTCTCAAGTATTCAGTGACTATACAGCAGGTTGACTTTTGATTTTATTGCTGGTTTCCTTCACTGCACAGAAGGCTTTTAGTCTGACGTAGTTCTCTTGGCTTATTTTTGCTTTTGTTTCTTTTCCTGTTGGAATCAGATTCAAGAAAACATAGGTGAGACCAAGGGCCTTACTGCCTGTGTGTTCTCTTAGGAGTTTTATGATTTCAGTTCTTACCTTCAAATCGTTAATCCATTTTGATTTTGTTTTTACACATGGTATAAAATAGTGGTCCAATTTTGTTCTGTGGCATGTGGCTGTTCAGTTTTCCCAACACCATTTCCTAAAGACTGTCCTTCCCCCCATAATATAGTCTTGTTTCCTTTGTCATAATTACTTGGTTGTAACGCCATGGGTTTACTTCTGAGCTCTCTCTTCTTTGATCCATGATCCATCTCTCCATTGATCCATGTCTCTGTTTTTCTGCCACTTACCATTCTCGTTTGATGATTGCAGCTTTGTAGTATAGTTTGAAATCAGGGAGTGCTTGATGCTTCTAGCTCTGTTTCTCAAGATCGCTTTGGCTTCTTGGTTTCATACTTCTTCAAGCTGAGAGCGGAAAGCTGCAGGTGGAGTATCTGGGTGTTGCTTATCCGTTGTGTCTTACGGAAACAAACCTGCTGACTCAGCTCCATCACTTGGTATCTCAAAGCCACTGTCACCATTCCCCTGTATGACCTGCACTATCGGATAGACAGAAGAGGAAAATCATCCCAGTCCAAGGCCCTGAGACCCTCACGTCCTACCTGACCCTTGTGGAGACATCCGTGCAGGTGAATTGACTCCCATCTAAGAAGTGCTGGGGAACCGAGAATTTCCATAAGGTTTCTTGTCTCTCCGTTGAGGGTTTAACCGCTAAATTTTGAAAATAAAATCTGTAATGATAGAGGGATTTTATTTTCTTTTGTCTTAATTTTCTGTGGATAGAAAACTGATTAAAGTTTCTGAAATTGTGGGATGCATTAAGTAAAATTCCACAAAACTAATAATCCCTTTTATCCAAGAAAATTGTCTTTTTATAAACTGTTCCCCATTCATAATAGGATAACTTTTCTTTTGGAATAAACAAAGCACTTTGAGAGCATTATTACATTTGATTTTATAGTGGTTCTAATGAGGAGGCTTCCAAAGAAAGGTTTTTAATAAGCTCCATGTAAACTACACAGTGTGACTGAGCTCTAGTTCAAGAGAACCATTAACACCGAAAATATGTTTTCAGATTATTTTAAGGACAGGCACTATTTTTCTTGGTTCTGTAAAAAGTATACTTTAGCTTGTCAAGACTGCCTTGAATTGTTTCAGTTTGATTTTCAAGGTATTTTTTCTCGAACTAGAGATTTCAAGCACAACTGGAAATTTTATATAAAAGTGCATATTTTTATATAAGAATTTTTTGATATGCACGCTTGAATAAAACTAGAATAAAACTATTCTGACTTAATAGTCACATATCCGACTTGTTGGGATTTTAGACATTGTAGCGGCAGGAAAGGCAGCACAGAACAAGTTCTGGACGGTTCTAGCAGACGGGGGTAAAGAAAGGAGTCTTGGAGCCCTCGGTGGCTTTTATGCTTTTATTTACAGAGGTGACATTATTCTCTCAGAGGCCACCAGGTACATGGCAGGCAGGGGTGCTGGGGGGCCAGGAGCTGGCAGGCCTCCCAGCCCTCGGTACATCTCACCCTTTCAGCTTACTGCTTCTCTCTGCTTCTACTACTGGCGTCCTGTTCCACTGCTGCTGCTGCTCTTGCTGTCCTCTTGACACCGCCCTTATATGCCTGTGTCCAAACCCAGGCGTGCCCACTTGCGCATGTCCACCTAGGCACGCATGCAGCACCGCAGGTGTCCATCATTGTACCAATGGCGGAGGGCAGAAAAGCCTGAGACTTTTCTCTCTGCCCCTACAGACGTGTAACCCACAAGAAATAAAACCTGATTTTGGAATGTAATAAAAATCCCATCAGAGAGTCTGATCCTTCCTTGAAGGTCTGTCACTGTGTGTTTAATTCTTCTTTTTAGGACCTGAACCAAATTAAAATCTTTCCTCATGGTGCGAGGTGTATGTGCTTAATAGTGCTTGTATCAAAGTGTGCACACAGTTGATTCCCACTTGATTGGCCTTTTCTACTGACTCTAGAAAGTTAATTTTTAAGTGGCCCCACTGGTGGTGGCACAGCGCTGAGCACCTGATTTGCACCAGCAGCAGTTTCGGTCTCTCTAAACATTTCAGTGGCCTCCAACCCCTCTGGCAGGAGAGCACGCCTGACGTTGCTAGACGCAGGGAAGGCGGCCTCACTCTGTTCAGCACTTAGAAGCAAAAGTGATTCTGTGGCCAAGAATGAGATTGGCTCGCACAGCAAGAGTCAATTACCAATAGCTTTTATGTCCAAATATTACAGGCAGGACAAGCTACATGATTTGCGGGGCCCAGTACAAAAATGAAGATGCAGGGCCCCTTGATAAAAAGCTAAACCTCTCAAGCCGGTGACAGCAGAGCATTAGACCAAGTGCAGGGCCTGTCTCATCCCTGAGCCGTGACTGGAAAGTTCCCGCATTCAAAGAGCCCACCCTGAACACGGCAGACAGGGATATCGCTGGGGGTGGGGGAAGATAGTCTTCCCAGAAATGGCAGACCTGTGGCACCATGCAGTAGCAATAAAAATAGAACTAGACCGACTAGAACTGTATAAAATTAATTAGCAGGGCGAAGGCACCTGGTTTGAACAGATCTGTGTAACCTCACATAGAATCTTAGACATAAAGGTCCTGGAGGTCGAGTTTAACGAGAGGAAATATGCTTTGTCTCATCTGTTAACTGGTTTTCCTTGCTTTTGTCTTTGAGAGAATTTATGTAGCTTCTGACGGCGAACAGAGCTGAGGTTTATCTGGTAAAGTGTTCTCTAGGGTGAAAGATGATAGACTAAAAGCAGGTGTCTCTCCATTTACCTTCCTCACTTTCTGTTACCTGAGAGCAAGTGACTGTAATCTCTCCTCTCACCCCATTATGCAGTCTTATTTCCAGAGTCTAAAGGAAATCTCCATTTCAATAGCTAGACAATGTCTGATGTTTAGCGAATCAAATGGAAAATATCCTTTATATTTTTTTCTTCGTGGATCCACTGCCCATTCTTTTTTTTTCTTTTATCCCCCTTAAGATGGGTAAATAGTGTCACGTGTTTTCCTTCCTTGCCCACCACAGGCTTAGCCACTTGTCAGCTCTTCCTCGAGAATCTCCCAGGTTTACCTTTGTTCTCCAAGTACTTTAGCCTCTTGAAACTTAAAATCTGTAGTAGTTTATCAGCTGGTAGGCTACTCTTTCCTCAAGCTCATTTTTCAAAATATTACTTTTCTCATGTTACTAGCCTGCTAAAGATCTTACAGCTCTGAATCATTCCTGTCAGACAGAATTTAAATTAAGCCGCATGTTCAAGGCATTCTGTCGATGGGACCTCTCTATCTCTCTGAACCATATTAATCATTATTCTCCGACACCGCCAGTCTGCTTCTCCCCATGCTGATAGGGGAGAGCGAGTGCAAAGGTATTTTAATTTTAGCTTTTCATGTGAAAGATTCTCTAGTTGGGACACAAACGCTGAAGAATGTCCTTTGTGGTGAACAGTGCCCCGGGGCTAAGAAAGAGCTATCAAGTGCCATCCCTGCCGTAGTTGGATGGCCAGGCACAAACTAAGCCCACAACACTGCAGCAGAAGGCTGTGCACACACTGCACACGCACGATGCACACACAGCAGGCACAAACTAAGCCCACAACACTGCAGCAGAAGGCTATGCACACAGGGCTGTCAGCTTAAACTGTGCTCCTTTGGTTATGGGGAACCTGTGGTTGCTGCCTGACTACTTTTGTATGTCTCGGTGGTCACCCAAGAAGTAAGCTCCTAGAAGGCAAACATTGAACCCTCAGGGTTGTTTTTTCCCCCCCTCACATGCCCTTGATGCCCAGTGTACCTGTTAAATTCTCATTCACTATCAACTCACTTATCCATGACCAGGTATTGTGCATTCTACAGTCTGGTGCTCTGGATTTAAGCAACAGTGTGTGCATAGGAAGGCCTCGCCTATGGCTCCAGCGCGTTTGGGCCACATGAAGGTTGAATCTCTCCATATCAAGAGGTATCACAAGACTCTTCCTGGTGACATCTGTTAACATGACTTCATCAAGATGGGCTGAGGTCATGATATACCACAGCTAATTGCTTCTCTCTCATCTCCCAATCAACTAACCCTCTCACAAAAAGAAATGAGGTTAATTTAGTATGGCTTAGCCTCCAGAAACCTGTGTGAGCCCCCACTGGCAGCAGCTTCATGTTCTAAGTGCCTACAAGCCATCTGTGTAACCTTTGGTTCTTCAGCTTTACCAGAGATTTGTGGTAGGCTAAGCGGGCTACAGTGTCTGAAAGGTACTTTTCATGAAAATTGCAACATGCGTTTTTTGTTTTGTTTTTGGTGGGGTGATGGGGGTGCTGGAGAAGGAGGAGGGTATCGCTTCCTCTTTTCTCAATAATTCAGATTGTCAGCGCGGGCACAGAGAATGTACCTTCACATTGTGATTCCGGTGTGCAGCTCTGACCTGCCAACCAGGAGACAGGTCCCCTAGCCGTGAAGTGTCGCAGAGTCAGAAGTGGGGGAGCTCTGGCTCATCATGAGTGACGCGGTTTGCAACTTCACTTCACCTCAGCTTCTTCGCTGCGGAAGTGAGATCGAAATGGTCTCTGGCACAGAGCAGGTGCCACCCAGCGCTTGTGGTGTCACAGTTGTCACCGGGGCCACTCCTTTAGTGGCAGAAGGGAGGTTTTCTGATGATTAGCTGCTGTCTTGGCCTTTGTTCTTTCTCTGGATATTCGTTTCATCTTTCCAGGGTGCATGATGCTTTCCTGTAGCTTGTTTTCCCTGCCACACCGCTGCCCAAGGCAGCGACTCACCGGGGACACGCAGTGCGTCTTGCACAGTTCAGGTGCTCCACGCACAGGTGCTGAGTTAAGACCCTGGACTTAAGGTCAGAGCTGAGAAGCTAAATTAAGACATCAAAGTGCGTCATCCCACATATTCATGGTAAGTCTGTTCCCGACTGAATGTCATTAAGAGGGTCCCCGTAGTCTTTGGTGACACCACAGTTTTGGGACTAAAATGAAAACTGGCTCATGTCAGGAAGGACCCAGAGATTGAAGTGCTCCCTTGTAACAGGCAAGAGTCGCACTGAGGACATTGCCGTTAATAACAGCACAATAGTAGTAGGGCTAACAGACATTTCTAGAAGCTTGGAATGAAATGTAATGCTCAACTGTAGCACCAATTTCTGACCAGCAAGGTGGGTGCTCTGTTCCATTTGTTTCCATGTACTTGTGCTGGGCTCAGTTTTCTATTCTGTAAGTTATGGCAAATCCTCCGCAGAGTGAGGCCGGGATAAATACATTCGAGTAATAAGTTAGGTAACCAGGGCTTTCTGACGGGTCAGTGGGCAGCTGTACCTCATCGCTCCTGGGTCAGAGCAGGAGGAAACCGATGCAAACCGCGGTTTTCGGCATGTGGGCTGGACCCATACGCAAGATTTTCCTGTGGTGTTTTGAAACTGACCAGAGTTTTGGGGTCTTCAGCGTTGGCCGTGGAGTAGTCTCAGGAGCATGCTTGTCCAGCTTCCTGGGTTCTGTGGTGCCAGTGTCCTCATCTGCGCAGTGAGGGCTGGTCCAGCAGCACGCCCATCGCTGTCGCCCAGTGAGAGTCAGGCTTCGTGGGCTGGGCAGGGCATGTGCCCTGTTGCTCAGGCTGCTCTTCAAACACACCCTCCTCTGAGGCGCTGGCCAATCCTGGGGCTCTTGGACAACTCTGCCCTGGCGGGTCCTGGACCCTACCCACTCAAACCTTGCTACTTAAGGTCCTGGCGGCCTGAGCCTCCCCTGGGTCTCTTAGAGACCCCCAGCCTGCCTCTGTGTGGGAACAGGGCCCCCCCAGTGACTCAATTTCAAGGTAAACTTTGAGGAACGCTGTTCTAGAATCCCATTCCTTCTTTGAGTCTTCTTCAAATGTCATGCTCTGAAGCTAGCACTTCTTTCCCCTTTCGTTTTATTACCATGAATAATGCTCTAGAAACAATGACAAATACGTCAAGATCCTCTCCCCGTGCTCTCTGCTCAGGTCCTGGTGGGAGGTGGTGGTCTCCCCTGATGAGCTCCCCTGGACAGACTGCGCAGCCATCTCAGAAACGCAGCGAACTAGAAGGTTCCACAGCACCTTATTTAGTCAGGCTTCCCTCTGCCCTCTCACTCTGAAAAAGAGGCCTTGTATGACCAGAGACAGGCCAGCCACGTGTCCCTGTCTCCTCCTCCTCATAGTGGCTTTTTGTGCATTACAAACCAGTGTGTACGCCATTGAGCTGTCATTCAGGGACACTAGATTTTTCCTAGAAGATTCTAATTTGAGCTCAATTGGTTGGACAAACCCTGGTGTTCTGGTGCATGAAAACAGACTTACATTTTCAGTAGACGATTGACCTGGAATGTGCTTGTAGCCTCTAATGGGAATGCGCTAATAAAGAGCTTTACGTTCCTCCCTTCCCATCTCAGAATTAAATGCAGTGACAGTTGGCTTCATGCTTGGAGAGTTTTCGCTCGAGTCCATATGTTACCATGCATTACAGTCACTGTGATGACATGGTGGAATAAACACTAAAGTTCAGGCCTCCGAACTGTTTGCCGTTTTGACTGTCTTTGTGAATTTGAAGGCAACGAGCACCTGCTACAAATAGGGTTATGGGACATTATTTCACTGATACCCTCAATTATTTTTTTCTTCTCTTTTTGGAGTGCCATCCTTCCTTCCTGGAAGCATAATTTAATTTTCCATTAAACAGGGCTTCTCCTTTTTTCAGTTTTACCTAGTCAAGGAAATGGAGATAATCAGTTTTTGTTGCTTCTTAAAATTCAATTTATCATCAGATCTTGATTTCATGGTAGGCTTCACGTCACATCTCATTACCCCATGGAAATCCACGATTCTAGGATTTCCTGCAATGTTCAAAATAAAAATATGACATGAATTATGCATCAGATGAGATATATTGCATTTTGAAGATTAACCTAACATTAATTGTAAATGTAGAGCATATAACAATCGTGACAGAAGCTAACCTATTTATCTATGGTAGATTATTCTCTCACATCCTTGCTGACAGCGTCATGCTCCTCATTTTCCTTGCTGACATAAACAGGTCTTTGTCATCCTAAGCGCAGTGCCTTTCACGCTGGACTAGAGTGATTCGTTGCACAGACTTATGTCACCAAAATGGTGGCTTTTAAGGCATATTAAACTCCACTGTTTCACAATTTTGAATCAAATAAGTTTTGCAAATTTTACCTTTTAAAAACTGGCCTTGACACACACACAATCACACTCATTGTGTGTTGGTGGCTAGGACAACCTCAAAAATGTAGACTTCAGCACCTTGTTAGGAAAGGGCAGTCCTAAGAGGTACCTCTCCCTCTGCTGTATGAGCTCATCCTAAACTTCCAAATCTGGGACTCTGTAACTGGCAGTATTTTCAGCCATTAGTTAGATTTTCCGTAACACTCAAAGGATAATTAATGAAAAGCAGACATAGCCTCATTAGTGCCTCTTCAAGAGCAAGACCATAATCCCAATCACTATGAAGAGGTGTTTTGCTTTCGTTTTTTCCCATTTTCCCTAATGCTGAGGAGGGGGAGAAGAGGTGGCAGTTTTTGCTCTTTGAAAAATGCTTTCAAAATAGAAAAGGTTTTAGATTGTTATTAGCCACCGAAAAATCAAAAGCAAGGGATTGGGGAAAATGGTCAGTTTGGAGGTAGAGTCTGTTTGTCAGCATTGTCACCTAACTTCTTCCTTCAAGAGTTAGATGGTGGCTCCGCTGTAACTTGCTGTGTGACCTGGATGAGTGACCAGTTCTCAGAGCCTGACTAGGTTGAGGTACTTTGACTTATTTGCTCTATGAGGGTCCTGTCTAGCTTTAAAATTCTAGAAATTCATACAATACATTCCAAAATTGGGCGAGAACTTGAGTAAGGTGACAGGAGTGGGGAGAGTGAGTAGCTCTGGGCTCCCCTTAGACCGGGTCCTCGCAGCGGTAGTCTCAGCTCTGACATAGCAGGAGACGTCTGAACAAAACTGTTTTTCCGGACTGAAAAATTTGCTAATATTAAAGTAGTATTTTTCTTTTACAAAGCCTGAAAGGAAATTCAGAATGAGGTCACTTGGTGTCAGAAGCACAAGGGTGGTCACTATCATTTTGGAAGAGGTAAAACAAAGTTCCAAGAACTCAGGCGACACTGACTCATGTTGAGGCACCGTGCACACTAATGTCTGCATCTCTCCTGCGGCACCACGGTCAGCTCGGGCCTCTGTTCTCAGCTCTCTCTGCGCCTGGGGTCAGTGTCTACGCACATAGGAGCTCCCCTTTTGCACCGCACGCACCCCGAAGGTCAGGGCCACGCTTAGTTCGCTGCGGAATTCCCAGCATGTGCAGTGTTTGGAGACTTGCATATTCCCCGCCTAACAGTCACTCTGGCCGTTATGTATTTTTTCCTTCTCTAAGGAGAATGAAAAGTCCTGTATATTAATATTTATTAATGTATGCCTTGTTGGGGGCCTCCCTGGTTGCGCAAGGGGTTGAGTCTCAATACTATGAAACTACCAGCAACAACTGAGCACAAGTTCGATCCCTGGCCAGGGAGCTGGCCTACTTGGCGCGGCAGACCTCTCCTGCCTCACCTGCTGCTCCCCTCCCCTCAGCAGTGTGTTTCAGTAGGTCTGCCTGTTCTGCTCCCCACTCTGTCTCTGTGAATCCTGTCACCCCGCCTGTACCCCAGCTCTTGTATGCATGGGTAAATAAATATTTTTTTTTTTTTTTTTGGCAAGGCAGGAGCGTCCTTGCCATGTGGGTCCCCTCCCTGCCTGGGGATCGAACTTGTGCTGCAGTGGCTGCGGAGGCTTCATAGTGCGGTGCTTAACCCCTTGCATCACCAGGGAGACCCTAAATAAACTTTAAAAAAATAATAATAAAGTATATCTTCTTGATGGGGGGAGGCAGGGAAGGGGATACCAAATGTTTTAGGAGTTCTTTATTCTTTTTCATCTCAATTGTTTTATTTATATATTTTTTGCTGTTGATGGGGGAATTATCCATACCCTTTATTTTTGTCATTTCCTCCTTGCCGCCCATTTTAGACCACCTCTGTTTGCTATCAAAATTCCTATATCTCTACCCAAAGGACCGAAGGGAACAGTGTGGAATTTTAATCATTTTGAATACTGATCCTTTTTGATAAATCCTAAATTTTTTCTGTAATTCAGTTTATTTTCTGACTTCACCGTTAAGTTTTATACAGCATTTGATGTCTCCCTTCAGCTATAGTCCCCATAGCTCTCCCAGCACTACATCTCCCACCCATCCCCATAGTCCCTGTGCTCTTCCCGCCCCTGTTCTGTCCCATCTCTCTCCCATCTCCCTCACCCCCCACCCCCATGGCTCAGATCTGTGGTCAGCTTGCAAGTCTTGTCCGGTTTCTCTGTATTCCACCTATAAGTGAAACCATCAGATATTTATCTTTGATAACTCCTAAAATTCCTGACCTAAAAATGTTGACTTAATGGCTAAAATTATTTTTAGTCATCATAATTTTTAAATTTAAAAGTATTTTATTAAAATAATTTTATTTTAAATAATTTATTAAATTAAATAATTTAAAAATAAAATTATTTTTGGGCCTCCCCTGGTGGCGCAGTGGGTTAAGCAACGCACTACGAAGCAAATCGCAGCCACTGCAGCACGAGTTCGATCCCTGCCGCCGGCCAGGGG
>JAGFMF010011681.1:1536854-1547180 GCA_019455555.1 Galemys pyrenaicus | reverse complement strand
GTTGATCTGCCTGTTCTGCTCCCCGCTCTCTGTGGTGAATCCTCTCACCCCCCTACACCTCTGGCCTGTACCCCAGTGCTTGTATGCATAAATAATAAAATAAATCTTTAAAAAATAAATAAATAAAATTATTTTTGGCAAATAACTTTAAAAATTATTTAAATACCATGATGTCTTAGTTTCCAGGCTGAATAATAACAAAGAATTTCTAGTCATTTATCAGGACACTTTTCCCTCATTTTAGATTCATTTTCATATTATTCATTGTAGTTCACATTATGATTTTTTTGAAGATTCATGCATAGAAAAAAGGCAAATCATACCTTTTCCAGTTTCAATTAGGAGACTCGGTGCTTTCTAGGTAAGGTAAAGAAGGCATAGCTTATGTTTTCAGGGAACTTGCTTTTGTTCTAATCTTTTATATACACCTTAGCTCAACCTCATTCCAACCTTTGAGTTTTTGCAGACTTAAGCCATGTACAAATAAGTGGACTATTTACACATCATCCACCTCTGCTTTGACTCTTCTTTAAAAGTCTCTTCTTCCCTCTTGCAGTAAAGTATTAGTATCAGGATATCTTTGGCCACCAAAATGACTTCAATATTAAGAAAGACATCCCCCAACAAGAAGTCTAGAGAGAGTAGATCCAGGCTTGGCAAAGTCAGCAACTCAGCACATCCAAAGGGACCTTGGAGCCTCCTCTTCTCTGTCATTCAGCCTGCTGTCTTAGAGGTAGCACCCCTCTAGCCCTAGACGGCTGCCACGGTCAAAGGGTGATGCAAAGGTGATAACGTGCACTGGCGGGTGACAGAGGAGTGTCCCCCCATGCCTCTCTTTTTGTCATCCAGAAGCATCTTTCTCAGACGGCTCCCAGGAGACTTTGCACATCTCACAGTCCAGAATTATGCATCCCAAGTGCGAACACACTGTAAAATGTTCTGGGAACAAACCCTCCCCGTTCTAGCAGACGAGAGCAAAGCCCTCCGCACAGATTTGAAGCCTGTGAAACAGCTATGCGAAACCTGCTGCCTTTGGGTAAAACCAGCCTTCTGACCGGGACTAATGACAAGAACTGGCTACATTTAAACAGGGAGCGCCCAGCCTTTGCATCTCCACAGTTTATGCTGTAGAAAAGAAGTGGTTCAACCCCAGCATTGCCTTCCTCTGTGCCTAGGTAGGTCAGCATATCATCAGGGCAAAACAGCTTAACACCAGAAGCCCCCAGTCAAGAACAATTACAGTGTTAAGGTCAGTGACTCACTCTTCACCTATGTAAACTAAGTGTAAACTCCTGATTGTTTGAACAGTTCTCACACAATTGCTTCCTGGCTTTGAATCCTCACTTTGATTATGTAACAAACTCTTTGTCTAACTATCATTGACACGTCTTTCCCAGTTAGCACATGGGTAAATTAATCACTGACAAGGGGAGAGGGTTATATGATAGGCTTAGATCAATTATGATTCATCCCGGGGGCTAGGGAGAAGGCCCTCTCTCCAGGGCATATGATGGTGGAGGTGTGAGAAGATGGCTGGACAGTCACCGGCATCTCTTAAAATAATTAAGCCATAATATCTGCTGACTTTGCTCATCTGTCTAAATAAGCAAAATAGAATTACCTTACTGCCTACCTGGAGGTGTGGAGGAGAAAGAGAGAGGACAGGAGGAGCTGTAATGAGTTTAGAGGGGAGAATTAGAGTTGACCTAACTATATCCCTGGTTATAAAGAAACATTTTAGAGTCTTTAGACTGAAATTCCAGAAAGTTCTCCCCCATGAAGGAAATCTACTCAGTTTTTGGCTACAAGGAGAGGGAGGGGCAATTTGTTCTCGATGGCCTCTCTTGAGACAGCTGCTCTCATGCAGGCTGTGATTTAGAAATGGGGAAATAGCTTCCTTGCAGTAAGTGCACAAATACACAGGCTTCCCCCAGATACCTTAAACTATTGCTGGTGTTTTCAGCTCCCCAATGAATTAATATTTATTCATGGATTTCTTGGCTTGGCCTCAGACTCTTCAGTCAACCACTAGGAGAGGCCATGGTGTGTCTCTCTCTCACGTGACCTCCAGGGAACTCTCTGGAACAGGGCTGCATATGTCCATTCTGAAGCTAGTTCTCTTCTTGCATTGTCACCCAAGGGTTTTTAGTTTTTTTAAGATTTATTTATTTATGCATACAAAAACTGGAGTACAGGCCAGAGGTGTAGGTGGTGAAAGGATTCACCAGAATCAGAGCAGGGAACAGAACAGGCAGATTGATGAAACACACTGCTGAGGAGAGCAGTGGGCAAGGCAGGAGAAGTCTGCCGTACCACATGGGTCACATCCCTGGCTGGGGATCGAACCCATGCTGCAGTGGCTATGGATGCTTCACAGTGTGGTGCTTAACCCCTTGCGCCATCAGGGAGGCCCCATGTCACCCAAGATTTTTTGCAGAGAAACTCCAGTGAGCTCCAGTGAGCTGCACTGAGGCATGTACTCAAGCCAGGTCTCTCTTTTTGTTTATACAACTGGGAAAAGTCACTGATTCACATGATAATTAGACCTTTTTATCTTTTTTTTTTCCAGGCAGTATTGGCCTCTAATCTTCCTCCTCCTGAGACTTCTATTTACTCTTTGTTGTTCTTTAAAAATAAAAAATAAAAGGCAACTTACATAGTTAGTTATGGCACCAGCATTGAAGCACAGCATGCAAGTTGTCATCACAAATTAAAATACAATCTAGAGAGAGCCAGAAATAGCAATTCTGCCAAAGAATCATGTCAGAAATAATTCTGCTCTCACTTATTTGTTCTTTATTACCTGTTTTTATTATTTGTTATTGATGATTTAATCTTGTTATCTGCAATATTCTTATAGGCTGGTCATATATTTGTAAGCCAAATCAGTCTTGAAAAGCATAGCAAATAGAACTTACCTATAGGTCATAATTAATTCATCATCTTGTTATTCACTATTTAAGACACTCTACTTTGTCTCGCGCCATCTTCAGGGGTATAGATAGAATAGACCAGAACTGAATGACGGAAATTTCCGTATTTTACAGTCCTTGTGAAAGATGGGCGCGGTGGGTGCCCTGCTTGCCATCTTGGTAATCAATATTTCCTTAGGTATGGCCCCCACCACAACTGGCCACACCTGTGGGGCTGCCAGAGGCCCCTGACAGGCTGTTGGGGGCTCTGTGCTCTAGGAGGGTGACCCAGCAGGGGAGTCATCCCTCCCAGAGAGCAGATGCAAGTGTCAAAGTGTTGACCTTCGCTCCCCAGATGGGAGAGCGCAGGTATGCATGCACCTGGGCTGAGGAAGCGCTCCTTCAAGAGGGACGGTGTCTGCGGTGGTCCCTGGTGTGACAGGGTGCCCTGTGTGACTCTCCCTCCACACCTCACCTCACTGCCCTTCTCCCCTCACACTGCCTGCTTGACTACTTGCTCTCAAATCTGGTCTCAGGTTTTGCTCCCTGGGGACTCCAAACTAAGATAGTCCTCTAGAGAGGAGCATGGCTTCTGTGGAAAATGTCGAGTCAAAGACAACGAGAAAATTTTGAAAGCAACAAAAGCCACAATCCCTGCTCCCTGCCTGTGACTTACGTTTTTAAATCTTGTCATAAATAAGAAGTGTGTTTTTAGCTAAAAATGAGGGGGCTAGGTAAATGGGTAGGGGGGCAGGCAAGAGGAATGGCTTGTGAGCTGTAGTTTACAGAGCTTTTAAAAAAATACATTTCCCTGTAACAGTTTCATGCTATTTGTGTGCACGTGTGTGGTATGTTTCTCTGAAAGATGATATATAGGCATGTGCATTCTTAAGTAGTTTCTTAAAAAGTAGTTTTCTTTTTTAAAAAATCCACATGTTTATTAAATTTCATCGTCTCTTCAAGTAATGCAAATACATCTTCCTCTGCTGGCATATTGCTTTCCACAAGGCAAAGAGTGAAGCACAGTGAAATGGTTTCTTCTGTCCCTTGGGACTGGCCTGGGGAAAGGTGCCTCAGCCTACTGTGAAGTAGTTTGCAGGAGCAAAAGTGAAATACCTGGGGTGCTAGACTATAGATTTTACCTTTTCTTCGTCCTCAAAGAAGGGTAAGGGACCCCCACCCCCACCTCCACTCTACCATAGCGTTTCTCAGGAAGCTGTTAGCCGGCACTATTTTTTGTGGGCTTCCCCAGGCACCAAGCTCTCTTGGGGGGCAGGAGGTTTGTCTTTTTCCTCTCTGTATCTCCATCACGTGGCTGGAGTGGTGTCCAGAAGGCAGTCACCAGCTGGTGAAGTAGCTCCAGTGGTGCGGGATTTCCTATCTGTAGCAGCAGGGAAGGGGCACTGGGCAGGTTCGGGATGGTTCTAGCAGATGGGCGGTGAAGGAAGGAGTCTTGGAGCCCTTGGTGGCTTTTTATGCTTTTATTATTAGAGGTGGCCAAGTACATGGCAGGCATGGGTGCCGAGGGGCGGGGAGGCTGGCAGGCCTCCCAGCCCCCGGCGCATCTCACCCTCTCGGCTGCTTTGCTACTGCTGCTCTTGCTGGTCTTGCTGCTCGTTGGTCTTGATGCTCGCGTTGGTACTGGCGTCCTCATGACGCCACCCATATAAGCCCGTGTCCAAACCCAGTTGCACCCACTTGCACATGCCCTCCTAGGCATGCGCACAGCACCGTGGGCATCCATCATTATACCAGTGGCGGGAGGGCGGAAAGACCTGATGGTTCTCTGACCCTACACTATCTCAGGGCATTTGGTCATGGGGCCTGGATCTCATGTGTGGTCTGCGGTCTGCCCCCCCCATTGCTGCTGTCTGCCGGGGCTCCCTGCAGTCTGCCCTCCCCACTCTGTACCGCCTTGTCTCTTGAGCCCTTCTGGGCCCCAAACCCCTGCTGCTGGCTTGTGATCAGGCGTGGGGAGGAAAAGACCAGATGGACTGGCGATTTCTAGCCCTCCGGCAAGCTGGGATCGGGGATTTAATTGCTGAAAACAAAAGCAGCGCATCATTAGGCTATGCGGTGGTGGCCCATAAAATAATTTCATCTTTTTTCTGGCCACAGATATTAAAAACATGTTTTTGAATTGCTGAGAGGAAGGAGACGGAAATGTGTGCAGTGAGCTTCCAGGAGCCACGGCTCTTGTTCCAGCTGTTCCTCAGGCAGAACACAGTTGAGTTCTGGAAGCCTCTTCCATTTTTTACCAATGTGCTACCTTTGGGCAAAAAGTACTACTCTCTGCCGTTGGATTTTCCACATCTTTTACACTTTCAAGTTCTTTGTCATTTTGAAGGAGACAAAATAACGTGTAAAGCGCTTTTCTTGCGCTCACGGTATCTACCCAAATGGAGAAATACTGTGGCTTGGGTCCCGCGGTAGATGCTAAATAGTGCAGCTCAAATCAATCAATAAACATTAACCTACTTGAGTCAAACCTTTGGAGGTTCAGTTTTCAGATCCTAAAGCGTTTACTGTGATTTGTGCTGTGTGCTGCATATCGCATGGGCGCAGGCTTCCAGAGCCAGCCAAGAGCAGACTCCTCAGTTAAAGCAGGAAGAGATTTAGTCCGGAACCTGGCTAGCTCACAGCGGCAGCTGGAGGCTGGGAGCAGGCTGAAGGATGAAGCCTCTAGGGGGTCAGTCAGATCACGCACTTCAGCTGTCTGCGCCCACCAACTCAGGCCACTGTTTCCTGCGCCATCTGTATTGGCAGACGGAAGTCCGGGGGCCCATCCTGTGCCTACACACTGCTCCCCAAGGCATAGTCTCAGTGGGTGCTATTGGTGGCACGGTTTAGGTCACACCCTGCACCCCAACTCAAGGGCAGTGGAGAGTCTACTTACTTGTTTACATCCCTCCAGAGTAGGCCGGGGACCTACTGCAGCGCTGGGCGGCTGTCTGCACATGCTGAGCAGCCCAGGTGACAGCCGTCTGCTGTGATGATGCCTCATGAACACGGCAGCAAACTGTGTGACTTGTTTGGCCTCTACTATTAAGAAAAAAAGAAGAGAGAGAGAGCAAAAGGTGGGAAGGAACTAGACAAAAATGTTAATGCTGATCATTTCTGGTGGATTATGGGTAATGAGTTCCCTCTGTTTTATTTTTAAAATTTCCTATGACAAAACTGTATTCCCTTGTCAATTAGAAAAAGGGAACATTTGCCATTTAAGACAGGAGGATTAGTTAAAATAATTGCTGCCTGGCTAGGTGGATGAAAGGATCTTAAAAGCCCTTAGGGGATTTGATCATCAATCTTTGTTAAGCACAGGAATGCAGAATCAAAACAACAGACAACAAAACAAAACAAAAATTAGTCTCCTCTAAGGGAGGTTAAAATCTGTCTCAACTGCTTTGCCCTAGGCTGGGGGGGGGGGTGCGGGATGGGGGGGGAGTTGCAGGAGCTGCTGGTCACATTAGAGTCTCAGCATCTTAAGCCAGGAGGCTCCTCAGCTATTATTTACCCGGACTCCATTGCATTCATCTTGAAGCTTTTAAAAATACAAGTACACACTTTCACGCACATGCGTCTATTTAGCATCTGTCTGCCCCAGTAGACACAGGACAGAATTTCCAGTGCCCACTGCACTATAGACACACAGTAGTGCTTAGTAATACCTGTGTGGTGAGATGCTGATGGCTGACTCACTGGGGGAATTTGCTCTAGACTAAGTGCTATGTCTCCCAGTACCCGCAGTTGACCGGCCCTCCCTGAGATGTGGTGGCTGCTTGGGATTCAGCTTGCCTCTCTGGGGTACAGGGGGCGCCAGAGCTCTTGTCTGCCTCCCTGCTTACCAGCCCCTTGAATGCTTTCCTTGGCTGCTACCCTTTACAGGACACAAGAAAATGTGAGGGTCCTGCTATTTTTTCATGCCTGACTTTGGAAAGAGAACCACCGCTCTCTGTTCTCAGCAATCCTGCCCAGCCTGGGGTTCTGTTCCTCGGCCCCTCTCTGGATCTGGCCTAAGGACGTAAACCCCTTTCAAGGGTTCGGCAGATTTTCTTTTGACCTTCCCTTCCTCTGGCCAGGTCTCCTTCTCAGCACCCACCTACCGGTCTCGTGTTCCTCCAGATCTTTTTTCATTTTTGGTGTCTCCTGTGGAAAGCCATTCTCTGAAACTCATGATGTCTTCTCCACTGCCTGGTGTGGTGGAGAAAAAGTGAAAGGATATCGGGGGTCTGGGGGAACCACAGTTGGTTATATCTCGAAAATATCATCTGCCCTTTTGCAGGAAGGGTGAGCCCATTTCAGGGGAATGAAGTTAACTGTAATTACCCCCAAATTTCCAGAGTCATTTGCCAAAGCGTGTCAGTTCATTATTGATTCCAGAAAGAAAGAAGCATGCCACTTGGAAAAGAGAACAGAAAGTTTGCAAGATGAGTGAGCCTGCAGGGTCACCTACTTTTGCTGTGGTCAGAAAGTTTCTCCTGCGCAGTCGAGTGAGGTTCTGATGGACTGAATAGCTGTCATATCCTCAGGAGGAGTGGCAGGCTGAGTCGCTGAGCCGGTGACAGCTATGTTTGACTCGGTAAGTTTCCATGGATCTTGGGAGGTAGGGATTGTGGTGGTAAGTGATATGCAAGGAGAGTTTCCTGTCAGTTCAACGATTTCAGGTGAAGGCAGGTAGAATATCTCCGCGTCAGCTGGAGATGATTCCATTAGATACCCCGTCTTAATAGCTCTGCTGAGCTGTTGGCAAAATGAGATTTTATGCTTTCTCGTCAGGCTGCCAGACAGGACGCAGGTAACTAGATGTAAAATCTCATACTCTGTTGCACAGCAGTTGATGTTTGCATTGAAAAATAAGTATCTTAATGCATTTAAAAAAATACATATATATAGCATCTGTTCCTTCACAGCAAGAGAACATTGCGAATTTGTGTACGGTTTTATGTCTTCATGCTTTGCCACTGTGACTGTTACAGCTGCACGTTGGCTGGGGCACAATTACTGGGAAGCACCATGAAGATGTCATTGAGCTTTGCCTGCTGCTCTGTAATGTTCAGAAGTTACAGAAAAGCAGGGCTGCGCGTGTCATTCAAGCCCCTTATGGTCAGTGAACAAACCAGATGCCCCGCCTGACGACTTGAGGTCACTTCTGCCTGTGCTTCCTCTGTCTCTCCACAGACTGTGTTACCAAGAAGGCGTTTCTCTAGAATTCACATCATTATCACGTAGGGGCCTGGTAGAGGGGGTTTCCTAAAATGCCAGTTTGAAAGCACAGTCTGGGAACGGAACCCAGTAAAGCCACTTTCTATGGATAAATTGCGGCCACAGTCAGACACCAGTGAACGGCAGAGGGCGCCTCTGAGCTCCTAGCATGGCCATCCCTGCCCATGTGGTTGCCCTGCGCTTCCTGGGGTGACCAGTGCCAGCAGAAGCATTAAAACCAGCGCTTGTAAGCTGGCCGTAGAGCTGAGATGTCCAGAGGGGGAGAGGAAGGGAGAAGGGTAAGAACTGGGGTAAGGGAGGGGTAAGAAGTGTTGGTTTTAATCTTCATCTTCTTCTGACCCTTTAGTTTCTCTGTATCCAAGGATGTAAGTGATACCACCCTTGATTTGTCTTTCTCCTTCCGGCTCATTTCTCCTTAGCATTATCCCTTCCAGCTCCATCCACTTTGCTGCAAATGGCATAAGAAGTAGGGGCAGGAGAGCACAATCGACTGTGTGTGCATCTGAGGTGGGAGAGCTATGGCGACCACACCTGAGGGGAGCGGTATTATATTGTCCATAATAGACTGTCAAAATGTTAACAAGAATGCAAAGCAGTGGTGCTTCATTAAATAAATAAATAAAATGAAGAACAGAATTTGAAAGGACTCAAGCTTTGGAAAATCTGCTTTCCTAATGCTGGTCATCTTGGAGTGAAGGTTTTCCTCATGAAATTTTGGGGAATGGACGCTCTTTATTGGTCAGAGAAAAAAGACACATGTCAGCCAACAGCAGAGTAGGATAAGGATTCTTTTCTGTGTTTTCCTATTTTAAGATCTCAGCTTCTAGGACAGATGGTCTAACATAGAATTTTTCATGAACTTTTAACCACTGAGAAATGGGATGGGTGAAAACTTATTGCAATATCGAAGCTTCTAGGCCTTCATCTAAAAGAAGAAACCAGTTCGACCTCTGGTCATTACTGAGGAAACTCTTCCCCTTTCCTAGTAAAACAACTAGTAAGAAAGGTTTGTCTGAACTAATGAGAAGTATATGGTACAGTCAGGTTTTTAGGAGAGGTCGGGACTGTCCTATCTACTGTGTTTGAACTGGTGCTTGGTTAAAATAGAGAAAGAAAATTAAATGAAATGAATAACAAAAACATTTTTATCTACTGAAAATATCGTTGCACATCTTCTGAGTTTTTGATACTCAGCCAACTTCTAATGCCCTCTGATTAGAGGATACTTCATCTTTTTTCTGCATATACTACACCCACAAGATATTAAATTTCACCTCCTTTAAGGTGGAATGAGAATTTGATTCAATGCAATCTGAATTCAGAAAATGAGATTTTTACATTTTAAAACAACGTTTTGGAATTCTTGTCAATTATATGATTTTTTTTTTGTTTTTGGTTTTTGCAACTTGTCACTATCAAATTTTTTAGTAAGCATCTGAATCGGTTTTCCTAGCAAACATCTTTTACACTCATCCTTCATCAGTTTGTCACATTTAAGTCACGGATTTACAGGAATGAGCACAACTGGCATAAACAAGTTTGGGAGGAAACACAGTGACTGGGGTAAGCGCATCTCAGCTGGAGGGTAAAGTTCATGGGCGTGCCTGAGAGCACGCTGGCCAGAAGCATCCGCATGGCCAGGCTAATGGGCAGTCTCTGTCAGAAAGGACTCAATAAACCTGCTTCACCTAGGAGTTGGCCAGCGGGCCTTTAATTAAGAGTTTGTACAATAAATACATTTTTGTTAATATGCACAGGTAGTAACTTTTAAAGATTTTTTTTAAATATTTATTTATTTACCTTGTATGTATATTTATTTATCTTGTATGCATACAAGAATGGGTACAGGCCAGAGGCACAGGAGGTGAGAGGATTCACCAGAGACAGAATGGGGAGCAGAACAGGCAGACTGACTGAAATACACTGCTGAGGGGAGCAGAGGGGAAGGCAGGAGAGGTCTGCTGCGTCATGTGGGTCCCCTCCCCGGCCGGTGGCAGGGATCGAACTCGTGCTTGCAGTGGCTGCGGTTTGCTTCACAGTGTGTTGCTTAACCTGTTGTTCCACCAGGGAGGCCTGCACAGGTAGTAACTCTTTTTTTTTTTTTTAAAGATTTATTTATTTATGCGTACAAGCATTGGGGTACAGGCCAGAGGTGTGGGGGGGTGAGAGGATTCACCACAGAGAGCGGGAG
>JAGFMF010011681.1:1460925-1536804 GCA_019455555.1 Galemys pyrenaicus | reverse complement strand
CCTCCCTGGCCGGCAGCAGGGATCGAACTCGTGCTGCAGTGGCTGCGGTTTGCTTCATAGTGCGTTGCTTAACCCACTGCGCCACCGGGGAGGCCCCACAGGTAGTAACTCTTAAGGAACGTATTTGTGAACTTTTCTACTCCGGTCCTGTGCCACATGCCTTAAGGAACAGCACAAGCTCACTTATGGTCAGGGGTCTGTCTGCACACATAATGCAGCTCTCAAGTGCTTTCCCTGGCAGCCCCGTTTGTACCATGGCACACAGTGGGTTGGTTCATCAGGCTCTTTTTTTCTTGGATGGGAAGAGAGAATGTTTGGTCCACTCCTTATTGTGTTACCACCATTTTAAAATTAGTAATTTGGAAATTGAAAGAGCTTTTTTCCACTGAGATCTTAAATACCTGTTACTATTTTTCTATGTTTTTTTTTTCTTCTAAGTAATGGTAGCAAGAAAGTATGATATGCCGAGGGCAGTTTTGAAAATATACGTTATTTCTATGGATATTAAATTGATGGATTTGGAAGATTTTATTGCTGAGAGACAGAATCGTGAAGCAGAGAGAGTCAAAGAGGGAAAGAAGTAGACAGGAATATCGAATAAGAGGTTTTTTATATTATGTCAACACACATAAACACAGACAGAGACAAGGAGATGCAGAGAGGTAGGGAAGATACCAAGATAGTAACAGAGAGAGTGAAAGGCAGACAGAAGCAGATGAGAGAGAGTAAAGAGACAGACGCAGAATCAGAGATTCCAGGAGAGAAGGAAACTGAGACACTTGGAGAGACAGGAAGAACACCCCAGCATTGGTGCTCAGGATTAGCCCCCCTCTACCCTGCTTGACTAACGCAGTCTAGAGCACAGGTGTGGGGCCTGCAGCCTTGGGGAGTCTGTGTCACTGACCACGACAGAGGGGAGATGGGGTCGCCCAGAAACATGGTGTCCTACACGGGGTCATAGCAGGCGACGCCAGACCTGCGAGAGGTCACGGCCTGGGCGTGAATTAGGTGACCCTGCAGCACTTGTTCATCGCTGTTTGTTTGTGTTTTCCCACTCTAGATGATTGTATTTAAAATGTTTTTTCCCTCTGGCTGCAGAAAGGTCCTAAAGGAGATCGGCATTGGACCACTCAATCCAAACGAGACTGTGCAGGCCAACTTGGAGGCCCAGCTCCTTTCCAGGCTGGACCACCCAGCCATTGTCAAGTTCCACGCCAGCTTTGTGGAGCAAGATAACTTCTGCATTATCACCGAGTACTGTGAGGTGAGACTCTCCTTATCATCTGGAAATCTTAATAAAATTCTGTTTCACTCTAGAAAGCATTCTATCAAGAGACATCTCAAAATCTCAATTATCAAACCACAAACCGAACTGTAACTGACAAACTCGTTACTAATAAAGGCTTCCTCCCCTTTTAGAAAACTCAGAATGAACATATTTTAGGGAAGAACTGGCGCAGAAAACTTCAACATTTGTGGGAAGGCATCCCCCAGATCTCCTACAATGGTTTTGTGCTTAGGTAGACGTTTAAATGCCATAATGGAGACCTGGGCCAAGGTGCCTCTCCAGAGTTCTGCCCTCTGGTGCTGCGACTCATTTTCTCCATGGAAACCCTTCACATTTAGCACGATTCTTGGCGTCAGGTATTTTCAGTGTTCCCCACCACCCACATTCTGTCCAAGTAAAAGCTGTGCATTGCACTGAGTTCAAGTGCAATGGGGCCAGCGGAGAAATCAGCAAGGTGCCGGTGATTCTGGGTCTGAGGGTCTAGGCAGAGGGGAGCTAAGAGGCGTGGGTCAGGCAGAGAACACCTGAAGATGGTCTTACTCAAAAAATCTCTCAGAACATTCTTACCCAAATGTACCTCGGGAGAAACTGGTACTCTTCACATTTCAGAGTGAAATTAGTCAGCTTATTACCTGGGTGCTCCTGGGAGGAGGGAGAGGCTCCTTAGGGGTAGGCCTGTTTGGGTCAGAAACTCTGGACCAGCAGAGGGTGTCACGCACATGAGAAGCAGAAGAGGCAGGACGAGAAGCTGCTGTGGCGAAGGAGTCTGTCCTGCGACAGAAGCGCCCTCGCCTTGCTCCCGTGAGCTGGTGCAGCATCCACAGTGAACCCAGCCCAGGCTAAAGTTTCTGGGAATCTGGAACATTCCAGGTCATAGCCAGTCCCCTTCAGGTCTGCCTCGCCAGCTCATTCTTACTAGATGTTTCCCCCCATCCAGATATTTCCCCTTCTCTGCTTGGAGAAAAGTGAGGGGAGCCCAAAAGGAACCAGGGCGTCTCCTCCAGGGCCCAGGGGACCGTGAAGGGAGTCAATACAGTGATGAGGTGTGCAGCGGCGTAAGGCTGAACACAGCTACCCTGGCAATTAGGTTGCGACTCCGTGTGAAACCGCAGGTGCTTACATATGTAAGCGGCTGTGCGGTGACCCCTCTGCCGTCACTTAGCAGTTTTCATTCCTTCTGTCCCATCACTTAATCTAGTCCGGGAGACAACTGCTTCCTGCTGCTTGTGACCGCCACCTTTGGGGCTGCTGCTGCTTTTGGCTCATTGAATTAGCCAAAGACTTTCCTGGTCTTAAAATATTTCTCACTGCACTGTTCATGGAACTTCCTGTGATGATGCAGATTTTGTGTATTTGTGTTGCCCAGTACAGAAGCCACTAGTCACACATGCCCCGGAAGCACTTAAAGCTGAGTATTAAGTTTTACATAATTAGTTGAAATTTAAAAAACCACATGGGTCTATTGACCTCTGTATTGGGCAGGTTTAGATGATTAACTAGAACTTTCCGTTCTTGCATTCATTTTGTCCATTTTCGTTTATTAATGTAATTTTAAGCTCCCAGACAAGTTACAAGAATAACACAGTGAACTTCCATTTATCCTCTGTGCAGATTTGCCAACTGTTATCATTTTTCTAAATTTGCTTTAGCGTTCTAATTATTCATCTTATCTATCCATTTATGCATTTGTCTGTCTGCCTATCTACATCTTTTCTTTTCTTTTTTTTTTCCTCTGAACTATTTGCCCCTTTGTCCTAAACGCTACTGTCAGGATTTTCTAAGGCCAAGGTCATTTTCTTACATAACCAGTGCCAAGTGATCACAATCAGGGAATTAACACCGGTATAACGCTAGTATGTGTTTCAGTAGCTCTCAAAGAACTCAGACCAGCAGCATCAGCGTGACTTGGGAATTTGTTACAAAGACAGATTCCCAGCGTCCACCTCAGCCACACCAAGTCACAATTCTGGGGGTGGGGTTAGGCAACCAGTGTTTTGACATGGGCACCTGGTGAGCCTGAATCACACAGAAATTTGAGAACCATGCGTCTTACGCTCCATATTCAAATTTAACCCATTCCTCCTAGCCCTGTCCTTAGCGAGGACACTTCTACAGGAATGCTTTTTATTTTCTCACGCAGGATCCAATCTAGGATCATCTGCGTTAATTTTAAAATGATGCTGGTTTCCAGGGAATGAGCTGCGCTCTGGAGGGTGTTGTTGCCATGGTGATGCCGCTGGCAGGGCCAGAGAACAGCTGCGGGGCTTCCTGGGCCCAGCTGTCAGGCGGCTGCTGCCCTGACTCCACAATGACGCCTGTGATGGCTCCATGAATGTCTCAGAGATGTTTCAGACCGACCCAAATGTGTGCGTAACTTGCAAGAGCCTGGCCTCAGCCCTTATTTATTGAGGTAAAATAATGATATTGGAAATGGCAAATGTCCAAAGTTGCATGTCAGAGGAAGATGCTGCTGCCTTTGAAGTAGCTGAGCTCTTTAAGCTCCTGTTTTCTAATTTAACGTGAGGCTGGCAAGATCTACAGACTCAGGAGGGGCCACATCCACCCCCCAACCCTTGGATACATCACAGATGATGAGCGTGAAAGCAAACAGCAAACTCGCATCTGTCAGGAGCTAACCCAGGCTGCACGTGGGGTGGGCTCTTTCAGCCCTTGGCATCTTCTGCTCTCCTCTGCCCAGGGGAGACGGGGCAGTTACTTGTTGCCCCCTGCCCACACCCACAGCTGCACACCTCTTCATCTGTGCCATCTCCTTGCCAACCCTTCCTGCTCGCCCCTCATCAGATCCTGCCTATCTTCCCAGACTCAACCGAGAGGCCACCTCTGCTACAAAGACTCCCACAACCTCCTGGCCTGAAATTGCTCCCCACAGACCCCCTCACCCCACTCTCCTGGCATTTCATCTCAAGGGCACTCAGCTATTGCACATAATAGAATATAAACCATCCGGGACACTCAGTGTATGGTATTGAAGGTTTTCAGATTAATTTTTGAATTATATGGACCTATGTAGTGAACCACAAAGAAATTAGCGCTTAGGAAGTTTTGTGAGTGTGATGATGATGACAAATTCTTCACCACTCATTTCCAACTGCCTCCCACCTCATGTCTGTCAAACACTGATAGGAAAAGGTAAAATACTGGCTCCTTCTACCTGTCATATGTCAAAAGCATTTTGTTCCACCTCATTTTGCTGGGATACCGAACATCGTACTGGAGACTGTGAGCTCCCACCTGTGGTTTTCTGTTCGGGGAGGAGAAGGCCTCCCCAGAGACCCAGGCCTTCAGTTAATAGACACGACAGAGAATAAGTGAAATCACACAGCTTTGGGAGAAAGGGGACAGCTGACTATCAGTGTGAAAAGCAGGAGAGGTTGGCCTTGTCTGTTTCTGGTCGGTGACAACAGTTAGCTATGACAGTTCTATCAGTGTAGTAGTGCTGGGCCTTGACGCACGATAGGCCTGCCTGAGCGCTCTCAAAAATCCAGAGGCCTGAGGCCCACCTCCGCAAAGTCTGATTTAATTGATCTTGGATGTGCCCTAGTTATCAGGAGTCTTGAAAGCTCCCCAGGTGCTTCTAATGTGCAGGGCTAAGAAGGGCAAAAAAGGGAGAATGGCTAGTATCGAAATAGAGCAGTAGAGTCATAAAGGACAATTCCGTCAGCATTTATGACGCACCAAGCAAAGATGGTGCTCTTTGGCTCCAGTTCAACTCCTAACCTTGCCTGTTCTCAGGGGGAAAAGCCCACTGACTAAACCAATATGAGCTCCCTGCCCCTCTAAGTAGTTCTCATTTCTTTTTTTTTTTAATTCAAGATTTTATTTATTTATGCATACAAGAACTGGGGTATAGGCCAGAGGCAGGGGCGTGAGAGGGTTCACCAGAGACAGAGCAGGGAACAGAACAGGCAGATCTACTGAAATACACTGCTGAGGGGAGCAGCAGGTGAGACAGGAGAGGTCTGCTGTACCACGTGCATTAGCTCCCTGGCCGGGAATTGAACTTGCGCTGCAGTGGCTGCAGCTGCTCTGTAGTGCAGCACCTAACCCCTTGTGCCACCCGGGAAGTCCCCAAGTAGTTCTCATTCTTGCTGCATGTGAATCAGTTGGCATCCTAGATTACTTTTTTTAAAAAAAGATTTATTTATGCATACAAGAACTGGGTACAGGCCAGAGTCCTGGGCGGTGAGAGGATTCACCAGAGACAGAGTGGGGAGCAGAACAGGCAGACTGACTGAAACACACTGCCGAGGGCAGCAGCGGGCGAGGAAGGAGAGATCTGCTTCGCCATGTGGCTCTCCTCCCTGGCCAGTGGCAGGGATTGAACTCGTGCTGCAGTGGCTGCAGTTTAGCTTCATAGTGTGTTGCTTAACCCACTGCACCACCAGGGAGACCCCCAGCATCCTAGATTACTTAATGATGCCTTATGAGTTTGAATTCATGCAGGCAGTAGTCATCATGGGTCGCTGCAAAAGCCATTGCTGAGTCCCAACTCTGTGTCAGGTAAATTCCAGACGTGGTACAGGGCCATAGAGGTCATAGGATAACGTTTCCATAATGAACGTGTGTGGCAGGATAAGGAGCCCATTTGTACCCGTGACTACAACGCAAGAGGAATGTGTGAGTGTCCAGCGGGGTGCAGGCTCCATGCTGTGAGGGTAGAGAAACCACCCTACCCTGTGACTGTGGGACCCATGGACAGACCTATCACATGTTATTTGAACTTGAAGTATGGGGATGACTTGGTCCAGGGAGCTACGACAAAGACAGTTCTCTAAGGTTAGGGAACCGTGATAAAAGGTTCAGTGGTAGGAAAGCGTGGGGCATGACTTAGGAACCTAATATTAGTCATTGCAGTGGGCTTGTAGTTGAATACATCCTCTAATATTAACAACTCACATGTATAGTCACTGTATAGTGATCAAAACCAGTTTATTAATACTTCAACATTTACCCCCACCCCAGAATCTTCCATCACATTTAGTTGCTGTATCTCCTTCATCTCTACTCTGTGACAGTTTCCTTTTCCTGCCTTATAGTTTATGACCTTGACATCTCTGATGAGTATTTTGTAGAACAGCTCTCAGTCTGGGTTTGTCTTGTATGTTCTCATGATGAGATTGAGGTTACATATTCTGGGCAAGAACTACCTCAGGAGTGGTAGTCTTTTTATACTTTATTCATTGGGGAGGGTCTCCTGTGTAAGGAAAATGGGTTAGGGGGTTTACCAGAAGGTAAAGTAAACACAGGCACACAAACCTAAGTTCTTCCTTCTCCTCGGAAAAGACATGAGGAGATGAGAGCTCCTGGTACAGGAGGAGAGGATGTGGCCGGAATGTTGGACTCTGTCCAGGACAGGACCAGGATCGAGGCAGTGGGAAAGCTGCTCCTTTTTAACTTTTTACACTTCAACCTCCTCCTGACCCCATGCTAATTGTGTCAACCATATAGTCCATTACATACTGCCTTCCCAAATAAGTCTTACGGCCTTCTACCTAGAAGAATGAGTAGAGATTGATAGTTCATATCAGCAGCCTTAGTGAAATGATCAAATATGTTTCAGAGGGTGGCCCTAAACTAAATATAAGTTTTTATACCTCCATGTGAGTCAAGCCCGTCTTTGCTTTCAGAGGAAACATGGATGGGTTCTGGGGCCTAAGGAACAGCTTGGTGACCGTGGTTAACAATTCTGCACTATACGCCTGAACTTCACCAAGACAGTAGGTCGCAGATACTCTGACCACTGAAAAAGGAGCTTTGTGAGACGCCAGATGTGCCAGTCACCTCACAGTACATATGTCACCAAAGCGTCAGGCCCAGAGTCTGCTCTCTTCTTGGCTGATGCTCACCTGTGTTCCGTGTCTTTTGTCTATTTGTGTTTCTGTCAGACATGGATATCGGTTCGTCCACACATGCATGTTTTAATGCAACGATGATGACGTTCATTGTTCTCTGTCCCTAGGAGACCGATAGGGTTTGAAACAGTAGAACATGCATATGGACGGGTGTCACTATGACTCCTGTTCCAACCCTGATCCATCTCCTCAAGCAAGTGATTTCACTTCTCCCACCCTTTTCCTGACCTTTTATCCAGTTTCCATAGGGATTGGAAACGATGAGATGGTGGAACAAGCGGCTGCCAGAGCTTTGCTCCCAGCAGCAACCTGTCAAGAATGGATGTTGTCAATGCAGTGGCTCATGATTCCCCTGCGCCCTCCACCCATCTAGAAAGCAAGTTCATTTTCACCTCTGAGTTTTTGGCTCACAGCCGTTAGGATGAGGATTCCCGCCAGAAGGAAGAAACATTTAAATTCTTAAACACTAGTGGGTTTGATAGCAACCTGCAGGCAAGTGCTTTCCAAGGATCTGTTTGTACTGTAAAAAAAAAAAAAATTTGGACTTTTCTCGTCTGTTTCTCATTTATGCAAAACTGCTTAAATAAACCAAGTGGGTTGATTTCATAATTTGGAAACTCTAGTGGATGTCAAGAGTAGACTCTTGCAAGCGAATTTGGCACTGACACCAGACTTACCCGCTCTCAGAGGGTCCTGTAGCTTCATAGTGGCACGCCGGGTCTGCTTTTAGCAACAAACCTCCCCCTTCCTTCCAAGTCACCACGTTCCAGTGTCGCCGTGACAGTGACGAGGGACCACCTAATCTTAGCCCCTTCTCTAACAGACAACTGTAGATTGGGTGACTTGCAAAGGACAGAAATCTATTTCTTACAGTTCTGGAAGCTGAAGACTCTAAGGTCAAGGTGCTAGAAAATTCAGTGCTTATTGAGAACTCTAATCCTGGCTCGCAGGCAGCTGTCTTTCTGCTGTGTCCTCACATGGCAGGTGGGAGGGCGCATGCGGGTCTTCTTTACTAATGAATATGTTCGTTACTATTCATCATTGCATTACACATTGGTAACTAACATTTCATTAATATTCATGAATATATTTCATTATGGGTACTTTGGTGGTAAGGCATAGGTGCTAACATACAGCTGAAGAGGTGTGATCTTACACCCCTAAGTCATTTACAGTGTTGTAAGCCAGTGTTACCGCAATTCAAGTAATAGGAAATTAAATAAGAAAGTCAAGGCACTAATTCCATCCATGAGGGGGATTAGTCTTAGGATCGAATCACCCTCCAAAGACGCCCACCCATAGTACCCTCACAAGGGAGGGTGGGACCTGGACGTGGGCACTGGATGAGTCACAACCATTCAGTCCACAGCACCGTCTCTCGTGGGGAGAGCTCCAGAGGCCGCACATCGGGGGTGTACTCAATGGTGCGCTTGCTGTGCTTGCTACTGACAGAGAATCAGCAGCATGTTCAGAGAGGAGGGTCCCCGCCGAGCACTGGGTTTCCCGGCAGCTCTGTCCCGGGTCGGTGTTCCTTCTCGAATCTCCTCTGTGCCAGTTCTAGGGGGTCTTTATTCATTTAGGGAAGACTGAGTCCGTCTCATGTTTTTGTGTACATACTGATGTTTTCTTGATTTTATTTTATTTTTTTAAAGATTTATTTATTTATGATACAAGAGCTGGGGTACAGGCCAGAGTTGCGGGAGGTGAGAGGATTCACCAGAAACAAGTGGGGAGCAGAACAGGCAGATCGACAGAAATCCACTGCTGAGGGGAGCAGCGGGTGAAGCAGGAGAGGTCTGCTGCGCCATGTGGGTCCCCTCCCTGGTGGGGGATCGAACTTGTGCTGATTTGCTGAGGATGCTTCACAGTGCGGCACTCAACTTACTGCGCCATCAGGGAGGCCCGTTTTCCTGATTTTAAATACCAAAATGGATACCATTTTTCCTACCGACTTTCTTTGTTTAAACTCTGAAGTAGTTCAACTTTTTTAGAAAAAAAATTTAAACAATAAAGCCAGCAATTTTTACTTAAAATCGTTAATGTAAAAATTGAAAAGAAAACTAGTTTCATTTAAACGAGGTGTACGCATGCACTAATATAAAGCAATTTATAAACTCCGTAGAACTTATGGCATTTGGGATATTGCTTTATATAAGTGTTTAAAGATAGAATAAAAACAATCCATTTCAAATGGTTTATTTTAAAATCAACTCAGTGTTTAGAAATGAAAGCATTATTTCATGTCACTCCTTAAAAATGAAAATAAGTTCTACCATTTTATTCTTATCTGTGTACATTTTCCTCGGCAGGAAGAACATTTATCCTAAAAAAGAGGTTTTTTTAATTTAGCAGCTAAACCCAGGGAAGCTCATTATCAAGCATCCCCTGACACAGCATGGCATTCTCGAGTAACTATTTAGGAACTGGATTTAAAAAATTAAGTATACATAAGTGACTTGAAATTTTCTCAGGCTATTACAGTGAACTTGCAAGACTCTAAGGAAATGTTCAGCTTCTACTGTACAATGGCAGAGGATCGTCCCCCCTCCTTTTCCTTTATGTGGTCCCCTAAGTAATGTCAGAGGCTTTTCAAAAGGGCATTATAAAGTAATTCTTATTCAACCCTGACCTTCCCAAGTACATCTTTTGCTTTGGGGTTATTCAAACTATGGGTCAAAATGTTTCCATTGATGAGTGAAGTATGAAGTTGTGTTAATTATCTGGTAACATCCATGGACTACCTTTCCAGAGCTGCTTAGGAAGCTAGCTAAAAATACAGATTTCTTGGTCCTCCTGGGGTGTACTGATTCAGAGTCTCTGTTGCTATGGCCCAGGTATCTGCATTTGAGCAAAAGACTTGGATGAGTCTGGTGCTTGCTAAAATTTGTGGTTCTCTGGTAGAATGTCCCAGAAGCTTATTTAATGGAAATGTGTTAAAGTGAGAGGAAACAGCATTTTAAGTTGTCAACCCAGTGAATTCATCAATAAGGTGGGGTGTGGGTCTTTTCCACTTTAAAATGAAGTAGTAGGACAGAACAATTTTTCAAGTTCTTTCTAGCCCTGAAATCCTGTGATTGTCTCAGCATTTGTATAAGCCTGAACGCTGCTTGATTGTTTCATTATATTTTAGCCTCTGAGAATATTCTTCTTTGGACTTTTAAACTGATTATGTTTCTATTGATGACTTAAACACAGATTAATTTTTTTAATCAAAGTGTTTTAAGATTTAAATCTTTTTAATGGCCATCAAAGATGGAGTTTAGACACTGCATCTGAGTTGTTCTTCATTTCTTCAAGGTCTTTGCATCAGAGTCAGTCTGATGTGGGGAGAAGAGAGGAGGTGCTGTAAATACATTTTGGGTTACAGATTTTCAAGCTCTTGGAAGTTAACATCAGGGCTTTTATTGCATGTTTCAAGGGGTAACATTGGTAAAGGAAAGCATTTTCTTCCAGCAATATAGATTTAGGGTAACATTAATATTGGTTCAAGTTAAAGTCAATACTCTTTTCATTAAAGTTGTTTTAGCAATGGAAGTCATCATTAAATATTTTTCAAAGACAAAGTTAAGAAAACAGAAAGTGCCTACAGATATTGTCATAAAAAATTCTTAAACCAAGGTGTGACATTTTATCAAAAACACTTGATTTTTTACTTGCAAGATGCCTTAGAGAAAGAAATTAATAAACACTTCATATTGCTGAGTTAAAATCAGACTGCCTCACAAAAAATTATCTTTCTTTGTTATACAAAAGCATAATGTGTTTCGACTTAATCTATGAATGGTCTATTTTAATTAAATCCTAAGAAATATTCTACAGGGCATTTATTAAAGAACAAATTAAATATGTTTTTTGGAGATAAATATGCACACTAAAAATTATAGGGTGAATAACTCCAGGAAGCTGAGAGCCAGCTTTCTGATTAATTTAATTTGGGGGTTCTCTATCTTCTTATTGATTGAACACATCTCTTGCTTAATACTAAAAACTGGTGTGTTTTAGCTTTTTATGATTCTACCCAGAGGTCATTTTATTTCTCCCTTTGACATTTCACTTTGGGGCCTATGGTGCCATGTTTTCTTCTCTAACAGTCTGAATGCATATTCAGCCAGAGGAGATCATGCACACACACAACATTGGGGCAGAAGACAGACAAGCAACTTCCACTGACTCCTTGAGGAGCGAGCATGAGCAGGTGATTGTCGCTAATCATAAATGACCCCCGAGGAACGTGCTCCCATTGTCACCCTTGATTCACAGAGAACATTCTTCTCACTCACAAAGAAGGCGTGCCGCAAAGCCGATACAGATGTGCAGAGACTCATTTCCTTAAGTAATACAGTTTTTAAATGACCATAGGAAATGAAAAGCAGCATGACAGTTTGGGGATAGAGTCCTAAAGGGAATGCTGTTTGAATGTGCAGCTGGATTTCTCCATATTTCATTATAGTGACAGTTGGGCGAGACAGTGACATATGCAGAGTTTTCATGGGGAAAACTAGATTCACGTATGAGCTTCTCGAGGAAGAAACATCAGGTTAAAGCAGGCAGTTTCTGTGACATTTTAAGGCAAGTTTTCATTCTTTTTTTCCATTTTGCTCCCTCCATTCTTCCCTCCTTCTCTCTCTCCCTCCCTCTTTTCCTTCATTCTTTTATTCTGTCATTCCTTATATGAAGCTATTCATAAAGGGGATGGTAACATATAGATAAATAGCTTTCTGCCACTGGAGGTGGTTGATTATATTCAGAAAATCTAAATGGGACATTGAAAAAAGATCTTGCTGTTGTTTTATTTTTTATTTTTCTGGATACGAGAGAAGGTTTGCTAGAATCCTTTTGGGTAGAAAAGGAAAAATGGAGTGGGAAAATTACACCTGCAACTTCCTTTTCATCTGAAGGGCTTCCCCATGAACATCACAAGGTGTTATCATGATCTGTTGTCAAACAATGTTTTGTGCAAATCAGAGAAACCTTCTGCCCATATAGTTGGTATGAGCAACAGAAGTTTAATTAACTCTGGGATTGAAAACAGAGAAGAAAATAAAGGCAAATTTGGAGAATGGGAAGGAGTAATAATTGTTCATTCACTGTGTTTTTCAGTTTCAACATGCGTTGATCTCCTTGATTCAGAAGATCCAGCAGGAAGTTGAGTTTGAGGGAGGTTGTGAGTTGTATGGTGGATGCCACTTTTGACTTAGCAGGCCCTGTGTGGGAAGGAGAGAAAACACTAGGCAAATATTTGTACATTGCACTGAAAGGAAATAAAATATGCATTGCAGATGAGTTAGTCAGTTGACCTCATGTTGTTTGATTAGAAGTAATTTCCCTTTGATTGTTTCATTGCCCAGAAATGCTTTTTCTTTGCAACTCGATGACTGCTCTCTTACTAATAGCTTGTGAACAGCTTAATGCTGGGGGCCTATGTGTGTGGTGCATCCTTCTGCTCTGCACGCGCCTCTGTTGTGGGCCCTGCCAGACACCAAACATGGCTGCATTTAACCCATCCTTTCTTCATAGAACACTTCTACAATCACCTACTTTTTCAGCCTTTCACGGTAGAGGAAGCGGGTGTAGGTGTCGTTGAAAGCAATTTAGCACGTTCTGGTTTTCTTTCTCTTGTAGTTGAAACGTGCTCGTATGTGCACCATCAGAGAGGGTCTTCGGTCACATTCACAGGCAATTTCAGATATTTGTCATTTGCAGTCATAATCACTTTTGGCACCAGGTCTTATTCTTTTACCTGTCTGTCTTCTCACTGGTGAGTGGTAGGACAGATATGAAGTAAATGCTTAGGTGATGTTTGGGTCCCATATGAATGCACATTTGCTGGATTCAAGAGAGTTTTGCTGTAGTTAAATCAAGAGGAGGAGAGTTAAGCTATCCCACAGCGTACTCTGGTCTGGGCGTACATAACTGGAAAGGATCCAAACTCCAGCAGCCAACACCATCCTCACGATGCAGACACTGGTTTACTTTCACCAAGAAAAAATCATTTTATATTGAATTGGCATCATTAATTTGAATGTTATTGGCTTTCTTATTTTTAACTTGTAATCATGTTAAAACTCTAGTTACATAAGACTCTAAGCATAAGGAAAACTATTCCTAGTTTTATGTGGCTATGTAGAAATTTGAGGTACTACTTAGGTAATTAAAATAAAAACCCTTCAAATGGTTTCATCTTTGATGTCAGAGAAATGCACTGGACATGAAGATGGTGAGAACAGATTTTATTTGGTAACGACTGACGTTACGTGCATTCTGATACGTGTAGAGGGATGCTTTTAAGTAGAGAATGAGAGGGTGGGGAGTGGGGCACAAAAAGGGAGTGAATGGAGTCAGGGAAGTGAAAATATTAGGAAACATGGGAAATTGTTCCCTCTTAGCCCATCTGGGTTTGCTATCTGGCGCTTATCAAAGTTAGGATCTCACCCTCCCACTGAGACGGAGAGAGGGCCCCATCTTTAGGTGTGGGCTGGAACAAACAGTAAATTCTTTGTTAGCGTCGAGTCTTCTCAGCAGACACTTTAAGGCAGACTAGGATCATCTTGACCTTTAGCTGTTAGAAATGTGTTTGTTTTTCTTATAAATACAGAAAATCAAGAAGGTGTGGGATCACCCATTGTGATACTACATGGTAATAACTGCTACAAACATTTTCATATTTTATAAATATAGACTTTAACAAATAAAAATGAGAATGTATTGTAAAAAAAAAAAAAGAAATGTGTTTGTGATTGTTCAAGTCTTTATAGGTCAAGAATGAGCCCGCATCTAGCAGAAGTCTCAGAGGAGCCTGACTAGAGTTTGGTCAAGTAGGGAATGTTGTCAGTGGCAGGCTGGCAGTATGTCCTCACTTTCTTATTATCGATAGTGACTGCTGGCCATTAACTAGAGAGAGCTTGGTTTTAAATTCTTAAGTAATAATATGTATAATGAAAAACGATGCTATTTTGTTTCAGGGCCGAGATCTGGACTGTAAAATTCAGGAATATAAAGAAGCTGGCAAAACCTTTCCAGAAAGTCAAATAATAGAATGGTTCATCCAGCTGTTGCTGGGAGTTGACTACATGCATGAAAGGTATGTTCATTTGCCGAAGACCAGCTACGACAGAAGGCCAGGTCCCCAAAGGATGGAACGGAAGTCGGCGAACGAGGGGGGTTCAGGGTTTCATGACACGAGTCAAGGTTTGGTGTTCATCCCTTTTTTTTTTTTTTTTGGTGTTCATCCCTTTTTTTCTAAGTCTCAGCAGGCCTTTATTTATACTTTACAAGCAAGCAGTGAGATTACCTCAACACCAGCGTAGAGCAGGCAGTTAACAAACATTACATTTTTCCAAAGACAGCTTGGGGTCCCGCAACTCCCATTCAGAACTTATGACACAGACCACTTTGAAGTAGAGTTCACTTCTGAAACATATTCTTATCAGTATCTTGATTCACAGGCTTACTCATCAATGTTAAGCAGACAAAGTCACTTTGTGTGAAAACAAGTAAATGTTTTATTCACTGAGTGTAAGATAAATTAATATCCACAAGGTCACACTAGTGTTAATATCTAAAAGCTATAAGCTCCCAATTAAAGGGAAATACTAAAGCCTAAGTTATCTCTAAACCTAATATTTAGTCTTCAGAGGAGTCACTAACTTCATTCCAAACCTAAAACTAATTGGGGAGTTTTTCTACGTATGATCTCAATTTAAGTAGAACAAAGGCAAAAGGGAGGAGGGTAGGGAGAGTCTACGTGACTCCTTTATCATCTGGAAAGTCTGAGAGACTGCCAAACGACTAGCTTTTGGGTTTGTGAAACAACCATATTTTACTCCTCCTGGCTTCATGGCCTTTTTAAATTAGTGGCAGCATTTACCAATCGTAAAAGTTTATGTTAGAATAAAAGTATTGCATCCATCTATTTCGTTTAATCAAACAGCCAAATTTACAACTGTCCCCATGGATGATATTCCAGCAAACACGTTTTTTGTAACTTTTAAAATTTTAATTATTAAATCAGCCAAAACAAAAGGGAGTCCAAGGGGGGCCAACTGTGGAACCTCTGACTTTTCAGGGCAGTTCCCCTATGATGGACCTTTGCCTCACGTCATAGTTAGGTGGCCCCCATCATTCATTTACTATGGAGGGACAGGATAGTAATGCTTATGTCTGAACCTGAAAATGAATTTTGGTTGAAGAAGTCCAAACGGTAAGTGACCCGACTTACACATCTATAATATGCTTTTTCCCTGGGGAAATTTTATCTAGAGGATTCTCTTGAGTGGCCTTTTTGGTTGTTGCCCTAGAAATCAAGTTGACCTTGAATACAGAAACTTGTATTAAAAGATTCCCCTGTTTATTCGGCTGTCGGAAAAGTCATGGCGCATCTTTGCTTGTAAAACAGAGAAAAAATATGTCATGGCTTTTCTGACAACCCAATATCTGGTCATATTCTGTGAATCATAAGAGTCCTCAGGTACCCTCAGCCTGCGCTGAATTTATCGCCTCATATGTCAGCTTGAACTGTAAATATGGCCGCATGCTACCAGTGAAGAGTGCGATCACCTTGTTACTGGTGCTCACCTCCCAGGAGGAGCTGGGCCCTTGAGGCAGCAGGTTTTCTCCGGCCTCGGGGAGAAATTTTCAGACTAAAAGCGAGGTTCTTTGTGAAATAGATGTGAAGATTGAAGCTGCTCTATGAGCTCAGTTGTCTATAATTTACATTTCCAGTCTCTGCCCCACAAACGCATTTGCAATCTTTTCATTACTTTTTCTATGGTCAAAAGTAAGACATTTCAGATGCTATGTATTTTCTAAACCTTTAAAGTGCTAGGAACGCTTTTGAAAAGATGAACATACGCTGACCAATAAAAGTAGACGTACGAGCCATCCCTGTTAGCTTTCCCTTGAGGAGGGGCTGGAACGTGTTCCAAACTTCTTCTCGAACAAAAGTGGAAATTTATAGGGTACACCAAGGTCTGCTATCTATGGATGTTAGATAGCTAAAATGTGTCATCCAATCGCATAAAAAGTAAATTGGATTATTTAGCTTTGCCATGTATCTGTTCTCAAACATACGCCTGATGGTACAGATAGCCCTGCTTCTAGACAACTCATAAATGTTCTGAGTGATGTCAGACTGTCCTGAGACAATGATAAAAGAGTATCGAGTAATCCTTTAATAAACTACCCAGAGGTACTGAATGCAGGATTTCCGTATCCGTATACTTAGAGTGGTGTTACTTTATTTTCTTTATTGTTCTGTGGCATAGTCGTCAGCTTACATGTGAGGAAATCAGCACATTTAAAGATGCCAACTCTGTATGTTGTTCATAAAGCCTAACACTGACTGATTTAGGAACCCAACTATTTTTAATGCATTTGGGTCTGCTTAGTACTAATTAAAATAGATGAACTTAAAATCTTCCTTCAAAGAGCAGCTGTAAATTTTTTCAAATCCTTCAACATGCTAAGAATTCATTAATTGTAAATATATGTGGTTTATGTAATATGTAAATGCCAGTTATTTCAGTAATTGTGGATCTGAACTATCATCCTTTGTGATTCAAATGACAAATGATCATGCCTCTTATTCATTATAGTTTTATAACCAATTATTGTAACGTTTCCTGTATGGACAAATTTCAATGATTTATTTTAGTTCATATATTCATTAAATAATAATAAAACGTCAGAAGAACTCTCAATATAATAGCTGAGATAAAGCATGTACCTCACAAACTATAAACCGTGGAGTCTGGTGATGGATTCCATATCATTACCCTAGAACGTTGTTACTCTAAAGCGTTTGTCAGCGGTGGGAACTGCTCCATCTACAGCAGCGTAGGGAGGGCATCCTTCTTAGTGACAGGGACCGCCACTGGCAGGGCGCGGGGAGGCGACCTCTCGCGTCTGCGGTGGAGAAAGTGCTGCTTCCTGCTCTGCAGGGACCTGGTCAGCCTCAGCCTGGTGAACGTCCAGGACCATGCGGCTCCCCGAGGCTCACCAGACCCTGTCTCCTGCCTGATGTGTTGTGAATTTCCTTTTGGAAAATTTTCACATTTCTTGGAATTTGGGTGGGAATGGGTGACAAGTTTCTCCACGTCAGTCCAATCTCCAGAATTGTTTTATAAATGGAGAGACACTCTTAATCATATGTATATCTTTCTTAGTTATAAATATATGATCATAAATACATATTTGTATCTATATAATTACTATAAAATAGTTTTCAGTACATAATTTGTGTAGGCCTAAGATGTTTCCTTCAGAAGTAAACTTACCTTAATTATTTGACTTCAAACAATTTTTTTAAAAAGATTATTTATTCATGCATACAAGCACTGGGGCATAGGCCAGAGGTGAGGGCGGAGAGAGGACCTCTCTGGGGAGCAGAACAGGCAGACTGACTGAAACACACTGCTGAGGGCAGCAGCGGGCGAGGCAGGAGAGGCCTGCTGCGCCATGTGGGTACCGCCCTGGCCGGAGGCAGGGATTGAACTTCATGCTGCAGTGGCTGCAGTCTGCCCCATAGTGCATTGCTTAACCCACTGCGCCACCAGGGAGGCCGCTTTCAAACAATTTAAATCCAAAAGAATGATTTTCTTAGCATATGGCATAGATGCTTATAAGTAATGGTATAAAGAGCTAAGGATATTTCCAGTTCACTAAAAGCTACCTTGAGCAAGTAGCACTAAGACTCATTCCCGCTGAAAGGAGTTAAGCTGTGTTAACACAAAGCCCCCTGCTTGGGGGCTACAGCCGTCACTTCTTTCTCATGTTGTATGTTAGTAACTGCAGGTCTGCTCCACCTGTCTCCCCATTCCAGCACTCCACTGGGAGCACCTCCTACTTGGGATCCACTTTCCTCATGGCAAAGGGGAAAGCAAGAGTGTTAGTGGAATTGCTCTTAACACAATTCCTTAAAGATACTATTGTGACAGTTTTCCTTCTTACTCTTCCCCCCCATCAAGTCCCATGACCGCCTAGTGTCAGAGGGGCGGCAAAGGGGACATTCAGCCTATAGCACAAGAGGTGTGAGCATTTGCAAACAGGAAACTGACCTACCCCAGTGTTTCACTCAGTTTTCAACTCAAATCTTCAAATTATAGCTCATAAAAAGATCTAATTACAATGTAGTATTCTGGCTTTTTTCTCATATGGCATATAGTACATATTAAGATGTACTTTGAAAAGGACACGGCTTGAAGGTTACCTTGGAAACAAAACACATGAAGAAGTTAGATTGGGCCTCTCTGTCGCAGATGAGTTTAATGTGTGTCCACCTGAGCGGGCCGTGGTGTGGCCAGAGTGGGCATCAGCCTGGTGTGTCTGTGTGGATGTCTCTTGATGCAGTAGTGTGAGAATTTGGGAACTCAGTGACGTAGATTGTGCCCCCCGATGTGGTTGGACATCACCCATTCCCATGAAGACCTGAATAGAACATGAGCCAGAGGAAGGAAAACTTCATCCCTCTTTTCCTACCTCCCTGCTTGGCCGGGGACATCTCATCACATCTTCACCCTTGGACTGAGAGGCTGAGATGCTGACTCCCCTGACCCTCAGGCCCTCAGAATTATGCCATCAGCTTTCCCGGGCTGCCCGCTGCAGAGGGCAGGTCATGGGATTTCATGTCCCCTAGGAAGGAGCCAGTGCCCCATCTCTCTCTATCTCTGTATCTCTACATCTCCTCTGCGTCTGTCTCTCTGGAGAATTCTAATACAATGCAGCGGCAGAGGAAATAAAGAAGACCCTGGAAGAACTGAGAATGAGGTTACAGACGAGATGGAGATTTTGTTTACTCCTCTGGAGCATTCCTGAACTTATTTTAATTTGGCTAATTTATACATTTGAATATTCTAAATCTATAGCATATGGCATAAGCGCTTATAAATAATGATGTTAAAATCGAGAATATTCACAGTTCACTGAAGCTATCTTGGGAATGCAGCACTGAAAACTCATTCCTCCCCTAGACCTGAACCTTAAAAAAAAAATCTGAAGTTTTTTAAAGGTATTTGTGCTCCAAGACTCTTTACCAACTCCCTCAAGTTTCCACAGGCTGGTCCAGTATTGGAGAGACTTTGGAACCTTGGTTGCAGAACCTCAGATACTTCTCTACTCTTCCTCTGGAAAGTGCCCCCACCCCAGGTCCTGGCTGTCTTCTTAGTCCTGAACCACAGTATCTGTCTTCCAATCTCAGTGAGATGCTGTGAGCTCTGGATGGCCACAGCACTCTGCCTAGGCCAAATGCCTGGAGAGGATGGCACAGTGGGAACTTGTTCGCCCCATGCCTTTCCCTTCCACCAGGGGCTGGCTCATGGTGCTGACTCCCTTAGTTTGCTCTAGCTCATCTAGCCCTTCAGCACTGCTACTGTTAATTGTCCAGATTATTTGAATTTTACAGTTTTTACTATACAACCAGGGAAGATAGGAGATGTAGTGAGATATATACAGATTCCATCATAATTTCAAGAATGTTTCCCCTAAAAATTTTATTTGGTTGTTTCACAAATTGGCATTGTATTTTGGCATTGTTTCCTGTTTCTATCTCATACTTTTTAGCCCTTTCTTTATGATCCTTAATAATTTAAGATCAAGTACTTATTTTATAGTTTGTATCCTATTAGATGATCTGAAATTCTCAGTGGTCTAATTCCATTGTCTGTTGTTCTGCCCACTCTTAGTTTTGCATTTACTTTGGCCAGATGTTCTGAGACGATATTAGCAGCTGTGGACCAAGTTTGGGATTCATTTCCTGGCTTGGGATTTCTGAGACCAAACAATATTGACACATTTGAATTCCAAATAGGAACAAGCAGAGAGAGATGGTCACAAAACATGAAGGGAATATTTTTTTTCTCTACTCTGTTCAGACCTAGAAGCTTTTTGTCACTTGTTGACTTGTGAGCGAGTGTTTCTCAGGATTCACTTTTCCCTTTAGATGTGGGACACACGTAGGATTTGCACCTTATGTGTGGATATCAGTTCCAGTTCCTCACTTTTTTGCTGAGACTCAAGGTCTTGGCAATAGCGTTTGTGACATATTAAGGCCAACCCTTGGGTTATGGGCCAGGTAATGCCCTAGGTGAGACAAGAAGCCAGCACTCCACACCCACTCTGATTTTCAGTGTTTTTCTTCACATAATCTCCAGGAATTTGTCTCATCTTCTCACGAGGGTAACTGTGCATGTGTGAAGATACTTGTGTACTTTATTCAACCTTTTTAGAGAAAGATTTTCAAGTTCTTTAGTTCTCTATAGTCCCAGAAATAAAAGACTGATTTATTGAAAAGTCTGATTGCATTATCTGATGTAACTGATATAATTTACATCACTGACTTACAGTAAGACTTAATAAAGGTAATGTTATCTAATAGCATTGTCAACATTATTTCCACAAATATATAAAACCTGAACATTTGGATTAAAATATAATTTATATATATAACAATGTATATTATATTTTTATAATTTCTATCTATTATAAAGCCTTATAGTAGCTGTTCTGTGTTTGCTGGTTCAAGTGCCGTATAGATGATGCTTCAAAACATTAAAATATGCCCTAAAGAAGTAGTTGAAACCATGTCATTCTTCTCCTACTATATGTTCCTCCAACGTATAAACTTTGCTTTAAAACTCCTATTTTATCAGGAAAACTAGAAATATTGAGGTTTTATAGCCTCTAAACATGAAAAGGTAAGGCCAAGGGAGTGTATGTTTATATGGGAATCACTCTGTATACACTCATGTATTATTTATAACAGGTTTTAAAATGTTTATATTTTGCTTGAAATTGTGTATCCTTTATTTTTGGTAGGAGGATACTTCATCGAGATTTGAAATCAAAGAATATATTTCTGAAAAATAATCTGCTTAAAATTGGTAAGATTTTTAAAAATTTGTATTAGAAACCATGGGAGCATATATTCCATATGTTTTCAGTGTGTCAAACTGAAACATATGGTGCCTAAAAGTGTTGGAGTAATTGTAGTTTATTTGAACTTCTCAAATTTTTGTTCATACTTACCGGGTGCCCAAAAACCCACTTACTTTGTTTTTGATTGTCTGATACAAATTGAGGCTTAAGATATTTCTATATGCTTGACAGACTGAGCAGATGATTTTTGAATTCTTACTCCATACCAGGCACTTTGCAAGTGGTTAGACTCATTTTATTTGTTTGATTGATTATTACAGGCTTCCCCTCCTACCTGATCGCCAGCAATTAGAAGTTATCACAGATAATTAAAATGTTGATGTAATGACTTTGTGAAGCTTGGTTCTTCTTCAGATCTCCTCTCTATCTCCTCTCATGACAGTTACTGATTGTTTAACCTTCCTGTAGGATGTTCAGAGAGAGGGAAGGTAGAAAAGCTTGTAACTAATTAAGTATAGAGAAGCCGATGGACTGAAATTTTTATCATCATGTTCTTGGAAAGTCTCAGGTCTCTGATTTGAAACGTTTTCTTTATTGGAAATGAAGAATAAATTCTTCCCCACCAGAAGAAATTACACATTTTTATACTCAGCCCTTTCAGAATCACTGTTTGTTGTTATTCAGACTTCAAATAGCTTTTTATTTCAATCTGCTGGCTTTCCATGATGCCAGAAATAAAGTTTCAGCTTCACTTTCCTGGCACAAAGCCTTCTCTCCCCCTGTAAGGCTTATGTTTTTAAAGCTGTTCACCAGCATTATGTAATTTAAAATCCATCACTTTTCTCTCCCTTTAAAATGGTCTGAACCATACATATTAACATTGTCAGATTAGACAGTTGTGAATTTCCAGCACTGATTTTCCAATGTTTTAAAGTTTTTATAAAAATCAATTGTCATTTCAAGGGGATTTTGGAGTTTCTCGACTCCTGATGGGCTCCTGCGATCTGGCCACAACCTTAACTGGAACCCCCCATTACATGAGTCCCGAGGCTCTGAAACACCAAGGCTATGACACCAAGTCGGACATCTGGTGAGTGGTCAGCGGGCAGAGCCTGGTGACTTGCTCCTCTCCAGCCTGGAGGGATGGTGCGGTCTGCCTGTAGTCTCCCTTACTTACTGCACACTGGTCTTAGCCCTTCGAAATACAAGTCAGTCTGTGACCAGAATAAGAGGCTCTTTTGGACTGGAACTTGATTATCCTATCAAATTGATCTTAGAAATTTTCTTTATTCAGACATGAATTGGTTAGTTTGGAATTTTTCTTCTTAAACCAAAGGAGAGTTCTTAATGTATCATAAACTACTTTGACATGTTTTTGCTAGCCATTAAATAAAGCATCTGCAATCCCAAACACTGCCTTGCTTTATTTTGTATTACTTTAAAGTTAGCTTTGACCTCTGTGGAGGAATGCACAGCTTTTTTTTTTTTTCTTCTAACTACTTTTAAGATGTTTTGCTAACGATGTCAACTTTATGGATAAACTTAAGTTTGTAATAGCTGCATCTGAGATTTCTCTGAGTTTTGTATAAAAAAAAACTTTCTCCTATCTCATCATGAAACCAGTTTAAATCTCAGTGTAGAAGCTGTGTGGAAAATTGTGTTCTATTGTTAGCAATAGAGCCTATTGGGGGAAAATTTCTTTTCCTTTGAAGAGGAATCTTACGTAATTTTTAGTTTTTTAACTGTTGGAAGGACACTCTAGCTGAGAGCTTGCTAATTAAGTCAATAATTATTATATGCAAATCAACTTAAGCAGCTCTAAGCTTTCAAAGATGAGTCACATGAAAGATTGTGTCCACTTGATTCTTCTAAAGAGGATAAAGTAGAAAGTTTTCTTTCTCTGATTAGGGGAAAGAAAACATAATCGAGTAAAGCATGCCCTGGAATTTTCCTAAGGTGACCACTCCTGCTCGCTCAAAGATAGGCCTGCAAATAGCAGTTTCCCATCCAGCCTCTCTCTTCGGTTCACTTTTAGATTTTTCATTTCTAGTTTCTTCAGGGAGTCTTTTCTTTGTTAGCATGTTTCGGCCCTACTGCTCTTTTTTAGCTCACCTACCAGCTTCCTCTGTCACAACCTTCCTCTGACCCCCTCCAACAACACAGAAGCAAAACAGACAAAAAACCCACAATGGTGTGTTCCAAGGAGTGAGTTTGTTTCAATCTTGCTCTTCAAGAGCATCTACTGTTTGCCGATGACTGTACTAACATTTAGGGGTGTAAACTCAAGTGGTTAGATTGCTATCCCGTAGGGGAAATCTGGTTCTTTTTTGAAGTAACTTTCTCCAGTTTGAGAGAATCAGTCTTGGACTTTGGGTTAAATTTGAGTTACATACTTCCATCCCTCTTCACATTTATTAACATTTAAAAATAGATTCAAACATATAATTCTTTATGACTTAAAATCACACGGTATCTCAGAAGATGCTATAGTATATCATTTGAATTAAGAGTAAATTAATTTGTGAGGCCTATCATTTAAGTTTTTGGAATTACATGTAGCAAGGAAGTTGGCTCTTTTGATAGCTACCTACCTCTGCTTACCCAACGAGATGGGTATCTCCTAGAAACTAATGCAGAACCCACAGAGGGAAGTGTAAAACAGTCTTTTTTGCCTCAGCTTTAGCTGTCTTCTTTTTAAAAATCTGCTGCTAGTACTGTTATTATTTTAGACTTGCAAAACTAGCATTAGACTCAGGCAAATCTTTAAAAAGTCAACATCTTCCACAGATAAAAATTCAGGAGAATTTAAATATATTTTATATGTTTTGCTGAGGTTATTACTCTTTCGCAAATGTGAGCTAAGAATTTATCTTCCTCCTGATCCCATATAACTTCCTTATTATGAATTTAGTAATTACCTTGGTTCTATCGGAATCAAAACAGGCTTATCCGATAATGAGATTTCTACTACCAAACCTAATGTAGAAAAAGCTGCAGAGAACTATTAATTATAGTGGCAGATACATAAGGGTGATGAGTAATCTTTGGGAGACACTCAGAAAAATTAGATTGAATGGAGCTGAAAATTTTCCTCTGAATCTGTGTGTAGAATCTGTTTACTGTGGAGTATTTTCTTAGGATTAGAAACACTTGTGAATAATTGACAGGTGTTTTTGCTTTAGCACTAATAGCTGCACATATTTATAGTGCTTAAAGAAAAATTGGCATAATACCAATTATATTTTCATCTGTTAGTGTTCACCCAGGTGCAACCTATCCTCCTGCAATCTGTTAAACCTTTGAAATTCATCTATTTAGAGCATTAATTGTACAGAAGTTTCTCTCTTAAAAGCAGGCAAGTTTCCAAAAGTTTATAAACAATTGTTTGAAGAGTCAGGATAATTAGGTTTTCCTAGGACAACATTTTGAATATACCTGATTTCTATAAGCTATTGCTGAATACTTTTTTTCCCTGCAGGAGAAAATTATAATGTGTGAGTTGGATTTCTAGGCCAGCTCTTTAAATGGACTTAAATATTTAACGTTTATTATTTTGGTAGGAGAAAAGAGGACATTGCTATGGGAATGGTACACCTATCAGAACGGTACGCTAGTTAAGCCGATTATTTTATTGTTGGTGTTATTTACCTTATTGTGAGAGGTCATCAAATGACTGATGCTGTGCTCTCTATGTGGTGGGAAGAGTAGATACATTTTTGCCAAGACGTATCTGGATGTAGATTTGTAACAGTACTAGGAATTTGGTGAACTTCATAGCTATGTAGATTAATATATTTAATCAAATTTGGGAAATTTCCAGCCATTGTGTCTTTGAGTATGTTTTCTCCTCTGTCCTCTCTCTCCTCTCTCTGCTACTCTCATTCTGTATATGCTGGGGTGCCTACATTTGTCTGATGCAATGCTTATTTTTCTTCATTTTGTCAGTCTATCTTCAAGTTCACTAATTCCACCAGTGAAAATCTACTGTTGACCCCTCTGGTGAATATTTCTCTTCAACTGTTGTACTTTTTAATTCCAGAATTTCTATTTGGTTCATAGTTTTCATCTCTTTGTTGACATTCCCAAAAATCTCAGATACTCACAACTCTTGTTTTGTCTTCACATTTGGTGAGTGGGTTAATGAGTCTTCTCCAAGTTGCAGAGTTGCTCGGCCCCAGGCTTCCCAGTGCCAGAACTTAAGTTGTGCCCTGCTCTAAAATGAGCCAGTCTAAGACTGGAGAGAAAGAGCAGGGGCTGAGCAAAACCATGCACCGGATGGAAAGCTCCCACTCAGATGTGGCATGATTCCTCTCTTGAGAAAGCCAGGTAGCCAAGCCCAACAGCAACAGGAAAGGCTAACTGGACTTCTTGTGTTGAACATCCTGACATATATCCATGTATGAAATCATTATTGTGTACCCCTGAAACTGATGTAATATGCCAGTTGTATCTCAATTTTAAGAAAAAGGAAGGAGAAGGGAAAGGTGGATATTTGCAAAGAGTAGGCAGTCTACCAGGGGAATTAGTCTTACAAGGATAACAGCATAGGGTGTAGAAAACAGACTAGAGTCAGGGAGGCTGCAGACACGAAGAAGGGAGCTAGGCAGTCCTTCTATTAACCTGCCACATTCTGCTGCCTCTGGATCTCTGTCAGTCTTAAAAGAGCCGCTGGGGACTATTAGAGATGGTTAAAGCAGTTGGACCACGGCCATTCAATCTGAATGTGAAGCAATTTATACCTCATGAGCAGAGCAGGCAGCTGCCATCCCCAGTCTTAGAGTGACTGAGTGAAAGACACTCAGCAGTGGATGATGCTTTGATCCTTGTTTCCGTTGCAACCTCCTTCTCTAACCCAGCTCTAAATGCAGGTCCCAAACCTTCTGGTTTGTACGGAGTCCCTATCACCCCAAGGACAGCTAAAGATGCAGACAACTTTCCCTTTTGTTTTCTCTTCTACAGCCATGGGATCAGCTGGTCCTCCCTCTCTCTCCAGTGCTGGGCCTCTGCTTAATCCTTCCATTGACCAAAATCCTGTGGTGTGGAGGGCATGGACTGCCATTGGGAAGGAAGCCGAGATGCTCTTCCCCCAAACATTGTAAAGTTCGACTGTGGAAGAGAGTATTTAGTAAGAGCTTGTATGGGGATGCTATTTGCCCACATTTTGTTTCTCAAATTTTAAGGATCTTCTCCAAAGCATGATACTCTATTGGGGTGATATGGTGGAAGGAACAAATTCACCTTTCCTTTTAAATATTCTTTAAAATGTCAGTTCCTCAGACACTGTAGCCATTTTTCAGGTGTTTAGGCCCCACTTGTCACTAGTGGTTTTTTGTGTCCAGAAATAGAGAACATTTCCATCATTGCAGAAAATTCTGGTAGGCAGTCCGAAGCTGTACTACTCCACCCCCTTTAGGTGTTACCCTGTGGTTTTCTTGTGTTCACCCTGGTTTTGGATTGGGCAAACAAACCCCCGACTGGTTTTACCTACTATTCTTAGAATAGTCCTCTGTGCTTTTTAGCACTAAACATCTAGTTTGAGGTTCTTCCGGTCTTGGGTCCTTTGTTTCCTGTTGCGTCATTAATTCTCTGTTTCTTCTCATGCAGATGCTAATAGTGCAGCTCATGTGGCAGCTGTGGTTTGTCTTCACTCATCCTTTGAGGTTCAATAAGGGAAACCTTGTTTTCTACTGTCATTCCTGGCTTGGGGTTTGCTATTGTTTCTGTTTTTCATGGGCATTCAAGGAGGATCCAGACATTATGCTTCCAATGTAGTTTCATTCCACCCACCCCCCAATACTTAGAATCAGCATTTTAACAAAATCCCTGGGTGATTTGCATGCATATTAAAGCTTGGGAAGTACTGATGAGGTTCTGGGACATGATAGGCCTTAATAAGCAGTCGCTGTATAATGTTGCTTCTTAGGTATTAATTCAGTCAACCCAGTGTTTATTATATTTAGATGCAGTTTATGATGATATTCAGTTCCACCTCCATGAAGATTTTTATTTAGGGAAATACACACCAAAGTAAAAATACTCTTATTAAATTTTTATTACTCCATTTCTTCAATTTAGTTTTGTGTACTCTTTTCTAGATGGTGTCAAGATGGTCTTGATTATGTCAAATAAAAGTATTATCTAGAAAATCAATAAAAGTTCCAGCAAACCACAGTCATGCTTTGCTATAGGAAAGTCTTCTCTTTGCAGAGTCTGAGAATATTTTCAAAGGGGAAATTGAGACAAGACAGAGGCTAAGTTACATATGCAACTCATTATCAACCCATACATCAGAAATCCTCTGGGCAGTTCTAGTTGACTTGACCAGATGGCACGCTTATGAAGTTCAGGTATAATTTGCTTCCCATGCATGTGATTCCATCCTTCCTTTTCACTGCTACATTCACTCCCTCAGGGATTTATTTGCTTACTTCTTCCGCAGTTGGTGGTATTTGGAAAAAGAAAGGAATGCAAATCACAGGCTTCTATGGAAAATGTACCTCTCACTTTTTGTTTTGTTTTGCATTGTTTACCCCTCTTACTACTTCCCCCCTTACTTTCCACATTGCCAGAATTAAGACCTGGAGGTGAAATAATAGAAAAATCTTCAAAAAGGAGGGAAATGACAACTTTGCAATTACATAATTATTTTCATGTAGAAATGTCTGGTTGAAAACTGGCAAAAATAAAAACTGTGGGTATATTGATATACAGTTGCTATAATAATAGGAAGTATATATAATAGATTTTAAAATTTGTAACAGGATAACAAAAAATCTTTAACCCTTAATGTCATGGTAGTTTCTGTAGTCAGTTTGTCTCATGTTTCAGTTACATGTTCATTCAGGCAGGTGCACTGGGGCCACAGTTGGCCCCTTTCCAGAAGTTTCTGTTTGATAAATTCTTATCATGTGTTCTAGCACAAGCAGATATCAGTAGATCAAAGTAAAACAGATAAATGGAAAGCAGTTGTGTCTTCATTACAGCTGAGAGGATTGCCAAGAAAGAAAACGAGTCTTGTATCAAATTAATTGATTACTGAATTAACCTCTAGATCAAATTGCCCCATGGTCTGTTAAGCCAGATAAGTCTGCATCTTATTTTAGGCTTGATAAATTAATTATGACTCAGGTTGGAGTTATGGCGCCACAAAACCAACGTTTGACTTCATGATCAGTTCACTGTGCTTAAAAGACCCCACCCCTTTCCCCTGCCAAGCAACAGAAAAACAAAAGCCGAACTTACCTGCCTTCCTTCAGAGGGTCTTGTCTGTGTTCCATGGTCTGATGCCCTCATGGCTTGTTGAGTTTCGGGGATCCCTGAAAGAGGACTGTGGGTCCAGATAGCACCAGGACTATGCTTGGGTTCACCAGGGCTCCCCAGGACGTCCAGCTCAGTAGTATCCTTCCTGATGGGAGATGCTCCACACAGCGTTGAGAGGCAGGTTAGCAGAGCTAACGCCTCTCCAGTCAGAACCTGTGCCACAGCCTTGAGCACTGTACCCAATCAGAAGAGTGGGGTTGATGGTAATAGTTCTAACTTTATTAGGACTCTTGTGAGGGTGATTGAATGAGTTAAACATGTAAGAAACACAGAAGAAGGGCTGGTTTATAGTAAATGCCATTAAATTTCAGCTATTATTGTCATTAAAATAAAAAGTATCCTTTATTCAGAAATACAGTTATCTTAATACTAAGTTTAGGGAGGAATTCCTCCTTAGTTTTCTTAATGATGTCGAATTACTTAAAAAATAATTTCTGTGGGTCTAGAGGCTACTGATTTGCCTGGTTAATCCAAATTTGTCTTGGATTGAGCTAGAATTTTAATACTTTTTCACACCCCTGAAGGGAGAATTACACCTTTTCATGTGAGCTTCAAGTAGCTTTTCCATCCTATTTGCAAATGGATTACATTCAGCAAACAAAAACTGTCAGTTTCCTTTTCAAAATGTTTGGCTACACATTGAGGGAAGTTAGGCTGGTAAATTAAAGCTTTATTTTGCATATATAACATTAATGAAATTGCCTTAGAAAGACAAGAGTTAGCTATATTTTTTTCGTTCAGAGGTTAAGAATTCCTTTTTCCATCGACCAAACGTTTATTGAGTCCCTACTAGGAGCAGACATTTTCCCGATGGCTGGTTTGCTCTTGTTAACTAAGAGCAGTCACTCAGACTTCCATTTTGAGCTTTCTTCTTTCACTTTGCTCTCTGTCTAAAATAGTAAACATGTATTTAAATGGAAAAAAGAATGAGGAGCTAAAATTTTCCAAAAAGAGAATGCGTGTTAGTGTCTCAGAACCAACTCTCTAATACAACTGGTTTGTGTGGTTATCAGATTTCAAATAGGACATCTGCTTCTTCATTAAATTCTGTGACTTTCTCCAGGTCTCTGGCATGCATTTTGTATGAGATGTGCTGCCTGCATCACACATTCACTGGCTCCAATTTCTTGTCCGTTGTTTTAAAAATTGTTGAAGGTGACACACCGTCCCTTCCCGAGAATCACCCGAAAGAACTGAATGCCATCATGAAAAGGTATGCCACAAATGTACCGCAAAGAAATGATTGCAAGTTCTACTTACATTTTACTTGAAAATAATTTTATGTTTAACCTTTACAGCATGTTGAACAAGAGTCCTTCACTGAGACCATCTGCCATAGAAATTTTAAAAATCCCTTACATTGATGACCAACTACAGGTATTTAAAATGAAAGTGCTACTGGGAAACACGTGTTAGCATTTAGCATCTATCTATGTTTTAGGGTTTGTGGGAATAAGGTGCATTAAGAACCAATGAGACAATGAAAACAAAGGGAAAAAATTCAAATAGTGTCAAACATGAAGTTACAGTAGACATCACAGAAATTCAGAGGGTTTGGAGGTTACTAGGAATGTTTGTATACTAGTAAATATAATAACCTAAAAGACATGGGTGGAATCTTAGAATTATGCAACAGCCAAGACTTAATAGGGAAGAAAAGACCAATTATAAGGAAGGAAATTGAAACAATAATCAAAACTCTCCCCTAAAACAAAAGTCCAGGATCAGACAGCTTCACAAGTGAATTCTACCAAACCTTCAGTGATGAGCTAATATTATTCTGCTCAAAATAGTTTCAGAAAGAGAGAATAATTCTAAATACATTCTTATGAGGTTAACATTACCTTAGTGCCAAAATCAGATAAAGAACACAAAAAGGGAAATTACGGAACAGTTTCCCTAATGAACATAGATGCAGAAATCCTCAACAAAATCTTAGCAAACAGAATCCAACAATGTGCTAAAAGGATTATACACATAACCAAGAGGGATTTATACCAGGGATACAAAGACGGCTCAGCATCAGAAGATCAGCCTAACTCATCACATCAACCACAGGGTCATATCAATAGATGCCAAGAAAGTATCTGATAAGTCTTAACATCAATTTAACCCTCAGAACACGGGGGATAAATAGGACATATCTCAACTAATAAAGGTCACATATGACAAGCCCACAGCTAACATCCATTCTCAGTGATGAAAAACTGAAAGCTTTTCCACTAAGATCTGGTACAAGACAGTAATGTTTACCTTCCTCGATACTATTCAACATAGTGTTAGAAGTCCTAACTAGAGCAGTTGTGCAAGAGACGGATCTAAAAGGAATCCAGGGTTGAGGGAAGATGGGAACACGAGGGACTGAGGTGATGGTGCACTGGTGAGATGGTGATGGGGAATACATGGGGATTACAATTAATGGCAAGTATATGTAAATTTTAAAATATTTTAATAAAAGAAAAAAAAATAAAAGGAATCCAAACTGGGAAAGAAGTAAATCTATCATTATTTACAGAACAACATGATCTATACATAGATAAGCCTAAAAACACCTTTGAAAAACTAATTGAAACAATAAATCAGTTTAGCAAATGACTCAGTGGCTCCTTTTGAGGAGAGTGGGGTTTTTTTTGTTTGTTTTTAAATCTTTTTTTTTTAAAGATTTATTTATTTTTGCATACAAGAGCTGGGGTACAGGTCAGAGTCCAGGGAGGTGAGAGGATTCACCAGACAGAGTGGAGAGCAGAACAAGCAGACTGACTGAAACACACTGCCGAGGGCAGCAGTGGGCGAGGAAGGAGAGGTCTGCTACACCATGTGGGTCCCCTCTGGCTGGCAGCAGGGATCGAACTAGTGCTGCAGTGGCTGCGGTTTCTGCATAGTGCGTCGCTCAACCCACTGTGCCACCAGGGATGCCCTGTTTTTAAATCTTTTTACAAACAAACCCTTCTGGCAAGTATCCTTGAGTTTGAGTAGCTTTAAGAGGACCCACAAAGCAGTCATTCACCTTTAAAAACATACACAGCTGCCCATCAGCATCCAGTTATAAGTCCAAGGAAACAAGGAATCCCAACTTGAGGTGCATTCATTCATTAAATGCTGGACACTGTGCTACACTGGGAGGCAGGGGTGCCAAAGTGAAAGGAACAGACCTGGCTCCTGTGCTTCTGAAGCGTGAACCTAATAGCCAAAAACAAACCAAAAAAAGGTAAGCAAATAATAAAATTACTGTAAATGATCAGGAGCACTAGAGAAAAAACAAACACTATAAAATAAGGAGGGGGCTATGGTGGTAAAGGTGGACTAGGTAACGTGAGAAGTGGGCAGTATAAAGAGCCTAAAACAGTGTTGAAACCACAGGGAAAAAGCGGTTACAAACCCTGAATTTGCCCAGGGGCAAATTCAAAAGGCCACCCAAAACTCAGTCGCCAAGGTAACTAGGCTCGATGCACTATTCATAAAATCCGGTAACAAAACATCAAAAGCTGAAAGGCGCCTGGGTTAGGCAGGTCAGGGCGGATGATGGTGTAAGTTCTGGGTTGTGTCCTGTCTGGATTCTAACTTTCAGTCTTCATCATGACTTTTTGGTATTTATTTTGAATTTTAATAACATTACTTTAAAGTATTACCTATCTTGGCTACTGAGTTTTTGGTTGTCCCCTCAAATTTTGCAGCTGTGGTGAATGCTTCTCACATCCCTCCCTAGTGATGGCCTTGGGCGCAGGACACTGTCCGCTGCAGGCCCAGACATGGGAGACAGCAGGAGTTCCTGGCGGGAGGGAGGGAGGGAGGGCCTGCCCTGGCTGGGTGATAAGGCGCTAGAGCAGGGGTTGCAAAATGAAGTTGGGGAGAGAGGCAGGAGTCTGACTGTGCCGGGATCTGACTGCATGAGCTACCATGTAATTTTCTGTAACCCGCTGTAGAGGGATAAATAGTGATCAGTGGGTTTTATTTTCAAGCTCTCAGACATGGTCAATAATACTGCAAATCAGAAAAGACACCTGGTAGTTTTATGCCCTTTCATGCCTGAAGAGGAGTCATTAAGGTATATCAAAGTGCTTCTTTTTTTCCAGCACCTGATGTGTAGATATTCAGAAATGACTCCAGAAGACAAGAATTTGAATTGTCAGAAGGAAGCTGCTCATATAATTAATGCTGTGTAAGTAATTGCTTTGTTTTTAAAAAGCCCAGTGAGCGTAAAAGTTAAATGCACTTGTCTTTAAAAATCTATTAGTGCTAAACTGACTGCGTGTATCCTAGAATTCACTAAGTCTTGCCAGGAAATTAAGGAGCTTCAGTAATTTGGTGTTCCAAAGCTCTCTGCCCCAGGTGGTAGAAGATTGGACTCATAAAAGTTTAAACCACTGCACAGCTTACAGATCTGCAGGGTAGCTCCGCAGTCGCCTTGTACCTATCTAGAGAAATTACTATCTCAAACACTCAATGATAGTTATGCTAATGACCCATCCATATTAGGCATAAATGGCTTTCACAAGTTGGCTTAATGGGACCTGGCTGAGTATGTTGAAAAGGCAACATTCTGGGACAATTCTGAGACCATTTTTCATGACCCAAAATTTACTTCCTTGGGCTACACATAAGCACTAGAGAATTTCTTTGTATAGTTCACAAAGGATCATAATTATTTCCTGACCTGACTTCTCTTTCCTCATTCAAAATGGCTGTGCTGTAACTTACTGCGAGGCTCCTTCAGAAAAGCTGTGTACAGCTGTGCAGACTGTGTACTGCACAACGACAGGGCGCACCACTTACCAAGACGATAATTTTGCTGAAGGAACACTCTACTTGATCCGTAAGGACCTGATAACAATGGAAGAGCTGTGCAAGGCAGTGGGCTGGGGGCAGTAGCCCTCAATTAGCCTGAGCTTCCAGGCCAAGTAGCACAAAGATGCTGCTCTGACACGCAGGACGATGGTTTCTCAGCTGCAGCACATTTGTTTTCTATCTTCATTTTCAAACTGAGAAAACTGTCGTTGGGGAGGGAAATTCTTCCTCTGCCCTTTCAGATCCTTATGGCTGGAAAGTAATTAAATCAACACAAGAGCGATTAACAGGAGAAAAAGACCAACTTAATTTCACATGCATGCAAATGCCATATGGGAGATGAATGTGGAGTCTGTGTTGTGAGCAGAGCATCGCACTGACATACTTTTTAAACAAAGGGATTCTTGAAGTTCTGGTTTGGAGACCTCATTCAGTTAGTCAAAGAGCTTATTTATACAGGAGAAACCAGCCCTGAAAACTTGGTAGCGATATAGCGTCCATTCCCCCTGCTGTAGGGAGAGCCCTCTTCGCTTGCCATTTAGTGCCTGCTTTCTGGAGACAGGGAGGCCTAGAGTATCATTTCTTCACCTGCCATTTCCTAAGGAGTCCTACTTCAAAACAATAAATACGCCACTTTGGCGCATCTTTGGACAGCCTCTTCCCTGGCACGAAATCGATCCATCAAAGATGTTCACTTTTTAATGGTTGATCTTCATTTAAAAAATACATGCATTTTTTAGGCATGCTCCTATTATGTAGTCTTCTGGGGTTCCTACCTATTTTTTCAACAATACCTGGAACTTCGCATTTTATTTATGAACTAGAGATGTGAGTGTAGTAGGTATCTTACTTTTTAAACACCGGACTAATTTTAGCTTGTCACTTTGGCACTAGTTGTGAAACAGTGTGGCTGCTACTGTTTCTGATGAAAGTGTACGCGAGTCCAGTTGCTTGGGTGGCATTTCGCTTTATGAAATATTGATTTCAAATCATCACTGTTATTTTCAAGATCTATGGCTGTGTTTCAAGGAGATGTATCTGGTCTTAAGGGATGTCGATTCCTGAAAGTCACATGTTCCCAGGGGCTCAAGTCTAGATGGTGTTCCAGAAGGATGAGACCTACCTCCAGTGGTCACTGTCATTTTCTCAGTGTTTTTTCGGAGGGCGTTGAGGGCAGAGCGCCCCGCGGTATCGGTCCCTGACCACGAAAGGAAGAGAAACAAAGCCATGGAAAGTGGAGTTGCAGACCTTTCGGTGGGCGATTAATGTAGCGCATTTCTGTCTCCAAAGATATAGAAATATCATCTTAAATAATATTGACTAATGTTTTGGGAGATAATGATTTTATACTTGGCACTGTTGAAAGTACTTCGAGTACTCACAACAGCCGTTGGAAGTAGGTAATGTTATCATCATTATTCTTTACTGACAATAGAATTGTTAAGTATCTTGCACAAGGGGACATAGCACAGAACCCGGGAGCCAGACCTTGAATCCGGACAATATCAGTACCCAGGCCTCCGACTCCCAGGCAGTGCTGTCTTACGTGCCCACTGCAGTGAGGCCGGACTATAAAGTGTATTCAGTGCAGTCGAGCTAATACAATACTGCCATTTGGGGGGTGCTTTTTTATGTGTCGGGCCCCATACATACTTTCTCTCATGTAATTCTTACTTGAACCCATTTTTTTTTTTTGATGGGTAAGAAAACTGCGCTTCAATAATTTGCCCAAGGCTGCAGAGTTAATCAGCAGTGGTAAATATAGCCTATAAAGCCTGCCTGTCTAATTCCAGAGAGTATGTCTTGTCTACAATGAATTAGTCTGCCAGTCTATTTACTTTTTAATGGCCAAGATCCCAATTTGTCTTACATGATGAAAGTCAGTCATAAGCAATGAAATGAGCAGAAATTTGGAAAGTACATAATTTGCTTTTAAACAAAAATCTAATTTGAAAAATGTTGCCAATTAACCACAGTCCTGGTTGGCTCATTACCCATCCAGAGTTTATTAGCTCTTGCCTGGCCTGCCTCAAGATGCTCTTCCCCTCTCAGTGGTACCAGGATGCAGCTACAAAACATTCGTTTAGTTTTCCTGGGCATGTTTTGCATGGACTGCTTGTGGAGAATCTTTATTATCTATAGGCAAAAAAAGATCCACCTGCAGACCCTGCGGGCGCTGTCTGAAGTACAGAAAATGACACCGAGGGAGAGGATGCGTCTGAGAAAGCTCCAGGCAGCCGACGAGAACGCCGGGAAACTGAAGTAAGCTGCTGTCCTGACCCTGGGCCACTTCCCAGGGTCTAAAGGAATTCACGAAAGAAAAGCAAACACCAAAACCAGTAATCAAAACTCACTGAATCATTGATTTTTGTTTAGTCACCCCTCGTTCCTTTAAAAGGTGGTCCTTTCTCCCTATAGATGGTTATTGGATGCCGGGCGCTGTTAGTATCAGGCCTTCGGTCTCGCGTGAGAAGACTATTAGTGCTGAAAATCAGGGTCAGCCTTGCTGTCGCTGACCTCTGCAGCTATGGACTCTGGCGAGAGGGCAAATGGGCCGCGTCACTGTTCCGTCCTCCTCCCCAGAGGCTCGCTAGTGCCCTTCTGCCAAGGGACCTGGTGAATCTATAGGGAGAGGACTGGGCTGGCAGGACGTGTTGACTCTGTGAAGCAGGCTGGAAGTGGCTCTCTTCTGTCAGGTGCAGTCTCGGGAAAGTCCCTGCTCGGGGCAGTACTGCTGGTGGGAGATGCCAAGAGTGAATATTTACACGGACAAGTGGAATTCCAGAAAGTCCTAGATTCTTCCCACTTCTCAAAGACTGGCTTTTCAGTTCGCAGATTATCAGGTTTTCTAGTTTTTCCTCTGCCAACTTTTTGATTGCTTAGAATCCCCAACTGAGAATGTCTGAAAAAATGGGTCAGAGGTGTCCTTGTGCAAAGCAGACGTCTACGAGACTCTTTTCCCTAAACACATGCTCTAATAAATGTGGGAGAAGATTCCTGTGGCGGGACATTATGGCGTCCTGACAAATGTTTGCAAGTAGCGGTGAGTGTGGGGGTGGGAGGTGGGCGTGGTGGGTGCCGATTTGTTTGTGGATTCCTGTGGTGTAAATACTCCCTGGATGGCCAATTTCAAGCTACCGATGTGGTGTCATGGAGTGTTCAGGTGGGAAGACAAGTACAGTCTGGCCTTGGGAGCCAGTAGACGGGGGTTTCTGCAAACCCCTGCACCAATGGAAAAATACACCACACTCTTGCTCCAGCAATTGCCTCAGCTCCCAGCCCCAGATCGGTTCCTAACACCTCAACGATGGCAACATATCCAGGGTACCACGATTCATGTCATGGGTTGAAGGGAAAAGGGAAAATTAATCTCAGACAGAGACAGATTAAAAAGGCAATTTAATACTTTCTATGCACATTACAATTTACTTTTCAGATTTTAACTCTTCGTAGACACTAAAGAAAGTCCTGAATCTTTCACATGACATTGAATGCTTTTCTTCTTAAGGCGACAGTTTTAAAATAACATTTGGTCTTGATTTTGTGAGTGAGTTTTATTGGAACTGTTTGTGATCTGTTATGTCTAGGATTTGAGAGTGCTTGTGCATTGTAGGTAGAAAATGAGTCTATTGTCACAGTTACCATGGATCCACGCTATGGACAAGGAAATTTGACTAAAGGGGTTGTTCAGGGACTTTCTCAGTGTGAATTAGCACACAAGTAATCATAAGAACTCTTTCCTTTCAGTTTAGTAGCAGGTCTATTAAATTCAGCTCTCCTAAAGGAAAGGAATATGGCTGAGGCATATTTTACATGCCCCTCTACAGCGAGGGGAAGTTTCCACAAATCTCTGACAGTCTAGCTTGTTCCTGGCATAGGGCTTTGTGTGTTCCAGAAGCGGATACTGAGTTACCAGCGTGTGGCCGGCACTGAGCTGGGCATGGGGCCGCTACCCTGTCAGCATGGCCTGGGGCACATGGGCTGGTGCTGGGTGCTGTGGCACATGAGGTGGCTGAGTTGGAACCAGGAACCGCAGCGTCCTGTGTGTGCTTCACGAGTGCTCCCCTGCACACATCTGCACACAGCTGGTCTACTCCCCAAGTCCCCACTTTGCCTGTTGAAACAGGGACCACACTTACCTGCATGATACAGACGTAGTTTTAGCAAGCTGCAGCCATTTTTCTACTTTTACTTTCAATTTGCAGAAAGCTTGTGGAGGAAAAATATGAAGAAAATAACAAACGAATGCAAGAATTGAGATCTCGGAACTTTCAGCAGCTAAATGTCAATGTGCTCCATGTAAGTACTCTCTTATTTTAAATTTGGCATCAGACCTTTTCTTGCTTCAGATTCTTTGGATTCATGAGTCCCTTTGGGGAGAGAAAGGGACAAAGCAGGAAGAAAATGACCAGCTTTGCATAATTCCAGGCAGAACATATTGGGGTTCATCTTAGAATGTGGGGCCGACAGTGAGTGATTACACTAATTCAAAGCAGTTGGATTCAGAGATGGATCGATTGGTTAACCCAGCAAATACTGAGTACCTACTGTGTGCACAATAATCAGTGCAGAAGGAATAAATGAGGAGTTTAAAATGATCACTTTTCTGAACAAATGTCTATATATCTAATTTTGAATTTCAGCCATATTATCATTGCTTTGTCTCTTCACTCTTCAGTTCCCTGTTATCTTTCTGTTGTATTTTTCATTCTCTTCATAGTTCCTATCTCCCGTCCCCATCAGCGTGCATTGTATTAGTAACCCCATTCTAGCTTTAGAGGTCCCATAAATGTCCAGTAATAGATAAGGTTGAACTAGATCCCAAATTCACATCCTCAGCATCCCAAGCTCCTGGCTAGTAAGTCCCAAGTTTTCTGATAATGAAACCTTCCCGTGGGCCTTGGTGTAGGCTGATTCTCAGGGCGGTCTTTCTTCAGAGCTGTATTTGGGAGGTAGGCAGCAACGCATCTAACGCTGCGGGTGCGAGCACCTTGGGGAGGGAAGGAGGCAGCTTATGGAGAACCTTATTGTCTCACATCCTGGTTGCCTGTTCACTGGTGAGCCCTGCATGGAGGGAGATTCCTTCCTTTAGCAGGAAGAGCCAAGCACTCAGAGGCTGCGGGGAGGGTCCCGGAAGTCTGCGGACGCTCATTCTGCTGTTGCTCAGAAACCAGGGCCCAGGCCCTGCAGCTTACAGTCTCCAGCACAGCCCCCTCCCATGCGAAGAGCATTTGTTTTCTGGCTCCCTCTGAACAGAAACCCGCCCTTCTCAATTGTTTAGTGCTTGGGGTGCTGTAGCATCCTGAAAATCTAAAGGTGGAGCAGACAAGGCACCCAGCCTCCTTGGCCTTCCGAGTCCCCCTCTGTTCTCTCCTTGAGCGCACAGTTTGGGGATGCAAGCGCTGGTGCTCAGCCTCTCTCCCACTGTCTCGGCCAGTCACCAGCTCTGTGGGGTGAAGCCAGCTGCGGGAGCTGCTGCGGGCCAGAGACTTGGGAGTTGGGCTCTTCCCCGCTCATAGAACCTGGCGAAGGTGCTGGCTGAAAGGCGGGGTCAACAGCTGTGCTGCGCCCCTGTTCCAAGCAAGATCTTCATGCCAGCACTCCATGGAAGGGCCTGAGAGTCTCTGAACGCCGAGCACCTCCCTCCCTTCAGCTCCCCACACATGGTCTAGGCCCCACAATGATGATTTGTGGAGGAAGGTGTCTCCTCAGTCTCTCAGGACCTAGAACTACAAGTTCCCACAGGTCCTGTCAAGGAGTCTGGCACCCTGATGAGCATTCTGAGTGGTTATGTTGTGAACTGTGCTCTCTGATCAGCTGGTAGAACCTGCAGCTTTTTTCTGGAATGTTCAGGGGCCTCCCCTTCTACCACAGTAAAAAAAAAAAATTGGAAGTTGAAACATCCAGACATGGTAATATTTTTGTTTGTAAAACTTAAGTGACTTTCTTTATTCTTGAGATTCTCTTTGGCAAGTAAAAATGTAGTTTCAAGTATCAAATAATAATATCAAATACCTAACATTTTTGCCTTTCTCCATTGGTCCTTTAAAATAACCATTTTTGTGTTCTTTCTTATTTCTGATAAGATTATTGTCAGTCTTCAACAGCTACACTGTGTGAGGGCCTGTCTCCCCTAAAAACCTGGTCCTACGGGACCCTGAAACTGATAAGCCTGCAGCCACACAGCAGGAAGAACCCAGGAGATTCTGTCCATTGTGGATTGCCCGTGGGACTCGGGAGCCAGACAGCTGTTGACCTGGCTCAGACAAAGAGATTCCACGGTGATCTACCTGCAGTGTCTACCTGCTCCTCCCAGCTCCACCCAGGAGGCTGCGTGCCTGTCTGCTCCACGTCAGCAGGGAGCAAAGCAGGAGAGGGTCCTGAGGCAGTTTTGGGCAGCGACTTTTGTTCATTCTTTGGCCTTCTAGGATTAGTCACTCACATTTTTGCCCTGAACTTTCCAGAAGCATGTTCCTGGTTTTTGTTTTAATGGAGGTAGAAAAGGCTCCAGACAGATAGGTGGTTCTTAAAAATAATAGCCTCTTCCCTGCAGGTCCAGGCCTCTGACGCATGAGCCATTTCCCTCCTGCCCATTGCTGGCTGTAGGGTAAATGGAAAAGCGGTCAGGCTTTTCCTCCCTCCCGCCACTGGTGTCGGCCGTGAGCACCTGCGTCCTGCACGCAGGTCCCCTCAAGTAGGGTGTGGGCATGCGCAAGTGGGCGCACCTGGGCCAAGACACGGGTGAGCGTGTAAGGGCCGTATCACGAGGACGCCAGCAGAGAAGAGCATAAGCAGAAAAAGAGGGAGCGAGAGACGAGAGTAGCAGAGACACAAGAGGCTAGAGAGTCCAGAGAGTGAAGATGCAGGTCCAGGACTGCCCTCTGGTTAACAATAGCAGGAATGGGCCTCTTAAAAGCAACAGTTCGCTGCAGGTTAGGAGGACCTGGAAAAGTCACCAATAAACAGTCCTCCTGATAATTTCTTTAGGAAAAAAGGCTCGAGGTAGAAACGGAAGAAGAGGAGACACCTGTGGGCAGCCTTGCTTGTTTGCTGCGGGAGGAGGAGGACGCGAGGAGGCCGGGCTCGGAAGAGGCAAGTTTGGTTATATTCTCCGGCATGAGATGGAGGCAGAGTTCATGACCCTCAGAGAGCAAAGTGGGGAGAAAGGAGGAAGCTGAACACTTTGTACATGGACCAAGGTCCCTCAGCATCTCAAGGGAAGGCTCTGTTGAACTAAAAAAAAGAAAGATGAAATAAACTGTAAGAAGGAAATCAGATGAATTATGTGCAAGACTCTGGAAGAAAAAAAAAGTGACAAGAAAGGAAAAGAGAGAAAAAGGCCCTGTCTTTGCTCACACATATGTATGAGTCTCTCCTGCATCTCACTGGACTCTCTTCTCCCTTTCCTTCCTTTCTTGCCTGACTGAAGTAAATACTTAAATTCCAGAGGCAGTTGTGAGATGGAGTCCGAGCGAGTGAGGGGCAAGGGTGGGCAGGTGGTGTTACTTCTTAAGCCTGTTAACAATTTTTTGGGGAGGCAGTTAGTAGAGTGACTTGATTCGTCTTCCAGACCCTAACAGAGAAGGCCTTTCATTTTGGCAGGCATTCTCCGCTTGGCTGAACTTAGGCTTTGAAATTGTGAAGCCTCATTGAACATGGCCTCCTGTCAGGCAGCGTTTCCTTAAAGGATGATGGCTTCAGAGCAGCTAGGTGCCACAGCACACGAGACAGGCCTGGCCTCGCCTTTCCGCGCATGTGATGCTGCTGCCAGAGTTGGCTTTTTGAACAGATCAGGCTTCCACACGTGAAGTACTAATGGGGATCAGAGACGGAAGCGAGGCCTCCTCTTTCTGAGAAAGCAATTAGGATCATTCTATCCATTCTCTTCAAAGAGAACCTCAGCAAACCAAAATCAATGAGAGTCCAAACAGTTATTTTTAAATAATTCCTGAAGGACACATAGAGACACATTTGTGCGGCCTTTGGTCTTTGTTCTTTAAGTTCTCCGTGTGCTATCAGCGAGCCTTTGAAGTTTGGAGCCAATTTCACTTCCTGTGCGGTACAAAAAGCAGCCCTCTTGGAAGCATTTTACGACTGTGTTTTCACAAATGCTGCACCACAGCGTGGATGGCTTTGGTTTACTTACTTTTCTGTTTCCAGTGAGACGATGCTCTGGGAGTGGCTCTCCACGAAAGCCATTTCTCAAAGAAGGAGGTTACCTCAGCATTAACTCTGAGCTCCAAGCATGCATGCACAAACCTGAAGGCAAAATGCATACAGCTGACAAGTTTTGCTTTTATTGTTCTGAAGTATGAATACCTTCACACGTCTCTTTCATAAGTCTCTTTTAGGAAATGGACTTCACAGAATTACACTTTCAAAGCTAAAGGAGATCTTGGAAGTCATCCAGATGAGCCTGTCATTTCTAGACGAGGAGCCAGAGCAGGGCTCGGTGGGGCTGAGGTGAGCCTGAGACCCTGGTGCAGAGCTGAAGGAGGTGCCAGTTCTCAGCTGCCGCTTGGTCCTGCTCTGGCCTCAGCCCAAATGCAGCGTCCCCTTCAGTTTTGCACCCGGGCGTCTCACCAGCCTCACCGTGGTCCTGGCCGTGAAACTGAGGTCATGGATATTCAGTGCTTTCCCCAGGCCCCCCTATCCAGTCAACTCAGGGCTGACTCTCTTCTCCCCAGCTGCCGTCTTGAAGTTTGAAAGTCTTAACCATGTCTAGGAGGGGATTAAGTACTGTTCCTTACAAACAGTCATCTAAACAAGAATATTGTTTCCTTTGTGGGAATGCTGTTTCCTTCCAGCAGCTTCTCATAAACTGTTAATTCCCTTCCACAAGGAATCTGGTGACCTGACGTCAGAGAAGCTGTCGGAGGCTCAGCCCATGTCGCCCCTGGACCTCAGCACACTTGAGTCCGATGTAGAGGACACCAGCGCTGACCTCGGAGACCATGGTATGAGTTGTGTCCGTCCTCAGCGGGGGGCGGGGCAGGTCCTCCAGGAGGCCTGGTGGCTCTGAGAGAAGCCCCACGTGCCGGCACCACCTCCACACTGGAGCTGGGCTGTGACCAGGCCCAAATCTAGAGCCTGGGGTTTGTCTGTCCTCGTCCATCTTCTCTGTAATAGTGAAGACAGCAATTTTGCATTTGCTATCTTTTTGATAAAACTGTTCGAGCTTGTGCTGCCTTCTTTAGCCACAGAGAGATTGGTTCCTGAAGCTTTTTGAAGTTGGCATTTGCCAGCTTTTAAAATGGTGTGGAAGACATCTGGTTGCAATGAGGTGTCATTGAGGAACAAACTATAAGAGGGATTTGTAGTTCAGATTATTTCCAGGTATTTAATGTATGATTTGTTATTTTCCAAAAGTAGAGTTTGGAAGTCTAGAACTCTCCGCTTCCAAAAATATGCAACTGGAGTTGGGTCCCTGGGTAGCATCTGATATGGGTACCCCCCCCCCCACCCAGAGGGCAGAGCCCTTCCTCCCTGAGGAAGCCCAACATCAGGGTACTGAAGGGCTGGGTGGGGGTCAGGAAGTCTTGGTCCAGCTCCTGGTTTAAAATAGAAAAAGGACGTAGGGTTTACCTTGTGGAAAGAGCCGGAAGCGTTAAGTACTTGGCTCAGGGACTCCGGAGCCTTCCCACGGCTTTCCAGTGCGGCGCCACCCACTTCCCCCGGAGCGTGGATGTGGAGGTGGCGATCCCCAGGAGCAACAGAACGGGACTTTCCAAAGGCAGAGCGCCTCTGTGTGTTTCTGCTCTCACTTTTGTGAACTGTAGTAGCTGAGTTTCTCCTAAGCTGGCCCTGACCACGGCTCCAGCTGCAGTTTCACGCTGGCGCCCGCCCTATCACGCCTCGACTTCTGTCGTAGCGGTCCCCACGGGAGAGGCGGTGTGCTTGCTCAGCCAAACTGGACATCGGCCCTTCTCCTCCCACTGCCTCATGCTGTCAGGAAACACTACACAGGTCTCTGTGATTAGCTGTAAGATCAAAAGAACACAGAGCTTTTATTTGGGTCAAATACCTTGTAAATTTTTTAAATATTTCCCTTTTCCTTTCTGTACGTTCATATTTTGTACATTCTGCTCATTCTTCAATATCAAACTGCAAAGGGAAACTTGGAGTGGTGAAAGCATAACCTTTGCTTTCAGTGATTGATTGGAATGATGGGTAACTACAAGATAATTCATGATCACATAGCTTAATCATGAAATTGTGAGACATGAGACTGTAATTTGGTGATGAGTGCTTAATTGGTTAGTTATTTTCCATGTTCTGTTGGCCTTTTAAAAGATTTGACTCTAAACTTTCAGCATCCACGAAGTTTGGTTTTGGTTTTTTGTTTTGTCTAGCATGTATATGTAAACTAAAATCGCGTAGTCATTTTTTAAGCTCCTACACTAAATGTTTAATCAGTCTCTGATGCTGACTTGGAACATTCCCTCTGGGACATGAGGAGCTAGTTGCAGAGGAAGAAGGGAGGGTAAGATGTTATTTACATTTGCTATGCATTTAGTTGATTTGGCTGATTTAATCTAGCCGGAGCGATGGATAACCATTATACTCAAATGAGGACGCACGCTGCAACATTAAAGAAATTATCCCTATTTAACTCCCCATATGTAATGCTGATGATCTTGCACATTTTTACCAGATGCTTCCTTGCACTGTAGCTTAATTTTCAGCAGCTCACAGCTGAGTTTCAGAAGTGTCTCTTGCAAAGCTGGAAGAGCCCGAGACTCTGGCCCTTCCAGAAGGTGGCTGTCAACTGTTCACATGTGGACCCTGCACTGGTGTAGGCCTTAGCGGCCAGCCCACAGCCTGTTCAGCTGTCCCCTCGAAGCTTCCCTTTCAGCTACTCCCTGGCCCAATCCTGAGCTCCTTCCCCATGGGCAGGGAAAGCTGTGACGTCAAGGGGATTAGAGGGGCTCCATGTGCCCTTTTCCCTGTGGGCTGCTCTACAGCTTTTGGTCATATCTCTTCCTTTTAAGGGTTCAAGTGGCAAAAAGGCGACACTGAGGTGCCCAGTGGCTTCTGCGTTTGAGTCCTGCTCTCTCGTGTGCTAGTGCTGTGATCTTGAGCACGCCCATGTCTCCCAGTTTTTACACTTAATATTTTTTTATCAAGCGTGATACCAAACTGAGAGTCCCACCGTAGTAAGTGAGATGGCATGCATTAGCTGGCTAGTGCTGTGCCGGCTTCATCTGCGGCAGAAGCTGCTGTTACCCAGTCAAAGAGTGGTTCGGTGGTGTGTGCTGCCATCCACCGCACGTCGAAGGCCGGCTTGTTCCTCCACTTGACCCGCTGTGCTCTCTTGCCAGAACGTAGCAACCTCAGTGATGGGCTTTTGTCCCCTCAGATCCTGCCCCGTGGTGCCTCTCAGAGTGTGTGCCGGGCCCGCGCCCTGACCTGGGCTGTCTTTGTTGACAAGCTTCCTGAAAATCACTTTTCAAAGCCATATGGAGTGTTCATACTGTAAAGATTAGAGACACAGGAGAAACAATCTAAAAAGGGCCCACCCAAATTTCAGTCAAATGAATGCTTGAACTTTCAAGATGAGACCTGTGATGGTTACTTCTGAGGCAGATTCAGGAGACCACACATCAAACACGGCAACAGGGGGTGCTCTGGAGGTGGGGCCGCCTTCCTCAAAGGAGACGGTCATGACAAGGACACTTGTGTCCACACGCACTTGAAGACTTTGAATAGTTGTGTGTTGTGAAATTTCAGAGTGGAAGAAAAGCAACTAAATATATCATGTTACATAACATGAGGACTCAAGCTTCAGGTTTTTATAAATTATCAAAATTTATCTATTTGCTTTTTATCCTTTCCAGTTTGACAATCAAATTTGATATTCTTATGGAAAAATCTGGCAGGTCATTTCCTTTCCTAGGTTTCCTTATTAGACATTCACCACATTTCATCCAGTCTATACACCTTTGCACTGAAATGGAGGGGCATATTAAAATAGATAGCACGTCATAATTTAATGGGCAATATTTTTTTCCTTTGTGATTTGTAAAATAATGGTGTGTCTTCCTGATGGTGTCTTTGGTTCAACGATATATGGTATGGTATGTCTTAGCTGTACTGGTTGGGCCAGACTAGGCTTGCTGCTGTAACAGCTACACTTACTGACTTAGGTAACAAGGGTCTACGGTTCATTTCTACAAAGTCCTCTATGGACCAAGAACCTCCGCAGGAAAGTTGTTCTTGTGGGGTGAGGATGGATTCAAGTTTCTCCTGTTTTGTACTGCCACCAGCCATCTCAAAATGTGGCTTTTAGTGTTCCCACAGAAGCAGAAGGATGGAGTGTGCATGCCTGCGTATAGTTCTTCTGCTTGGAAATTATTTCTTCTCAATTTGTGTGATTCAAACTAGATACCTGGCCCCAACTCCAGCAAGGGAATGAGAAGTGGTTTTCCTGTGCCCACAGAGAAGAGAATCAGCTGTAGGTAAACATAGGTGATCTCTATGCAGCAGCCTATCACTGTTACCAGGCTCTGAAATTGGGGTAACTGACAAAACCCCAATAAAGGATTAAATTACATGAGGCCTGTGTTTCATTTCAAACAGGCTAATTAATATCTTTACCCCTTTCCAAAAGAATTAACTTGATCAGAACATGAACAAAAATAAAGTTTTTCTTCATATAATCACTAGACTCCACAAAGCTGATAATCATTTTTCAATATTTAAATCTTATGATTGAGTCTGAAAAGTGAAACTTTCACTATAGATGAGGCATTTCTTAAGTTGGTTCTTAAATCTCTTAAAATGAGACCTTCAGGGCCTCCCTGGTGGCGCAGCGGGTTGAGCATCGCACTGTGAAGCATCTGCGGCACAGCAGCACAAGTTCAATCCCCGGCCAGGGGTTAAGTCCCAGCACTATGAAGTTATCCGTGGCCACTGCACCACAAGTTCGATCCCTGACAAGGGAGCTGACCCACATGGCACAGCAGACCTCTCCTGCCTTGCCCGCTGCTCCCCTCAGCAGTGTATTTAGGTCTATCTGCCTGTTCTGCTCCCCACACTGTCTCTGGTGAATCCTCTCACCTCCCACATCTCTGACCTGTACCCCAGCTCTTGTGTGCATAAATAAATAAATCTTTAAAAAAAATGAGACCTTCATATGTAGAACTCTCTTTTGGGGCCTTGTGAAGGCTTGCTAAAACTGTTGAACAGGGTTATGATTGTGAGGGAACTATGTATAATCTATATGGATTCTCCATTCTCATCAACTAAGGAACAAAGCAGGATAATGACCCCATTTGTTATGATGCCCACATCAAATACCTAGAACCTTTATACCTGTTATGTTGTGTAACAAAGGGTAATGAATTAAGATTGCAGAGGGAAGTGAGGTTACTGATTAGGGAGATTGTCCTGCTGTTTTGGGTGGCCTCGAGGGAATCACAGGGTCCTTATTAACAGGAAGAGGGAGAGGACCCGAGGTGGCCGTGTGAGAAGGGCTTGGGCTAACATTGCTGACTCTGAAGAGGGAGGAAGGGGGCGGGGGGAAAGAGCAGGCAGCATCTAGAAGGGAACAAGCAAGCAATTGGGGCCTTCTTTGGGCCCCCTAAAAGGAAGGCCCCTGCAGTCACCTTGCTCTCAGCTGAGGAGATCCACGGCACACTTCAGCCTACAGAACTCGAAGACAGTAACTTTGTTGTTTTACGCCACTAGACCTGTGGTCACTGGTAATCGGAGCCCAGAAAACAAAGACAGCCAGGATAGATGGTGTCTGCTTCTGGTCAGATACCCACCGTCTTTGGTTCACATGCTAGCTTGGTTGTTGAAGCAGTTGGACTATTCTGCTTTGACCTTTATCCGGGCATCTGGTGTTTGTGACGGACCTTTACATTGGTCTCCGCTCATCTTGGTACGGGGACTTTCTGTTTTGTTTTGTTGCAGGGAAGGCCACATCAGTATCAGCCACCCACCTCCTAGATTTCACTTTTCAAACTCTTTCATTTTCAAAACGAAATAGCACATCTCCAGAAAGCAAACCTGACTTTCCCGCGAGGAGCTGCAGCCGCGGTATCTGATATTCTTTGTCACTCATGCCTAACAGCAATTTCCACTGGCTTCTTTTTCACTCCTGCTTCTAAAAGAAAAAATTCTAAGTGGAAAAATTCTAAATCACAAACAGATCCAAAATGATTGCCACGTCTCATAGCAGTATGTGTGAGCACTATAATGGATTTTTCTGGAAATGTCAGCGTGTCACATCTATCCACAGGCAGTGTGTTGGTGACGTGGCCCAAATTTGCAGCTCATCAGTTAGACATGTCTCTGAGCTTGCAGAATGGGTTCCTCACACCTCCATCTTACTGCTCTGTGCGCTGGCGCTCACGCGTCACAATATTTTTCTAAGTGTGTTGCGTGAATGTACACACCCAGCTTTGTAGCTGACCTTGAGTGTCCTTTCCTGTCACCCTTTGAGTTGCTTGCATTTCTCTTTTCTGGCCATGGTTCCTTTAAATTGTTAATGGAAGTTTCTTCTTCCTATTAAAGATTAGCCAGCTAAGTACACCTCTGTGGATGAGCTTCAGATGCTTGCAATCTTTCACGGCGTTTTGCGCCTGGGCATTTGGGGTTGTAGACATCAAAGTGACTACCCTTTTGATATCTCAGATTAATTTTCTCTTTCAAATGTAGGAAAAATGAACACACTCAGCCTGGCTCTCCGGCTTAACTCCACATGGCCCGTTTTGCTCCTTTCAACTAGCATAGAATTAACTGAACTCCCTTCCCTTACCCTCTACCTCCCCACAACCCTCTTTTAAGATATAATAATGTAACGGCTTGCATAAGCAGTTGCCTATGAATATATGGTCTCTAGTTTTATATATCTGGTCTCTTTTTATTTGCAAGTTTACTATTTCGAACAGCACTAACCTCTGTGTTTTCCTGGTGTGCTGGATGAGAAATTTGAATAGTGTGTGTGAGAGGACTAGAGAGTGACTACGAGTTAAGAAAAAGCAGGCTTCGGAATTTTTTAAATCCCCCTCGGCCCCATTCGTGCTCTGCTATTGATAAAGCGAATGAGTCTGAGTCAGTGCCTGAACTGTGCGGTGTGTTCACAGGCCACGTTCTCACCTGTCCTGGGGAATTCCACCATCCTTTCCCGTCATCTTGAGGTCATTCCCTACCTCACCTCTCCTTTTTACTCTCAGTAAATCTCTCCTGCAATCACTGATCTCCCAGCTCAAATCCCATCCATCGGCTACAATGTTCCTGCTACACTGATGCTATTCCCGACTCATCCCTGAGCAGCACCGGCAGGAGAGAGGTTCAGCGACCAAGGGTGACAAGCCAGCCCCTTATGACTCAAGGCCTGCTGGGAGGACCAGCATCCCTAGCATCCTGAACTTGTCAAAAGTGCTAAGTCTCACCCAACCCTTAGACTGCCTGGAGCAGAAGCAGCGCTTTCCCACGGCTGGTTCACTCGCCGCACAGTCAAGTCTGAAAGCAGTGAGCTGGGTTCCAAGTCCAGGGGGAGCTGACCCATGCCCATCTGCTCCCTCGCTTTGTCTGGCCTGCTGCCATGGTGACTGGCTTGGGGGGCGTGCTTGGGGAGTATCTGCCGAATGTATGACTCAACGGGGGAAAGCCTGGGAAGAACATGGTGCTTTTTGTCACAAACAGCACACTCTTTTTGGGATGAGATGAATCATGGGGAAACAGAGCAACAAGTTGCTGGAGAGGCTAATTTGTGTGCATGGATGGGCACCTGTAATTTTTTCTCTCTCTTCTCAAGGGAGATGGTAATCTAACTTACCAGATGGAGACTGGGGAGGTGGGAAATAAAGTAGGTGTTTTGGAGATAGGGGAGTAGAATTCCTCTGTGCGTGCTTTTTCCGGCCCCTCCCTACTGCCTCTTTCTTTATGGATACCCCAACATTTCAGTATCCGTGTTAAGCAGCCAACAGTGTAAAAAACATGGCTTCTTCTGCAGTAATCGCAGGACAGTGTTTAGTTTCGTGAAGTGGTCACACCACCACGAGACTCCGTAATGTGTCTGTTAGGTGTGTGCAGACATGCGTCGGAAGAATGGGGCATGTGGCGTGTGCAGTCTGTGTGACACGTGCACACTTGCCTCGCGTTTGAGCCGAGTCCAGTCTTGCCATGAAATCCATGATGGCACGTCACGTGGGAGCCTGGTCAGTGTGTTATGCTGTCTTTTTTTAAAAAAATTTTTATTTATGCATACAAGCACTGGGGTACAGGCCAGAGGTGCAGGGGGTGAGAGGATTCACCAGAGACAGAGTGGGGAGCAGAACAGGCAGATGGACTGAAACACACTGCTGAGGGGAGCAGTGGGCGAGGCAGGAGAGGTCTGCTGCGCCATGTGGGTCCACTCCCTGGCCTGCAGCAGGGATTGAACTCGTGCTGTAGTGGCTGTGGTTTGCTTCATAGTGCGTTGCTTAACCCACTGCGCCACCAGGGAGGCCCTGCGCTGTGTCTTTTAATGAAAGACTTCCCTGGCCCCCTATGAGAGAATCCTTGCCGTGGTTGTGTTGGCCGGGTTCTCTGGGAAGCAGATGCTAAGACAAAGTTAGAAGCACAGGAGCGGTACTGAGGGTAATGCTGTTGAAAGAATAACGGGAGGGAGAGCAGTCGGCAGAGAGAGGGTGAGGTAAGTCTAACAACTACGAACAGAGAGCAGGAAGGAAGCTGTGGGCAGGAAGAGCCTCAGAATTCGCTGGAAGCTTTGAGCACCTCAGGCAGCCCAGTGGGGAGTTCTTGATCAAAGACTTTTTCCATAGCGCAGGTCTGCCTTGAGCACAAATGCTGCGGCCTGCTGCCCACCAGCTCTGGTGCTCGCTGCACCCCCAGGTGCCACCTCAGGCTGTCAGCTCCCTGCAGGCCTTGCAGCTAATCAGAGGGTGACTAGAGGCTGTGAGAGGCGCCCCTCCAGAGAAGTCTTCGTGGCTGATTTGAGTCATTCCATATGAGGTAATAAAAGGGTATTTGGATAAGCAGAGTTTAATTCAATTTTCTTCCCTAACTTAGGGTAACCTTAACTCCTATAAATGACTAAAACTTCTGGAATATCCAGAGATGTTTCACAGATACCCACTGGACTGGAAGCCACTGGTGTTACCTGAAGAGGTACGGAGTTCACCAGCTCTGTGAATTCGGCAAGAAACCAGTCCCAGTCTGTTTTCTGACCTGTATAACTGGAATAATAATAGCTCCAATTTTCAGAACCTAAGTGAGGAATAAATTAGATGGCATACAAAGGGCTTAGCACATTACACAAAACCTAGAAATTGTACAATTTCTTCCTAAAAATGTGTAGTCATTGTCAAATCAGTTGCAATATTTTTTCAAGTTTGCAGAAAACCTTTGAATTGGGGACGAGTATATATTTCAGTTTTTAAACATCCAGATGACCTTCTTGTCATATTCACTTTCATCCTATGAATTAAGTGTACTTTAGAGCACAGTACTTTTACTTGCTGTGGTTTTTGCATTGCTGAGAACAATAGAATGACTCCAACTGGATAGTTCCACCTCTCAAATTATGGCCTTTATTATGTCTGTCTGGGCCAGTTTAGTTTAGTACCAAGAAAAGTTATCTCGTCAGGAAGGTAGCCAGCTCCGAGAATTAGAGCCAAGTCCCTGCAGATGCTGGTGGTCCAGGATGCCACTCCGATGCACACACGTGGGACCCGAACTGAGTGCTTTCTTTAAAAGATACTCCTCTCACCCCCGCACCTCTGGCATGTACCCCAGTTCTTGTATGCAGAGATAAATCTTTTAAAAATAAAGAGATACTCCTTTGCTAGTCATTCTGAGCCCATTAACTGGTAGCTAAAATTCCCAGCTATTTTCTCTAAATACATTATAAATGTAAATATATTTTGTATTAAGGAGCATAATAAGGACAAGAATATACATTAGCTTTCCCGCTGCCATCTCATTTGGGATTTAAGCCACACTCAGTTGACTGAAACATAGAGCCGGGGCGGCATAACTGTGCCTTTTGCAATGGAAATATTCACATAATTCATGCATTTATTTTAATGACTCTGCTTTGGGTTTGTAATGAAATCAGAGAGTTTGTCTGATACAGAGAGGTTCCTTCTGTATCTGTCATGAAGGTCGTATGTTATAAGCTTCCTCCTGGCTGTGGACAAGTCGCTCTCGATCCCATGATTTTCTTCTTTAGTTACAATCTAAGGAAACGTCAGCAGGTTGCTTTTCCTAACCGATTTCTAAGACCCAGAGAAGTCTGTGCTGGGTTCAGTGAATGCAGGGTTTCATTTCCCTTGGGAGTGTACATGGAAGCCAAAGTCTCATTAATTCAAAATTAATTAGGATTGATTTTTATATTAAAAATTTATTAAGATTAATTTTTGAATTAAAAATTTAATCAGCTCTTCTTCAGTTATGATTTCAGGTGAAGAGTTAAATCATCTGATTCTAACCACAGATCTGGTGAGACAGGCAGGCTGTGTTAATCGTAAATAGGGCATTCCCTAGAAACGACAAGTAGTAGTTTATTCAAAATAGTATGTTTCAGTTACTGTATGTTATAAACAACTATAAGATGTCCTTAGAAGTTTTCTGAAATTTGTGAGAGGTTTCCCTGAAAGTTAATTGGAACAGGTTCTAGATTATCTTTTTTTTTTAAAGATTTATGTATTTATGCACACAAGAACGGGGATACAGGCCAGAGTTGCAGGGGGTGAGAGGATTCACCACAGACAGAGTGGGGAGCAGAACAGGCAGATGGACTGAAACACACTGCTGAGGGGAGCAGCGGGCGAGGCAGGAGAGGTTTGCTGCGCCATGTGGGTCCCCTCCCTGCCAGGGGATTAAACTAGCGCTACAGTGGCTGCAGAGGCTGCAGAAGCCCCACAGTGCAGCCCTCAACCCTTTGCGCCACCAGGGAGGCCCCCTAGATTATCTTAGTCATAATAGAAGTCCCATTCCCCTAGTGAAATGGGAGAGGACCGTGGGAGCTGTAGTCAGAAGGCCACTGTGACCTGGGTCTTGGGTCTGTGCATTGTCTCATCAAGGCGGCCCAAGGTCTAGAATGGCTTCACCAAGGAAGGCCCGCTGGCAGTGACCCTCTGCTGTGAGGGGCTCACCTCAGGCTTGTGGGTGCTCAGAAGCGAGCAGTCTGAGTGGTCTCCCTCAGGCTGCTCCTGGCTTTTCAAGGTGACTTTGTGTTCTCTGCCCAGGCTTACCGGAGGAACTACTGCTCAGAATACCTTTGGGGAAATTTCGAATACAAACACCAGGGCCTCTGTCTTCTTAGACTCTGGTTTAGAAGGTCTGTGCTAGTTGCCGGGCTGCCGAGAGCACAGATGGCTGGGACTGGCGCGGACCCCGGGCCTGTGCAGGCCTCTCCTCCCAGCTCATCAGCAGTAGCACCTGTTGTTCAGCAGAGACATTGCAAATGCTCCTTATCAGGCCCCCCCCTCTTTCTAAAAGCCAGTTGTTAAACTTCCCCCAGCATCCCACTGCCAATTAAGAATGAAAAGAGAAGAGATGGTAAACAGATAAATGAAATGCTAAGCGCCAGTAGAATGATGTCTGCAAAATGAGGTTAGACTAAATCATTTCACGTATTACTCAGTCATCCTTTGAGTGAGAGGTAACAACAGACAGGCATCCTCAGATTTCAAAGAGCTTAGAAAATACAACACCAGAAGGTCTTTTTGAAAATATTCACAATGGAAAGAACAAAATCAAATGAAAGTCACAGCAATCGTGACACTATAGTAAAAAGTGTGGGGGGTGCATCAAGGACCCCTTCATTTACAGTAGAATTCCAAGATCCCTATTTTAAAGACTAAGGTTTGCTGGAAATCATGGTTTCAGAACAAAATATAGTTAACGTGAAAGTTATAAACTTTAACAAAATGCAATACTGTCTAAAATCGGAGGTAAAGGGAGTTGAGCTGGAAAAAGTCTTACTGTTTAGACTTTCTTATCAGTGGGAGCAGGAAGTCAGTCAATATTATCTAAAGTGAAACACGTAGCTGATAAAAAAGCCCTTAAGATTCCAGTCTCCATCCATATTTTTAATTGTTATTCTTATCTTCAAAGAGATATTTTAGTAACTCATGTCTTCCATGGTAAAGAAATACTTATCTGAAGTATAGCAATTACCCAGTTGCAGATTTTACTTTGTTAATTTCAGGTAAAATCACATTTAATACCCAGAAAATAATACTATTGATATATTGCTTTCCTATTGCCACTGCAAAAATTCACAACTTAGTGGCTTGCACCATAGCCGTTTACTAAGTCACAGTTCTGGAGATCAGAGTGGGTCTTGCTGGGCTGCAGTCAGGTGTGGCCTAAGGTGCATTCCTTCTGGAGACCTTGACTTTCCTGGAGGTCGCCCTGGCTCTAGAGACCCCTTCCCTATGTCAAAGCCAGCAATGTTGGGTCAGTCCTCCTAATGCTGCCATCTCTGTTTCTCTCTTGTACCCACGCTCATTCACTTTGAAGACCTTTGTGACTATGTAACTCAGAATAACCTCCCTATTTTAAACACTTTTCAATTCGCAACTGAATTCCTCTTTGCCTTGAAGGGTCCCAAGCACAGAGCACAAATCCCAGGGATAGAGACATGGATGACTTGGGAAGGTCATTATTCTACCTGTGACAAATATTCTCTATATTAATAAAAATATAACTTAAAAAAATAAGGACAGTAATTTCAATGAATGGTCCTGGGGAAACTGGATGTCCATACGCAAAAGAATAATGTTGGATGCTTTTCGTACATCATGTACTAAATTCACAATGGTGCTAAGTCCTAAATGTTGGAGATGAAACTCTTAGAAAAAGGGATTTAGCGATGATTTCTTAAATGCGACTCCAAAAGGACAGGCAAAACCAAACACACATCGGAGTTTGTCAAAATTGAAAACTTGTCTGCATCGAAGGATGCTATTAGCAGAGTAACGTGGCAGCCACAGAATGGAGAAAATATTTGCAAAGCACACATCTGATGAAGAATTTATGTCCAGCATACCTAAAGAATTCATATATAAACCTATTACATGTTAATAGAGATGACATTTACTATCAACATGGGAACAGCCTAATTAAAAAATGGGGAACGGATTTGAAAAGACATTTCTCCCAATAAGACATACAGATATACTATAGCATATGACAACACGCTCGATGTCACTAACCATTAGGGAAATCTTGAATAAGAACCCCAAGATAGCACTTCACACCCACACCATGACTAAGACTTGGGCAGATGGCGGTGCTTCTCTTATAACCCTACCTGTGTTCCTTTTGTAACAGGCGACTATCTTGAGGGAGATCGAAAGTATCACCCCCACGTTAGATGAGACAACTAAGGATCAGAGAGATTAGATGTCTCACATAAAGTCACAGAACCGGACATTAGTTTTGCCTGACGTGGAAGTCCACACACTTCCCACTTACCTGTTTTAGGGGTTCATTCAGCAGTGGTTTACATGATAGCAGATACAGCCCAGAGCCAAGGACCCACTGCTGAGTAAACAGTAGACTAGACATTTACTCAAGATACCTTTGCGCTGTTGAAAATTGTTCAGGACCCAAAGAGCCTTTGTTGAGGTGATATAGATATGTGTTAGATCAGAAAGTAAAACTGTTGATTTTTAAGTCATTTGAAAAATCACAGTAATAAACCTATTACATGTTACTTGAAATGGCATTTACTATGAAAATAATTTTTCTGTTATAAGTGATTATTTCTTCCCATGTAATTGAAAGGTGCATCAGTTTTGTATATAAATTCTTGCAGGTTTATGTTACCATCAGACTTGATTCTCTCACTGGGTTTAAAAATTACATCATGGCACTAGCATCTTAGTATTAAAATATATACCCTTTTGTTGCTTCAACTCATTTGTTCATTTGTTTATTAGTGTTTTGCTATTTTATCTAATTTTTAAATTTTATTTTATTGTGGTAAAGATAGTTAATGTGAGATCTACTCTCAACAACTTTTCCAAGTCTAGCATTGTTGATTATAGGTGTAGTGTTCTATAGCAGATCTCTAGAACTTGTTCATCTTACTTCATTAAAACTTTATGCTGGGTCTCCCTGGTGGTGCAGTGAGTTGAGTGACGTGCTGTGAAGCAGCCTCAGGAGCAGCCACGGTCAAGATCACTGCAGTTCAGGTTCCATCCCCAGCCAGGGAGGGGACCCACATGGCACAGCAGACCTCTCCTGCCTCGCCCACTGCTCCCCTCAGCAGTGTGTTTCAGTCCATCTGCCTGTTCTGCTCCCCACTCTGTCTCTGGTGAATCCTCTCACCCCCGCGCTTCTGGCCTGTACCCCATTTCTTGTGTGTATAAGTAAATCTTTTTTTAAAAAGATAATAACTTTATGCCCATTGACTAGTCACTGCCTAGTTCTCCCTCGGCCAGTCCTCGGCGGATGCCATCTCACTCCTTGAGTCTGTGATTCAAGGAGTCTGTGAATGTGAATATTTCAGAACCTCACGTAAGTGGCATCATGCAGTGTTTGTCTTCTGTGACTGCCTAGTGTCACTTAGCATCTTGCTCTCAGATACATTCATGTTGTCACATATTATGAAAATTGGCTTTATTTTCCAGAACAAATTTGTCATGAAGATTGTCATTGCTCTGCATTTTTGTAATTTTTAAAATAGCTGGTTTATTAGGAGTTGGTCTTACATGCTTTGCACTTAGACTGTTGTGATGTTACATAGCACAGTGTCTGGAAAAGTCTCCTGTATGAGAGGTTGAGAGTGAAAAAGGCAAATAGCATCTTCATATTGTAAGAGTAGCTTCAACTTTTGATTCTCCGGAAAGGGTCTCAGGGACTTCCAGGGGTCCTGGGCCACTCCCCGAGAATGATCCTTCTTGACTTATCAGCTGAGAGACTGACAGAGCCAGCATTAGATATTCCTGGGTGTCATGAATAATTTCTCCATTTGTACCGCCCTGTTACGCAAATTTTAATAAACTGGAAAAACGGATAATGAAGCAGCACGAGCTCTTTCACGAAGAGGGTGCTCTGAGGTGAGAACAACTCTCTTTGAATTCCGTGGGTGTGAAATCATTAATAAGCAGAAATAACGTTGCCAGTGTTACTGTAACAGCCGGAGTCTTCCTGAGACGCTGACTTTTATGCTTTCATCGACATCACTTTATGTGCTAAGTAGGTGGATGCAGGAGCTTGAGATTGTTTGAGGGGTCTCCTGTGGGGATAACTGCATGGTGAAGTGTATTCATTTACTTATATATTTCCCCCCAGGAGTTGGGAGTTTCTAAATCAGTCGCCCAAATGTCTGGCTTCAGCCCTGGCTAAGCACAGCGGTTCTCATCACCGAGGAATCCCAAATAAGATGCAAATTGTCTGATAAATTATTTCGTGTTACTCTTCAGTTTCTCAGAAAAATTGTCCTTGGAGAGCTGTACTATCAGCAAGTGCAATCAGCGCCTTAAAACAGGTTGATTTTTCAGCCTTTATCGTCATGGAAATAAAACCTCCAGACAGTGGAGGTAGAATGACAGGAAAATGTACACTTTCCCAGGAAGCATGGGATTTCAGAAAACATCTTTAGACGGGTGTCCTATGTCAACATTCTCACACGTCGAGCTATCTTCATGTCAGTCTCTCTGGTCATATTCTTGAATGCATCTATTCCTATTTTATTTAATTTTCTCTTCAAAGATATAAGATTATTTTTAGTAGAATGGCCTGTGAAAAGCTAGGTGCCCTTCATAGAGTTCTCTGATGTACCGATGAAATCAATACACTTCTGGTTTTCCAGTGAATAGGCAGTAAAAGCACCGATGAGCCCGAATTTTGATTTATATGCACCTCACCCGCTGTCAAGATTTACTAGATCCTCCAGGTTTTCTAGGGGCTTTTCAATAGGATCTTATTAATTCAGATGCTGAAGTCAGAAATACATAATGTTTTTTTCATTTTATTCATTTTTTAAAAGATTTTATTTATTTATGCATATAAGAGCTGGGGTGTAGGCCAGAGGCACGGGGGTAGGCAGGGAGGGCTGTGAGAGGATTCACTAGAGACAGAGTAGGGAGCACAACAAGCAGATCGACTGAAATACATTGCTGAGGGGAGCAGCGGGCGAGGCAGGAGAGGTCTGCTGCGCCATGTGGGTCCCCTCCCTGGCAGGGGATCGAACTCGCACTGCAGTGCCTGCAGAAACCCAACAGTGCCTCGTTCAACCCCTTGGGCCATCAGGGAGGCCCAACATTTTTTCATTTTAACACTGATACATTTCCCCTTACCTATTGTTTCAAATGAACCCTTTCCTTTTATTGAGTGAAGCAAGGGCAATACCTTTGCTATTTGCACTGTTAAATTGTTATAAATTGTTACTAATTATCACACACCATCTTAACTGTGAAGCCTACTTGTGCTTTAAAATGTGTTTTACAATTGACTAAATCGGAGAAGTCATAGCCATTTATAAAATATGAGGTACATTTTCCCCTTTGTTTCTTTGAGAAATGGTCTTCCTAAGATGGTATGTTTGGATGCATCTTCTCAGCTTCATTTTCCACGTGATAAATGCAAAGCAGGAAGTCTGCACAGTGTAGGGAGAAATCAAGAGATGCAGCTGAGATCTCAGGGTGAGCCCAGCCCTCCTAGTCTGGCCCTGTGCTGGCGTATAAGTTCCTGAACTTTCCAATGCGCCAACCCCATCATCTATAAAAGGATTAGGAGGAGCCCTTAGCAGGCTGCTTGGGGCACATCAACTGCCTGAGTCTAGGCAGCTGGCCCCCCGCCCTTACCTCCAGAGTCTCCAGCCTCCACCTAGTTTATTCTCTGGCCTCTGCTGACATGACCTTTTAAAATGGAAACCAGAACTTGGTATTATTTGCGTAAACCCTGCGTGGCTTTCTGTGGCATTTCGTATATAAAAGAGAAAATCTTCCACATGGCTTACTTGTCTTCCTGCTGCCCAAGGCCAGCAGCGTCATGCTCCCACCTCCCTCCTGTTGGGGTGACTAACCACCCCAGGTTGTCTGGGACTTGCTGGGTGTCACTCCCCTTCCCATGGTCCAGTTACACTGGTTTCTGTTCCTCAGACGTGCCCTCTTCTTTGTCACCTCAGCTGCTGTGCAAGCGCCGTCACCTCGCTGTGTACCTAATTAGGCCTCTGCAACCTTCAGGTTGTGATTTAAACGTGATGTTCTCAGAGAATCCACTCCCTGTGAAGTTTGGGGAACAGAGTTGCTGATGGAGGTCAGTGTTGGAGGAAGGCTTGACCGGGGAAGTCAAAATCAGATACTAAGAGTGGTCTCTTACTCCTTTGACTGGCACGTAGCATCTAGAACAAGCTCGACAAGAGCTTTCTCTTCTCACCTTGGGGATTCTGGGCTTCACTGGCCATGAAATGTATAATTGCCACGTTCACCATGGATGGGTGCGCTGGAAACAGCCAGGGATTTGAAGCAGAGGCTACTGCCAGTTCCATTGTGCAGCTATATTTATCTGGAGTGACCAGTAGCTACTTATTTTTTTTTAGAGATTTATTTATTTATGCATACAAGAACTAGGGTACAAATCAGAGTTGTGGGAGGTGAGAGGATTCACCAGAGACAGAGTGGGGAGCAGAACAGGCAGATGGACTGTAACACACTGCTGAGGGGAGCAGCAGGTGAGGCAGGAGAGGTCTGCCACACCATGTGGGTCCCCTCCCTGGTTGGGGATTGAACTCGCACTGCAGTGGCTGCAGAAGCCTCACAGTGTGGTGCCCAACCCCTGTGTCACCAGGGAGGCCCTGCAATGAATTTTAAATGCACACACTCACACTGTGTTGTTGCATTTATGGGTTTGTGACCAGATTGAGTGACTGTCTTCGAACACTAGCCAAGCACATTTACATAGTGAGCATGATTTAATATGAATGAGCACTAGATTTGGAATCAGGAGATATGATTTGGGCTCTGCAACTTTCAATTTAAGGAAAAGGGGTGCAGTAACCCTAGACATTATGTCATCGGTGGCACAGAGACCACCCCACCCTCTCACACTGTTGTTGGGGAGTCTTGGTGAGCAAATAGGTTGGAAAGCACTTTGTGAATTATGTAGGGTCCTACATAGGTAGCTAATTGTTTTTATTACCTGTTGGGGATACATAAATAGGGACTTTTCTAGATCCTACAGGCCATGCAAGAGTTCCTTTGAAACGTGGATTTAACTTGCTCTCTGAGACCTGGTCACACTGAACAGGACACATCCCAGTCAAGAAAGGGCAGGTCACAAAGTCCAGTGGACACTTCACCTGAGTGTGGCCCACACACAGATTCGCCTGAACGATGCATGTGGTGGCACGTCCTTTAATTAATTGCATTTACAGGAGGCCATAGATTCCCCTGTGTCTCCCAATCCTTGGCCTGTGTTGCCATACTGTTTGCCTGGTCACACTGATGAACTAAGAACATACCGGCACCAGCGAGCATCTTCCGGTGGTTTCCAGACTGTCTCTAGCTGGCCATGCAACTGGCCGGTGCTGCCAATGGTAGATAAATATTTTCCAGGAGAATGAAAGTGGAAAAGATAAAATCCTACCCCAGGCTCTCCTTGGAAAGGAAATCCCACGTGGCTTACAAGGTAGTCTCTGCCAATAAACAAATTGCTAAATACGTTCCAGCGTTCCCCAGCCGCTGTTAATGAGGAAAATTCAAATAAGAGAGAGGCAGAGGCTTGATTTTGATTGCAAGTTCAGTTCTTCAGTTTCATGAAAATCTTCACTGTCATCTCACTTCTTGACAAATCCCGGACAGCCAGGTGCAGAAAGCAGTGGTGGATTTCCTTGCCTCTCCAAGTGTGGTTCATGCACCAGCAGCACCTCCAGCATGCTGAGCAATCAGCCATGCAGACTCGCAGCCTCCACTCTGGGCCTCGCAGCCAGAATCTGCATTTCATCAAGTTCCCCAGGTGATTTATCTGCATACTGGTCTGGCCCATCACTCCATGCCATGCACAGCAAGCCTCAGGGAGGAAAAACAAGCCGAAAGCATCTGTGTAGTTCAGGCACCTGCTTTTAGGCTGGTGAGTTATTACCACTAACATTTTATGGATGGAGCGCCAGAGGGCCACAGAGCTTAAGCCACTTGCCTGACGTCCTGGATGCCCAGGTCTCCTGCCACCGGTGGTAGCACCTGCGCCTGGAGGGTCTCTCTTCAGTCTTCCTCTTTCTGCGCCAGAGGCGATTTCCTGGCCTGTATTTAATTCTCTGAATCTGGCGGAGAAAAGACAAACTTCACGTACTCATTTTGGCCTTCGCTCTGCAGACCAGAAGGAAAACTGGAGAAAAATGTTGTCATGTTGCCTAAGGGAGAATCATGTTGACACTCAGGATGAAAGCACCAGCTAGAAACCTGTTTCCAGAGGGATGCTGGAACTTATCTCTGTCCCTCTCAGATGTGTGTGTTTGTGTGTCTGTCTGTCTCTCCGTGCGTCTGTCTATGTGTAGGGGGTAGGGAGTCTTCAGCACACGTGAGCAAATAGATGTCACTAGCAAAAACACTTAGAGCAGAACCTACTATTCTATCTATAAAAAAGGCACCGCGCTCTACTTAATTTAGCCTTCCACCCAGAAAGGGTCATGAATATGCATTTTGACTAAGAAAACCATTTCTTCTCACAGCCTCCTGTGTGATGCCGCAGGCTAACCTAATCAGCATGGCTAATTTTAGCCTTCATTTTGAGGGTTATTTTAGAAAAGGTCAGGGTACCGCTACTAACCCGTCACAGTGTGGGAGAAGAACGCATCATCAGAGAGGTGTAAAGCAAAGCAACAGCTGGTCCCCCGCCCCTGCCAGACCAGGAAGGCAGCCTTTGCATTTGAGGTTTGCTCCACTTGCAGTGGGAGGTATCGATAAAGAGACCGGCCTGTCTCTGGGCCTGGAGGGCAGCTGCCTGGCATGATTTAAGCTCTGCTCATAGACACTGTAAATGAAGGTGGGAAAGGCACCCTACAGGTGAGAGTTGATCTAGCTAGTCCTTTGATGCAACTCTGGGGTAGGCAGAAGAGGCCTGGGCCAGGCTGGGATTCAGTCCCTGCCTCCCCGCTGAGAGCAGAGGCCTCCACCTCCTTTTTCATGGGGGTGGGTTTGATGGTCACAGCAGGGGATCCTGGCCAGGGGAGCTGCTGAGGATCTGTGAGGTGAAGTGACCAACATCTCAGGGCTTAAAAAAAAATCTACTCCATTCCTTTCAGCCAGAACTGCCATCTCCCAGTAAATCACTAACATGACACCCATAGGGAGCGAGGTGCCCCCTGTATGTCCTCTAGTTCTCTTAAAAACCCGGAGGTGTTTCCTAGGCCACATACATTCCAGTCTGCAAGAAAGGTGAGACTGTAGACATTAAGGGGATGGCGCTATTGAAAAAGGAATGTCTTGCAGGTGTTACCATAGCAACAAGGGAAGAGTCTACAGAATTACCCAACATGCAGTTGGCACTGTTGGAAACGAATAAAGGGCAGGATTTTTGCCAAGAGAATTAATGTTTGTACTGAGCATATTAAGCACTCTAAGAGCCAAGATAGCCTCCCGAAATGCAGGAAAGAATGATCAGAAAAATACAGGAAGTCAGGGAAAGGGACTTGGGTTCAGCTGAAGCACTAGCGTGCTCCCCCCAGAGAAGCAGTCTGGCGGGACCCCACAGAAAGGAGCTTGAGCTGCTGGGCCCCATGCCCTGCGAATTCATGGTGTGATAGGTGTGGGGAAAATAAAAGATCTCTGGGCTATTAAAAAAAAAGAAGCTAGTAAAATTCAAACTGAATTCTGCTCCCTAGCAGAGCAAGAAGCATATTCTGGAATACTGCTGTACCTTGAGATAGGTAGGACTTCCTGAGATGACCAAAATGTGCTGTAATCTTGTCATCAGTGGCTCTCGAGCACTTGAGACGTGGCTAGTGCATGGAAGAACCGATTTTTAAAATTTACTTCATTTCCATTTAAGTAGTGCCTAGTGGCTACTATATTGGATGGAACAATTCTAGAAGAGCAGGTGGCATTTTGAAGGAATGAAGTTATGAAACAAGAGTAAGTTTAGGGGAAAATATAGAGGGTCCAGGATTTGGTCCAGAAGCCAAATCCTGATCTCAAGGCACATAGGAGAACCATCTGGAAATCATCAGAAAAATAAAACTGCCTGGACCCAGCCCAGGGCCACACAATCAGAATCCTTTTGGGTGCATACCTTTCACTGAGCGCTACCAAATTCACTGGTGAGAGGAGAGAGCCAGCTGAAAGAAGGCCTCGGCTACCATCCTCATGGGTACAGTGGGAGAGTGACTGGCGAGCGCTATTGGCTGGATTTGTGGCAGCCTGTGTAAGATGTGCTGGAAGCCGAAGGTTGGGATGATTCTAACAGCTGAGTGCTAATCAGCTGGAGTGTTCATCTCTCCTTTGGAGTATCAGCATGTGCATGTGTTCATTTCTCTGGGAGCTTCCATATTCTTTCCTGGACTGAACATTTGTTCAAAATGCTTCTTAGCAAGTGTGTGGCTTCAGGACTCCATCCACTAAATGTTATGGTAATTGAAAAATTACTGTCATTTCCCAGGGCCCTGTAAGGGAGCTCTCTGCAATGAAATAGAGGAGCAGCAGCCATTTGGAATTTAGTACAATGGCCTCCCTGGAGCCTCGGCAGGGACCCACCCATACAAGGGGATGACTCGCCTTGGAAGTAAGATTGCTGGTCTCTGAGTCTGCTCTTTGCCCTCGATGACTTGCTTCTGAGCAGCTTGGGCCAGCCTAGTCTTAATGGCCAGCCATAGGGACTAGGACACCAGGACTGAATGTCGGACTCAGCAGATGATTTACTGCCCCTCCTTTCGTGCCTCAAGTAGGAAGAGAGATGGCTTTTGAAAATTAAACAGGAAAAGGAAAATACCATGTACGGGAAGCATACAAACTAACTAAATGCCTTTTCCAAAACAACAAAGTCCAGACTCTTCTAATAGTGCAGGGGAAGATGTGTGGAGGGATAAGAGACTGAGAACCTTTATGAGCTCCTTGGAAAAATGGAAGGCAGGGGCTTCGGAGTGCTGTTTAGCTACCGGGTGGAGTCTCACTCTCCCCACCATGAAATACAGATCATCTCTGCCAGAGGAGTGTTTTCTCTAGCTTCATACATAAATGCTTCTTTTACCAACCCATCAGAATGTGATCAGATGGCAGCTTGGCCCTCCCTGCCCCTCTCCCTGAGAGATCTGTGCCCTAGCCTGGCGCTGTCTTCCTCTTTTCTGTGCAGGCTCCCTCTACCTCTCTCCCCCTCCTATGTTTTTCTATCAGGCTTCTACGTATCATGTGAGTGTGCTGTTATTTGATCTGGTCACATCCTAAAGCGGTGGTGCTTAAAGTGTGGCCCCAGGACCAGCAGGACCAGCCTTCCCTGGCACTTGTTAGAAATGCACATGGCCAGGCTTGACGCAGACCCACTGAATCAATAGCTCTGGGTGGGGCTCGGCAGGTCTGCACTTCCTCACGCTCTGCAAATGATCCCCACACTCACTCAACTCTTAGAGGAAGGGATTTCTTCGCATCTTAGTAGAGGAGTCTAACAAAGAACACCCCTCTCCCTGAACAGGTGACTGCTTCTCTTTTCCTCCAGCATGGAAGGATTCACAGCAGCGGTCCCAGCGCAGGCGGCCATTCGTGGAATCCTCCAGAAACATCCGCCATCACTGCCCCCCTCCTACTGACTTCATGCAGACCTGGCTGCCACCCCAGTGCATCTGCTGTGAGGTTGGCTTCAGGGGCCGAGGAAATGAAACTGATTTATTAAGGCCATTTTCCCTTCAGTGACGGGAGAAACGAGCCTGAGCCAAACAAGGCTTCTGACCAGGCTCCTCAGCGAAGCACACGGCGGGACACAATGTGAGCGGCTCACGCTGCTGCTTTTGACTTCTCCCTTTGAGCAGGAACCCGATTCTAAGCAGCACCGACTTAGTGGCACTGTTTAAAAGCTCCCGGTGATGGATTCATTCCAGTTTGTTTTGTGATTTTGACATATGTGGCAGGATGGCACTTTCCCTCTGATTGTTTCTTTCCCCCTCCTTCCTTAGGGGAATCCTCAGTAAGAAGGGGAAAGAGCCTACAACTCTGTTGCCAAGGAACTGAGTTATGGGAGGAGGGGCTTCATATTTAGCATGAGAAAAGTTTTTCTGCTGTAGAGCTGTGATCTGGCCCACTGCCTGCTTTTATAAATAAAGTTTTATTGGCACACAGACACACTCAGGGAATGGGAGAGCAAACAGCAGGAAGCGGGGGCAAGAGAATGGACAGCTCTGTGAAAGCAACTCAGAGATTGAGGGAGAGGGGGAGAGAAGGGAAGAGGAAAGGCTCTGCTTCTCCCCACAGCTCCACTCTACCACTCCATGCTGGGCTCCTGAATTGTCCTCTCAGTAGATATCCTCCTCTCCTCATTCTGAGTGTGAGTGGAATAACGATATTTGTAAAATGTGGTCCCTATATTCAGGTCATCTATTTCATCTGCTACTCCACTGGAAATCAATGATCTGAAAGGAAAACAGGTTGCATCAGTTACCAGAAGAAAGTGTGACTCTCCCATGCAGCCCTTCCAGGCAGTTTGCAAAGTCAGCTTTGAATATGAAATGTAATTTTTGTCTTTTGAACTGACTGGCCTCTTGAGTTTTGTGGGAAACCATCAATAGTAAATTTTTAAAAGTATTCTGTTGGCAGAGAATTCTATACCCGTTAAAGTATTTTACTTTCAAAGGATTAAAGAATCAGTTAATGAAAAGTCCATATTTATGGATGTATAAAGTTTCCCTATATGCTTTCTTAAGATCGATTGTTGAATATTCATAGCCACCCTACAAAATACCCCTGATGTCGATTTCACGGGAGAAATTGGAGTTTAGGAAGTTCTAACTTTTTGCCCAGCTTTTCATCTAAAAGTCGGTAGAACTTGACTCAAACCTTGATTCTCTGAGCCCAAAGTCCCTTTTCCCCCTGCCAGGCAGAAAGTAACAGCAGTGGGATGAAAACAGTGCTTTTTGTTACAGTTTAGAAGGCTATTTTTAAAGTCAAAGTATAATGCAAATGTGGAATGCCCAGTTTTACTGTGATAGGGTATCTTTGTACAATTTCTTTCTCAAGGCTATTTCCAGGTCCCCATTAGCAAACTGGAATTGAGATCACTGCTTTTTTTTTTTGATTCACTCTTGGTCTTTCTTGGCTGAAGACTACTTGAGCACCAACTATATTTAATAGTTAGTAATAATGATTAAGGTTGTCACTTCCTGGTATAAACTTGAGTGAGTGGTCTTTCCTTTTTTTTTATGCCATATTTAAATGTGCATAAGCAGGACATCAGTGTGAGTGCCATCTCAAAACCTTCCTAGCCTGTTCAAGAAAAACGATGTTTTCCTCAGCTTGCCAGATTGTTGTTATTTGTCTTCTCCATCTTGTCTGATCTCACTGCTGGTGTGTTCTTTAAAAAGTACATTCTCAGAAAGAATGCTGTTACAGCTCCTTTCCAGTAGCCTCTGCAAAAGCGTTGTGGAGTGTGTGCAGTAGGGCCCTGTGGCCAGGACTTCTGATCGTGCCTGTGCTCCTACAGCTCCTCGTTTGTAGTGATTCATATCTCCAAACGACTTTGACAGAGGTCATTTCTCCTCATTTTGTGCTTATATTTTTCCACCTACAGAATGCGGTTGCAGATAGCTGTCCCTCCATTCCTCTTCCAGTCTCATTTTGCTGACTGCTTTTTTCTTTCAACCAGATGCTTTCAGGAAGCTAGGAGTCAGCTCTGCATGCTGTCGGCACTTTGTCAGTGCAAAAAAACATATCTTTGGGAAAATACAGGGGATCCTAGTCTCATTATAGTTTTAATGACTGGTGGGCATGATTGTTGTTTGTGCTCTATTTCAGAGATCCCAGAAGACCCACTTACAGCTGAAAAGTATTATGCTGATGCCTTTGATTCCTGTTCTGAAGAAAGTGAGGAGGAGGAAGAAATAGTGTTCTCAGGATCAGAAGAAGAGATGGAGGATGAGGGACCTCAGCCTGCTTACAGAACAAACCAGGTACCCAGCATATATGGAACTGTCCAAGGTGCTGATTAGGTCGTGCCTTGCCAGAGTCAAGTCTCATACCACAAGTGGGACTTGGGAGGACTAGGATTTTGTTCCAAAGGGTCCGCGAGACAAGTCTTGATTTAAATAGATCCAAAGGTAGGCAGAGACTTACGGAATTCTCAGAACCTGTTCTGGACTGTGTTGGTGAAGGAAGGGTGGGGTCTCTGGCACTTTGAGGGGAAACAAGGAGGAAGATACACACTACATTGTACACTGAGGAGCGCTCCATCTACAGTTACTGAATAAACAATACGAGTGTCTCTTTAGCAGGGGGGAGGTTTTTTACAATATGCTTTTCTACCTGGTAATCTGATTTGTGAATCATGTTCCAGAGCACAAATTAGTTCTGGGCTCAGGGGATGGGCCTCTGAGAGCCACGGTTGCATGTAGCCCTAAGGTCTCTGAGTACATGCCCTTGCCATAAATCTCTTTAACTCTAGCAAACTAAGCCCCATCTGGGCCCTAGACTAAAAAGAGCCATGGCATATGATTTTTCTGTTGGGTTTCTGAAGAGAAGGAGAAAAGCAAGAGAAATTAGATGACTTTGGGCAGTTTATGCTCATATACTCACTTTTTTCTTATGTCACAACCTAGCAACCTTTCCGATCCTGAACTTTCATAAAGTGCAGAAGCTTTCTATTCATTGGGAGTTACTAAGCTGTTAAAGTCCATCGAGGGGCATCCATATCAATGGAAACAATCTAGGAGAAACTTAATCTAGAGAGATGCTTGTACACAAGCCATTTAACCACTGTAGCCCCTTTATTGAAAACTAAACGGTCATCACCATATTTAATAAATTAGACCAACAAGAGAACATTCACGTTCTGTATAAGAAATGGAGAGAGGGAGGCAGGGGAAGGAAATTAGAATGGTATGGGTATAGAGCTAGCAGAGAAAGGATGAGGGAGAGAGAAGGGGGAAGAGGAAAGATGAGAAAAGTTAAGAGACAAATAACTGAAGAGAAAAATAAATATGAGAAAAATCCAGTCAGGTGGGTGGGGCACGATTTACCATGTCAAAACAGAAACACTTTCCTATACACTTTCCCCATTTTTCCCAGTGGTTGTTGGTAGACAACAGCACCTTCTACTGCAAACTGAAAATAGATTTTCTTTATGTTTACACCACTGTCCTAAACACTGAGACAGAAAATGATCACACTGTTGCATACCCTTCATTCTTTCTTTGCGGCTGTACAACGTGATGTACAAAACACATACTCAGTTTCACCCAAAGCATCAGGTAGTAACATTTTACCTACTAATATGATTATTTTAATGTGTTTTTTAATAAAAAAAGGAAAAGTGACTCAGCAAACCCCATGAATAAAATATACGATGAGCACCACCTGGTCAGGAAGTAGAATTCTGGTAGCCACCCAGAAGTCCTGTCTTGGGCATGGCTGTTATAACATTGGGCTGGGAATCGAACTGTCTAGGCTTCGTCACTTGCCATGGATTGCACCACCCTTTGCAAGATACTTAACTTCCCTGTGCCTCAGTGTCCTAATTGGTAAAATGGGAAATTAATGGTTTCTACTGCAGGGAGTAGTTTTAAGAGTTAAAGTAAGTAATCAATGTAAAGTACTTAAAATCCTGCCCAGCGTGTAATAAATTAATAATTAGACATCAGCTGTTACTATTGATGACGTTATCTAGCCTTCACGTGACCTTTTTAGGGTGCCACCAAAACTCTTTAACATCACTGTGAGATTTTACAACCGTGGACTAAACAAACATCCCTTCTTATTTCTTAGGGCTGGTGATGAATACAGGGCAGCAACTTTGCTGCCTGGACTGTGAGTCTGTCACATGTTGTGTGCTACTCTGTGGACTGTTAATAATCTAAGACCTCTCACGTACATAATGGCACTTTGTTTCACAAAGCCGTGTTGGGTAACTGTTCTTATCCCTATTTTTCCAAATGAGAAAACTGAGTTTCTGGGAGACATAGGACTTGCCTGTGTGAGGGAGGGGTCAGAATCATACTTCAGGCCCAGGTCTAGCACCTTCCTGAGAAGGTCTGTTGACCCGGAGCAGACTTGGCATAATAGAAGCATGAGTGTAGAGTTGCAACAGAGTACTTTGTATTAGAGACAGGTGATTACCCACTGTTTGTTTTTCCCCAGTAATTCGGTATCATCTCCCCCTCCTCAAGAGCGGTGGCCTTGGGGTGGCGATAGGTTTTTGACGCTTCGCTCATTGTGTTATTTTATCAGCTACATAAGACACATTACAGAACTCTATGCTGAGACCCTCACCACTGTCTTGTGAATTGGGCGGAACCTGCGGCCGTCTCTCCCCTCTCCCCAGTCTTGCCCTTGACCCTCCAAGCGGTCCAGGTCTTTTTTAAGGGTTCATTGCATCAGAATGGCTTCCCCTTCCTTCAGATGGGGCAAAAGTCACATCCTTTTTATTCTGATGGAAGAAGTGTTTTCAAAGAGCAGCGCTGGCTTTCTTGGGATTGATTACTGAGTCCCTTGTTCCCCAATAACAATCTTTTCAGCAGCAGCATCCCTGGGCACTTTTATCAGACCCCTAATTGTCACTGCTCACCAGTTGCTCCTCTGCTGTGATAAGCGGAGCATCAATCACACCTTTATCGCAAGCCATTATCATATTGTTGATGGCATCTCTGCAAAGTCTGTGGTCACTGAATCAGAACCAGCTTCTTAGATCTCAGGGGAATGGAGTTTGTAGCTGTCATTATACCGGGTCCTCAACAGAATTTGTGGGACCTGTCACCAGAAAGTGTTACGTGTGCTGTAAATGATGTGTTTTAGGGCTCAGACTGATGGGTGTTTTCGTAGACACTTCTTTCTTCCCTTACTGCCGTGACCATCACTTCACTCTCCGAGACTAATCAGCGCCCACACGCCAGCTGCACACACGGCAGTCGGACTGTGATGACCTGTGCGGACGCCCTTGGGAAGGACTGTTTGGTGAACATGGGTCTTCATTGAGCCTTGTTTTAGAAGACTCTTAGGATGTGGTGTTTGCTCTTGCTAAGAGGACGGGCTACAGAGGCCCATTTTCCCAGTGAATTCTGAAGGTTTCAGGAAATTTCCCCCATACTCCCCAGGGGTTTTGAGATTCCCTCTGCACAGGGCGGCATTAGAAAAAGCAGCTGCGATCTGCTTAGAATGGTGCCCATTATAGAATGGAGACTGGTGAGGCAAGGCCTGAGCTGCGGCTGGAGACCCCTGGCTCAGACGGTCCGCAGCGCCAGTGCCTCTCAGTGCCCTCTGCTAGCAGCTCCCATTACGATCGCTTAGTCGTATTGCAGTTATTAGAATAGTCACAGCTGGCCTTGACAGGACTTTCATTCAATGCCCAGAACTTTATGTCCGTGCCAGTGCAGCTCTGGGAAACAGATGCAAGACAGACTCAGATGTGAGTGCGAAGTGCCTGTGAGGTGGCATCAAACCATAGGATGCAGGGCTGCATCTTTGAGGGCAAGGACGGAGGGCAGGAGGGCATGCGAGCACATCAGGGATGCAAGCTTGAAATGGTCGTGGCCAGGTCTGTAGGAGCCCTGGGTCCAAGACTGCACAGCGGAGAGGGCCATACCGGGCAGGCCTGTCTTGACCCTGGCATTCCCACACTGTTCCCACTGGCTGGGAGCTACAGGACAGAGCTTGGCCTGGTGTCTATGCTGCAGGGGCTCCTCAGGCACAGCGGCTGCAGACTGTGAGCAACTCGGACTACTCGCTTCAAGTGCTATCTTGGAAAGGGACGTCTGCGACGCCTCCGTGACAGTGGCTGTCTCCATGGCTCCCACAGACGTGTCCCTTCTTTATTCTTGCAGTGGTGCTTTGACACATGCATTCCAGTCAAACCGCATTACACCAGAATTTAACGGCCAGGATTCAAATAAAGGGACGAGCGAGGGGGAGGGGAGGGAGACCAGGGTGGGCGAGAGGAAGGTAAGCTGAGTCAAGGCGTCAGGCACCTCTGCTTGACAGTTCAGCCTGGAAGTGAAGGCCCCGCATGAACCTGAGCTGATTGCTGTACATCCAGGGTCCCCCTCGCCCTCCATCTCAGTCCCTGAGAACCTCTCGTGGCTTTGAATCACTGCTCTCGACTTACATTATTCAAAGATACATGTTTTTCATACACTGGAGTCCCTAAATGAAGTCAGCTATCTCACTGGATGCTCAAAATGGCAGTGGAGCATATGTTTTCTACAACTGGTTGTCGGATTAAGCACTGACTTAAGACCCAGGTCCATTGAGAAATGGGGCTGTTGTGATAGCTTCACTGAGTACAAGAGGAACAGAGGCTTTGTCAGGGGACGGTCGTCTCCAGGCTGCAGCTAGTAGCAGAGCTGGCTGACTGGCTCTGTCCTTCCTCTCTTCTCCCTGCACAGCAGTTTGATGGGGTAAACACACTAGGTTGGAGAACTCTGAGAAGCTCTGCGTTTGTCTGGACCTGTTTTACTGACAGAATTACTGAGTTATGTTCAAGGCAAAAAAGGTGTCATTTTCAGAAAAAAATGCTAAGTAATGAAAATTAACACCCAAAGAATACAGATTTCTCGCCTCGTCCCCTTTTTTAATTAATTTTTTCTATAGAAGTTGTCAGAAACCTTGAGTCCAAATAGTAGGATTGATTTACCTGCAGTTTTGCACGATCTGACCTAATTTGTTTCATACAGAGAAGCAAACGTTTTGGCCTTGAGTTGCTCTTAGAGGTGCCAGCGTGCAGGGGAGCACCGCCCACCCTGGGCTCTTCTCAGGCTGAAAAAGCAAAGACACGAACATCTGACAAATTAGTAGGAGAAAAGACTCAGTTTAATCACATACATATGTGGAATTTGCATGACTGTAAATTCTAAAGTAAATGGGACAAAGCAGGGATTTGTATCCTGTGCTAAGGAATGGAACCCCAGGGACTGGGGTGCCGAGGAGAGAGGAGGGGTCTCACGTGACAAGGAGAGGATAACGTCATGTGACAAGACGTTTACCCCGCCTTAAGACAGGGTTCTCTCATAAGAGGTTATTTCCGAAGATGCCCCCAAACCTAGGTACTCTGCATTCTTTAGGGTTATAGTAAGTTTGTCTAGAGGCCTGGCCTTCATTCCCCATAGCAAGGTAACACATGTTAGAAAAAGCCTGCTCCGGACATCTTGAAAAAAGTCTGTGTGGCTATCTGGGGGCAGGCCAGGCCTGCAGGGGTCATCAGTTCCGAGTCGCTGCGGAATCATTTGTCCAAGCAATGCCCAGTCCACTGCTTTGTGACCCCTCTATGTGAAGAAATTTAATTTTAGTCTTGGAATGTTTGTTTCTACTGGAAAGAGAGCGTGAGTCCCTTTTCACGCTGCGCTGGCTCTGAGAACGGGGTGCGACACCCCCGGATGCTGTTGGAGGGGCCCTCCTTCCTACTGGGCTGACCACCTGGAAGCCCAGGGTGCTCCTCCTACTGGACAAGCCATTGTCACGGCTTGCCAGACGCATTCTCCCCATGAATACTCACGAGCCCTTGGGGGGTTCACGTCCCCAACCCACTTTACAAATGAGAAACCTGGGAATGGCTCATCTGACCCAGCTCACCAGGCCTTTGACAGAGCTGAGATTCCCAGCACAGGCTCTCAGTGGGGCAATGGGCAGACATGCGGGCAGAGCACAGAACTTGGTGTCCTAGTGGGTGAGGGAAGGCTGGCCTGAGGCAGCTCCAGCGCGGGTGAAACGACACAGGACATGATGATTTCAAACCAGGGCTAAGGCACAGGGCCACGGGGCCACTGCCTGTGGGACTGGAATCAGGACAGAGCAAGACCTGGAGTGGAAAGCAGCCGCCTGTGGTAACGAAGCGTGCGTCGCCGGGGTGACCTTTGTCTCCTGTTCCAGTAACCCTTGCTTAAGTCGCAGAACTTTCTTCCTTGGTATTGTAATAGGGTGGTTTTAAAAAAAGGGAAAATTTAAAAATTTTAATTTTGCCTTAAGTGGGTGGAGCTGAAAAAAAAAAACATTTCTGCAAAAAAAAAAAAAAGGAAAATGGAAAACAGCAAAGAAACCTAAATAAAGCACGTGGAGCAGAGGGACATGTAAAAAAACTGTGCTTACTTTTTAGTCTTAAACTAGTTAAAACAAATGTAGGTAAAAAAACCCGTAAAAAAGTTAGCAATGGCAGCTTTCATCTTAATTTTAATTTTACTCTTTTCCTCCCAAATTTATCTAACTCTTTCTAACCCTTTTCTATAAGTCTCTACTAAAAAATCCTTTAAATGTGTGCCAAGTTTTTAAGCCTTGCTTTGGGCCAATCCTATTTAGCTAAACTTTTACCCTCAAAAAAATAAGTAACTTTAAATACTTAACTTAGTAACTATATTCTTTATTCTTTCTTTATTGTACCCTAGTTATATTAAAGTTCCTTTCCATTAAAAATTTTGTATATTTGTCTTAATGCTGCGGATGGCAAAACCCATTCAAAAAAAACAAGCTTAAAAATTCTAAGTGCTCCTCTCCCTGCCCTATAACAGTATGAGACACAGGGCTTGTGACTCGTTAAGTAGCTACCTGGGGGCAAGTGAGTGGGGGTGAGACTGGGGCTTGGGGGCTGCCTGGCAGCAGCTCCCTTCCACTTTGCTAGACAGACCAGCCTCCGCAGCCCCTCAGACTCCATACCTGCATTCCAGGGCCGGCATCCTGAAGCAACTCCCTCCGCCAGCTGGCTTTGCTTCTGCCCATCCTCTACATTTCTAAACTGTCACCCAAAGTGTCTTAAAAGTTCTGTCCTGGGTCCCAAGAGATGTCTGTGAAACCCGAAAGCAACCCCCCAGATGCCGACTTGCATGAACCTGGGCGTTGATAAGAGACAGCTGCAGTTAGGAGGTTTTTAATAATGCAAAGTAAACAAGGCATTAGCAGTGAAATGTGAACTCATTAGCAGTCTCGTTTCAGCGATTCCCGACTCAGGTGACAGAGGCGGTTAATGCTATCAGAGCCTGGGGGCTTGTTGCAGTTCAAGTTCTGCAGATGTGGCTCTGCTGCCCGGAGCTCCTTGGGAGCAGGCAGCCATCGGAGGAGAGACAGGAGTGAAGATGTCAGCTTCCTGATGTCAGGGCAGCCTCCGCAAGGTGCCAGCAGTCCCATCCTCGGGCTTTGTGCTGAGCGGCATCCTCTGTTGCCCTATGAATTATGAATGCAGATAAACCAGGGCCTGGCTTCTAATGAGATCAAACTGAGATGTGAAAGGTACATCTGAGTGTGCAGAAAATGGATAAGGTCACCTTGGTGTTTCGGCTTCTGTACTTGGTGACATTTTTCAGGGCTATTTGTGGGTCTGGTTTGAAGGAGTGTGGGCTACAGCTCAGTAAGCGGCTTGCAGGAGGAGAGTGGGGGTCGTTGCCTGGAGCTTTGCCTTACAGAGCACGAGTTTGAGCATCTGGGACTGGGTCTGAGGTGGCGAACAGAACAGACACAGCCAAGAGCGCCACCCTCTTGGCCCTCTTGCAGTCCCGTGTATTGAAGTAGTATCTGTAAGCCAATGTCTTTGATCTGTAGCTGGTCTCCCCAGAGCTCTGGACTCACATACTCTGCCTGCCCAGACACCCAAGTCCAAAGAAAACCTGACTATCCAGCACCCCCCAACTCGCCTCCTTCCTGCTTGGCCTTCACTCACCCTCCCACTCACATCTCCAGCCAGTCCAGAAACAAACCTGCTGGCTCAGCCTCCAGAGTCTGTTTAGGACAAGACGCCAGCTCAACCCCAAATCTGCTATCTCCTCCCCAGTGGATTATGGCCATCGATTCTAAGTGGCTTCTGATTACCCCCCCACTTTTCACTCAAAGGAGAAAAGGCAAAGTCTGTTGGATGGCCACCCAGTCCCCCTTGCTAACGGAAGAACCCCTCCATCCAGCACAACTGGGTCCTCGCTCCCTGCACTCCAGTCCTGCGGGCCCCCTTCCTGTTGCTGCCCTCGGGAAGCCTGGAACACCCTCCCCGCCGAACACACAGGGCCTTTCCTCTCTTGCTGTCGGGTCTGCTTACCTGTCAGGTTGGGGGGGGGGGGCTGACCAACGGATGAGGTGACATGAGCTGGCCCGAGAACTGTTCTTCCCTTCCTCTGTCTTGCTTATATCCATAGTCTGCAGACTCACCGCTCTCCGTTTGCTCGTTCGTTTGTGATCTGTTTGCCCTATGAGAATAGGCAGCTGGGTAGAGAGTCTAGGTTTTCACACTGTGTTCTCAGCACTTTGAACAGTGTTTAGCACAGAGCAAATACTCATACCCAGGGAGGGAGAGAAGGGGAGAGAGGTGGGAAGGAAAGGAGGGAGGACAGTGTAGTGGGGCAGGTAGCTCTCACCCCAGCACACACAGAGATAAGAACAACAGGAAAGGAAGAAGCTGAAAGTCACAAGGCAGCTGGGGGCTCATACCCCTAAGGCGGCGTGTATGTGCTTAGCCTGCCTGCACGCTGCGCCTTTGACCGGGCAGGACTTTCAGCTTCAACAGGGTCCCGGGAGCTTGAAATGAGGTTCCTGGGAGAATCCTGTGGGCCTAGAATGAATGAAGAGGAGGAGGAGGAAAGAGGGTTCTGCAGGCTGAGGCTTTCCCTCTGCGATGACTGAAGAGAGACGTGACCAAGAGGTGAAGGACACGCGCCCCTTCACACCCACTGGCCTTACAGACGTGACTGAAGTGGCACTGAGCTCCACAGCTGGGCCGGAGCGCGGGGGCAGGTCACGGCCATCCTGTACAACAGTCACACATCTGGGCCTGCTTGGGATTGTCAGCCGTGGGTGGACGTGGCGTCCAGCACCCGTCCCACTCGTGCTCAGAGCTCTCAGCCCCGGAAACAAAACATGTCCTGGCTGTGAAGCTGTCTCTCTGGGCTGCTGTCTTCCAAGCCTTCCCCGGTTGGTCTTTGGGACTCAGCACAGCCCACCTGCCAGGCGAGCGCGAAGGTGCTAGAAGAGACAGATGGTTGTGTTTTCACCGCCTCAAGGTACAAGAGCAGTAAGCACAGAGCCTTCTGGAGCCTCCAGGGAGTGTCTAAACATAGATGTACAATCGCTGGGGGTGTCTGCGCCAAAACATCTCTCGTCCCAAACAGGGCTGGTGGTCACCATACTGCACACCGGTCGCCATTCTGCCCATCTCCCTGCCTGACCTCTTTGTCCACATACTCAGCACCAAAGAGAGCCGTGGAGTTGTTTTCATTTACCGAACCTGCTCCCTCTGGTTTATCTCCACCTCTTCAAGTCTCAGGCTTCTCTTAAATGCTTTGTTTGTTTCCTTCTAGCCAAGCTGAGAGCTCTTGTCCTCTTCACAAGAGGAAGACACCCACTGGGGAAAATGGAAGGAAACGTGCAGCGTCTTCTCTCTCTCTGCCTTGCCTTTCTGGCTCCTTCCTTTGCCGTCTTCTCCACTGTAAAGCGCCCGTGTCTCTCATGTTGGTTAAAGTTTGCTCTTCCAATTGTGACCCAGGGCCCAGCTGCGCCAGAAGCTGTGGGGAGCTTGTTAAAATGCAGAATCCCAGCCCTAACTCAGATCTGCTGATGCAGAACCTACCTTTTTTTAAAAAAAAGATTTATTTATTTATGCACACAAGCACTGGGGTACAGGCCAGAGGTGTGGGGGTGGGTGAGAGGATTCACCACAGAGAGCAGGGAGCAGAACAGGCAGATCAAC
>JAGFMF010011681.1:1445523-1460875 GCA_019455555.1 Galemys pyrenaicus | reverse complement strand
GGGTCCCCTCCCTGGCCAGCAGCAGGGATTGAACTCGTGCTGCAGTGGCTGCGGTTTGCTTCATAGTGCGTTGCTTAACCCACTGCGCCACCAGGGAGGTCCGGAACCTACATTTTTAACCAGATCCAGGGTGATCCCTACACAGTGAAGTGTGATGAAGTGTGAGAATCACTAGTAAGAGGACAGCGTGTCTCCAAGGGAAAGGGCAGTTAGGTGCATCCCGATGACTTTTGGCCACTGGGATTTCATTAACTTGACAACAGTCAGCCATACATTTTTTCAGACTTCCTCCTTGGTCAGGACCTCCTGTCCAGAGCAGACACAAGGCTAGAAGCCAGGCCAAGAACCCCACTTCCCAGGAATAGGAAGCAAATTTGGGGATCTCCCGACCATAGGTGTGAGATAGAAATGTCCCCTGCCAAGATTTTCCTCTTCACTGCTTTCATTGCCCCCGTTACACTTTTCTCCACGGCTGAGCAATTAAAAGGAGCGTGAGGAATTCATCGAAGCACACTGAATTGTAATCTTCACATTATCACAGGATTTGACACAGGTCATCAAATGGCTCATCACAATGACACATCATCAACTGTGAGGGTTATGGATTCCAAAAATACTGTTCCAATTTCACCCTAAAGTCCCTTTGGGTAACTGTGACCTATGTTTCTAAGACCAAAGTACAAAACCCTCTCAGTTAACTTCTACAAAGAAAAAAAGCAAAACCATGCCCGTCCTTCTCTTTGTGCTGGAGGTTGCCCCAGGACCTAAAGAACCTTGACCCTGATGTAAAGCAGCAGGCTGTAAGACTTCAACTGGAACGCTGTTGCTTGTTAACTATTTTAAGTAAAACCATTCTAGGTCAGTAATGGGGGTAGTAGTATTTTAATCTCAAATAAAGAGCTGAAAACAAATATAAATCAAAAAGCAAAAGGCATTTTAGTTTTAGGGATACCAAAGCAAGCTTTTCTTCAATCAGAGGAATTAATAAATGGCAGCTTAGGTGTTCTTGTAGCAGAAAATATTTACTTGGAAATCAAGAGGAAGGACCAGGAGCTTTGAGAAGTCCCAGACCAAATTCTATAAAGAGACCCAGGGGGTCCTACAAATTAGTATGAAAAACAGGACGTTCTATTAATCTGCTTTTCCGTATGAGGATGTCTCAAGGAATGATTCTGGAACTTTCTTCCATGAAATGGACTAGATTTCATAGTCAGTGAAGTTTGGGAAACAACTAAATTAAAGTTATAGGTCTTTATGAGAGGGCTTCTCAGAGCCACCGATAGGTCCATGGAGGTTATGACTCCAGGAGACCATAGGAAGCCCTGAAGACCATTTTCGTAGAGACCTCTGGGAAAGTCCTCTGGTAAACACAGTGCACGTTGTTTAGAGGCACAAGGGAAGGTTGCAGATCGAGTTGATGAGGAACAGGATTACTGAGACTAAGATGGAGAAATCTGTGGCCAGTACAGTACAGCGCCCCTTTCCTCAAGGACCTAGGTATGGAATTGAGAAGAACAGTGAACCAGCTTCAGGACCAACCATGGACAAGAAAAACCTGAAAGAGACTCCCGAGCACAAAGCCAGGCTGGGATGAGAGACTCTAAGCTACTCACACATTCCACCTGAGCTTTTACCCCTATCCCCAACAGGTGCAAATCCCATGGTGTCCGGTGGTACATGCCCTCCCACCCAGGTGGTCCCTGGGAAGGAGAACACGTTATGTTAAAATCCTACATAGAAACAGTATTTAAAAGGTTGCCTCGAGTATCGGTACTTTCTTGAGGGTGTGAGGCAGGCCTTGGTAATTGTTGTGTCTTTTTACACATCCAGCCTGACCTTTTGCTGACAGCTGCTCTCTCCTCCTTAGAAGCAATGTCTGACATGTCTGACATGTTTGTTCCTGAAGGGAATCTGGCGTTTGAACCGGAATCTATGGGATAACTTTTCAGAACAGAATCTTACAAGAGGCTCCTCCGGCCTCTGAGGCGTGTTCCTGTGACGGAGGGATGAATAACATGGGAGAAGGAGGCTTGAAGAACCTCCAAATCCATCAGCAAAGGAGCCAGTAGGTCATATTCCCAGCCTTTGAAAATTGGATGAAATGGCTGAGGGCTGGCGGCTCTGTAATTTGGCATGTAGAAAGATGTGGTTCATCTCCCAGGCCATTTAGCTTCAGCCAAAGATCAATTTAAATCATGAAATACTGAGGAAATATAAAGTTCCAGTCCAAGGCATAATCCCACATCGCACCAGCCATAATGTGCTCCTGAAAGAGGTTGTCCATGCCTGATCTTCTTGTGACAAGGCATACACAGTGCAGAAAAGCAGGAAACAGCTCCAGAAAGATGTAGCCTTCCTTTCCTTTCTTCTCCTTTTCCTCACTGGGTGGGGTGTGTTTCTGTTGGGGTCCAATTAAATGATCATTTCTGGAACATTAGGAATTAATCGGTTGCTGAATTAAGTTGTAACATAGTAAAACAAGCTCTTTGATGCCGTTCCTAAATTATTATTTAATGTTTAAAAATGTAGCTCTTGATGTTTGTTGTGAGTTGTTTCTTGTAAAATAGATAAAGTTTCATTTAAATGTTCCATGGTAGTTGGCCTCATTCTAGTCTACGGTTTACAATTCATTAATATCATTTATCCTGATCCTCAAATTGTTCCAGATTGGACCAATGAAAAAAATAAATTTGTAGAGTTAGAGAGACATGTAGACCAGTGGGTCTCAACCCTGGTGGGGGGGGGGTGCCTCTCATGGGACTTTTGACAGTGACTGATAATTAAGGTTGAAGGAGGGAAATCGGAGCATCTTACTGGCAATCTGGTGGGTCAGGCCAGGGATGCTGCTCCACGTTCTAGAATGTACTAGCCAGAATTATTCAGACCAAAATGTCAATACTGCCAAGACTCAAAAATCTTGGATGTGTGTGGCTAGATGGAGACATGATAAAATGAACATGGCATCAAGGTGAAAGGTATAAGGGAGTTTTTGTGCTACTTTTGAAATTTTTGTACTACTTTTGAAACTCGAAGTCTGAAATTCAAAATTTAAGTGTTTTAAATGGGTATAGTTGGCCGTTCTGATCTTCATACCCTGATGAGCAGCCTCACCTAGAAAATAACTTGTCTCTTGCTAGGAATGTACATTCTGCTCAGTGATTGCCCGTGACATCTGCAGTCAAGTCTCCAGGGGCAGGAAAGGAAGGTAACAGAGATCCCAAGTACCCTTGTAGCCCTTGAGTGTGTAGGTCAAGGCTGTATTGAGACAAGGAACCGGTGTTCTTCGAGACCTGGAGTTGGACGCCATGATGGAAAACCTACCCCTCTCCACCCTGCTTCTCCTTGGCTGCATTATGCCTCCAGGCTGCGTTCTATCCCATATACCCCTCACCCAGGGTTAGTCAAAGGTCTTCTTGAGTTTATACCCGTTTCTCCAAGTGTCATGAGCTCTGGTGGTTCGCAGCCCTGCCTTCTACTCTTTGTGTATGTAATGCAGTGACTAAGAAGGGTTCAGGTTCTGGAGACATACTACCTGTTCTGCCTCTTCCAAGTGACATGACCTTGGTCATATTTGGAACTTCTTTGTGCCTCAGTTTTCTCAGCTCTTAAATGGGGATTAATGTAGCACTACCTAGTCGAGTTTGAATGAACACATGGACACTGGTACTTAAGAGAATGGCAATGTTAAGACCTAGTATCTGCAGTCGTCAGCTGATTCAACTCCTATTGATTCACAGCTACAGAAACTAAGACCTAGGATGACAATCTGCTTGGCCTAAGCCAGCAAATTCAGAGGAACCAGTCTCGGACCCTAGGCTTACCTAGTTGGTGTCATCCATTGGATGCCTGGGTGTACTTCTCTTGCCCTCCAGCAAGGGGTGTCTCTGCTGAGCTCCTCTCTGTCACCGGCTGTTGGGTCTGGAGACCACAGTGGTTCAGAAGGAAGGGTCTGTATTTCCTTCTTCTGTTTCTGTGCCTGATACCTGATCCCTACTCCTGGGCTGGACACTGGGGGTCTTCAGTTAGTGCTTTGACCTCACTGACCAGCATCAGCCAGGCATGTTTTCCTAATTTTTGCTTCCATACATTTAACACTTGAAAGGGTGGGAGGTTTTACTGCTTGCATGAAAACTGACTGTTCAACCCCATGAGATGGTATGAAATGAAACCCAACACATTTATGTTATGTTTTAGAGTAGTCTATTATACTTCAGTGCATTTTTCGGAAATCCACAATTACTACAGTATGAAATGTGATGCCTGTTTTGAAATGGACAGGTCAGCCACGAATTATTGATTCTACCTCAGTGTAAGCATACACCTGAAAACAATTCAGATAATATTTCTGTTCTTTGGGATACTTCTAGTCTTCTGGGTACAAGATAGATATTTATTTTATATTAATGACAATATTTATTAGCAAATACAGTTCTAGGGCTCCCCAACCCTCATGGGGGTGTCTGTCTCTTATTGACAGTTATGGTAAATATAAAGTTCAATTTTTTGCTTTATGACTGTTTGAAGACCATAGCTGTCCAAAGAAGAAATAGATCAGAAGAGATGCTCTCTAGGGAAAAAAATGCACTTGATTCCTACCGTGTTGAGTAGATTACGTAAGCCTTTTTTTTAAAAAAGATTTTATTTATGCATACAAACACTGGGGTACAGGCCAAAGGTGTGGGGGGTGAGAGGATTCACCACAGACAGAGTGGGGAGCAGAACAGGCAGATGGACCGAAATACACTGCTGAGTGGAGCAGCGGGCGAGGCAGGAGAGGTCTGCTACGCCATGTGGGTCCCCTCCCTGGCCGGCAGCAGGGATCGAACTCATGCTGCAGTGGCTGCGGTTTGCTTCATAGTGCGTTGCTTAGCCCATTGTGCCAACAGGGAGGGCCCGATTACATAAACCATTTTTGTAGATTAAATAATATTTGTCAACACATTAGAATTAGAAAAGACATACACACATATAGGAGAAAATAAAGATCACCCGTAATCCCACCTTTTAGTCAAAACCATTATTAACATTTTTAGTGGATAGCTCTCCCATCAGAGATAGAGCAGTAGCCTGTGGACTGATATGGAGAAAGAGCTGTAGGTGACATATATGTACACATGGAGATGTTTTTCCATTAAAAAATGGGGTCATACTATGAAATAATTTAGCAGATTCTCTGTGTGTGTTTTGTTATGTCTAAATGAGAACATTTTCTCATGTCATTAAATATTCTCCTACACATGGGGAATGAATCTCTCTTGTTTTGACAGGACAGTGATATTGAAGCTCTGGTCAAGTGTTTGGAGAACGTCTTGGGTTGCACCTCTCTAGGTGAGTCAGCCTCTTCTGATTCCAAAATACTGTTATACCCTCTGATTCTAACGCAATAGCCAAGAAGAAGAAAGCTTGGGAGGAACCTTAGGGGTATTTTAATCCAACCTGCCCATGTTATGAATGAAGAAACTGAGGCCAGCAGAGATTAATGTGTGGTGCAAGGACTGGGAAACTTAAAGAGGACTTGGTGATTGTTATCTCTAAGGATAAAATTGTCAAAACCAGGGTTCTGTAGTGATCAGATGGTAGGAATTTCCCAGCCTCATTCACCCTGTAGAAGCACATCAGATTCAGCCCAGCTGGGAAAATTATCACTCTGAAGGTCACACAGTTACCGGAAGAGATTTAGTCTAAAAAACAAAGCTGAAGTTGCTTTAGTGTCATCAGTGTGGCTAAATAGGGTTGCTGTACTTCAAGGGTACATCCCTATTGCTTAATTTTTTCTCCTTTTTTAATCCCCAAAAGCCCAGTTGTGATAACTCCTAGCACTTGACGATAAATTGTCACACCTGGCAAGGAGAGAATAGCAGAGGCTATTTTGGTAGGTGCTGAGTGGAAAGGGCTGAGATATTTTATTCTTTAAAATTTGATCATGAGTTGTTTACTTGAAATTTCTTAATTGCACGGCCAAAAACAATCTCTTCAGGAAATGGCAAAGAGAGCTTTAAGTCTTCAGGTGTATAAGCATTCACCACTGCTTTATTAGGAGCCTCGTGTGCAAAGTCTCAGTCGGGATACAGCTCCCTTGACCCTCACCCTGTGGTCTGTTCAGTTGCACCTAGTAATGCTCCTTAGGTACGTTTAACCCAGTAAAGTCTTCATTTGGCCAGGTCACTTCCCCTCTCTGGACCTTGCTTAGATCAGAAATCTCAGGCTGGATCCTTTAAGGACTCCAGGAACAGGTAAGGGGTGTGGCCTTCATGAGGATGGAAGCTAGCTGAATCTGGGTCACTTGTCTCTTTCTTGAGAGTTCAACGGTACCTGGTGCAGATGAGGCCCTTCCTTAGCAGGTACCTTTAATATCCTTAAGAGAAAAGGGATGTAGACCCTGTTCTTCTAACAACTTCCACCAAAGTAATTTTGCTCTTAACTGTTTTATTTTTTTTAAGATTTATTTATGCATACAAGAACTGGGGTACAGGTCGTCAGAGGTATGGGGGGTGAGAGGATCCACCAGAGACAGAGTGGGGAACAGAACAGGCAGATGGACTGAAACACACTGCTGAAGGGAGCAGCAGGTCTGAGGGAGGCAGGTGAGGTCTGCTGCGCCATGTGGGTCACCTCCCTGGCTGGTGGCAGGGATCGAACTCATGCTACAGTGGCTGCAGATGCTTCACAGTGTGGTGCTTAACCCCTGGCACCACCAGGGACGCCCCTCATCTGTTTCATAAATTAGGTTTCTACCAAAGATCATGTTTTGCTATTCCATTGCAAAAATAAATAAATAACACTATATTAGACAGATGACATCTAAATTCCCTCCTAGGGAATAGTTTTATGAGAAATGAGCATTAGAAATAAGGAATGAAAGTACATGTATTTCCGCCTAGAACAGCACTGAAAAGGAATTAGCTGATACAAACCTACAGGAACAAGGAAATGGGAGGAGGTAGGAGCAGGTGAGAGCTGCTAGTGAATTGAAGAAGATAGAAAACAGATGGATCAGACTGAAACCAGAGAAAGATTATGAATCAAGGCCATATATTAATTTTAACATATTTTAACATTTGGAAAATTAACTGGACTTCTAGAGAGAACTCATCAGCACAATGGTATTGACCTTGGTAAACTATATTTTAAAAAACTTGTTTGTAGGTCCAAACTGGGTGTTGCCACAGAAGTAATTAGACTAGAGCGGATACTTCAAAACCTCTGTGCCTGTCAAGGTTCCTGTAGTGTGTTGATATGTGTGATCAGTTGGCTTTTTAAAAATTGCTAGCCCTCAATTCTTCCACTGAACCTTGGTAATAACTATTTAATCTCTGCTAAACAATGTGACTGATGCAGACCAGAAAAGACATCGGTTTCTGAATCCCTTCGAAACTTTCTTTGCTTAAGCTCTTCAAACCCTAAGCCGTTAGGTGCAGGGATGACTGACAGCCACTTGACCTTGCTCTGGTATGCGTTTCACCTTGACAGAAAGGGATTTCCCATGATCATTAGAATAATTTCAACATAGTGTTTTCTCTTCGGATACTGACAGGTGGGGAGAACAGGAGGGGTGTTTGGATCACAAATCACTCAGATCGTTTTGATGTGCGTGCATGATACCTTATGTGTCATGTGCCTTCTTATGTCTTAGAGAAATTTAGTCATTTCTATAAGTTCTTTAGCTTGCAAAGAGGCAGGAGGTTCAGAATTAATGGCACTTACAGAGAACCCGCTACGTCTACTCTGCAGACACTCACGTGGCAGGTATGTGGTGATGGAAGAGGGAAGAGGCAAAGCTTTGTAATACGAATAAGTCTCTGAAACAGTATTATCGATCATTCCTAGCAGTATACTCTCAGCAGAGAACATTCTGTACAGTACTACTACCTGAAAAAACAGTCCAGTAATCCAGTCCCTCACTATGAGAGAAACTCAGCAGCCACGCATTCTTGTGTTGGTTGCACATCATGGTTTCCTCACTGTTCTGTACTTCAAAGAAGGGATGGTATTAGGTTCTGAGGTTCCAGTGATGTGCTGAGTCTAGATCTTGCCACGAAAGGCTTAGGACTTTGGAGGAGCACCAAGACAGGGTTGAAACAACCATGCCAGAGAGTAAGGGTTCAGCAAATGGAAGGCTGTTTTCAGCTGGGGAGATAGAAGATCTCAAGGATGTTCATGGAGAAGGTCACACCAGAGATTATTCCAGATGTAAAGATAGATTTGGCCTTGAGAAGATGGGGAGGAGAGCCCTGCGGGGGGAAGGGAAGGCAGAGGAGGAACACAGAGATAGGGAGGGTCAGACAGGTGTGCCAGGCGGGCTAGGCTTGGTAGGTGAGCAGGGCCCGCTGCTGTCACCGGCCTGACTTATCACACCTGTGAAGGTGACGTAGCTCTCCTGGAGCCAATTCTTCATTTTCCCTAAACTTGTGAGGCCTTTGTCATCTTGTGAAACAAGAATCTTTAATACCCAATACCCTTTTGTGCATGAGAAATTTTCACTACTACTTGCACTTGACTTGATGTTCATTGTATTAAGCAAAATTATCACAAGGATTCCATTATGTATGTTGTGATTTTTTTCCAATCTCTCTCATGTCTGTTATGTGAGAGGAATTTTAATTTTTTGTATATAGGCAAATATGACTCCACTTTTACAGGTTCTAACTTTTTGTTTTTAAAAGAGAGTTTATATATCAAGCCCTAAGTTTTTTTGAGCTTTTTATTGTCTTATTTTTCACATTTGTGAGGCCATTAGGCCAGTAGAATTTCTTATTTCCCATTTAATTTGAATTGTTTTGTCATATCACAACTCTTGGATGTTATCTTTTCTGACTCTATTTTAATCTACTGCTCCAATTCCTTAATCCTTTGTCAGCGGTGTTTAAATGATGCTGCCTTTATAGAATGTTTTTTTAGATGTCTGATAGGATACATCTTCCAATTCTCTTACTTTTTCAAAATGTCTTTTTTTTTTCAAAAATAAATTTTTTGCAAAACATTCTTATCTCTGACATTCGCTTGCCCACATGAATTTTAAGATACTTTTCTATTTTTGATTACTAAGTCCTCAAAACCAAGTAGCTACATAGCATTTCTACAGCAACCTTGTGTCAAGACAACTTGACACAATGACTTCAAAAGTGGTTTAATGATGGTATTTCAGTAGAAAAGTTACTGAAATAAACTTGACCTTGCTTTTAAAGTTTTTACCGATGGAATAGGAAATAGCAAAATAATAATAATAAAAAAAAAACCCTGGTTGTAAGATAAGTGTGAAAAACATTTTCACAGATTTGTTTCTTTTCCTGACCCTCCATAAAAGTTTGCCGCCCTTTACCTATGGCAGGATAAAAAATGACTCAAACACTTATTGGCTGGACACACAATAACACTGTAAAGGCGTGGCCTCTGGGGGTGTTGGAGAGTGGGTTGGGGCTTGCTGGGCGATGCTGCCTCAGGGACGCTCACAGGCCAGAGTCAGACGTCCTCAGGGCCTGTGCTAGTCTGAAGACAGGACTGGGCCCGGTGGGCTCCCTCACACAGCAGGTCGGCAGCTGGCCTGTTTCGCTCCACAGGGCCCTCCTCACAGGGCTCCCTGAGCATCCTTAGGTCACTGAGGTGGAACCCTGGGCATGGTGGCTAGACCCCGCCACCTCAGGTCACCACGTCAGGAACCTGGCTGTGACCCGCTCTGCCTGGATGGACTCCATGCGCTCGCCAGTCCTCCTCCCAGCGTCTGATGTGGGGTCTGGGCAGGGTGTCACTCACTGACAGAGGCTGGTCCTGTGTGGCACCCGAACACCAGGGAGGCTGGGAAAGTGGGTGTCAGGCGTTTGTGGCTACTTAATGGGAGCTGGGATCTGCCTCACACAGAGAAGATTCTCCTAAGGAGGGAAGGAGAATGTGAGGCCAACAGTATTAATGAATGTCTATTATAACAACCAACGCTCTTGTTGGAAGGATAGAATGTAAAAATGCCTAGAGACGGGGAAGGAGAGACAGCCTTAGGGCTCTTTGTAGAGGTGACTCCTCTTTCGACTGTCACGGGAGTAGAAGACTCGGGCTGTTTGTCCCTTTTCTTCGTGCTGCAGACTGTAGAGGGAGCCATTGGCTTCCGAAACTGTGCTCAGGGGTGCCTCTCAGGAAAGGTGAGCTGTGTCCTTTGTTCTCACCTCAACAGCTAGCCTGGGGATCTCAGGATCCTGCTTGCAGAACCAAAACTGGGTTCTGGATCCTGCCTAGTCAAGAACTCAGTGAGACTCAAATGCAGGTTGGCCTGGAAGAGGGGCTGATGACACACAGATGCCCCGCTACCCATCTCAGCCCCGGGCAGCTCTGAGATGTCCGGAGATGAGTCTGATGGCAGCGCAGAGGGGCAAGGTGGCTGCTCCTGAACTCGCGGACCTGGCCACTGGGACCTGAGGGACTCTTGTTCAGGCGGGGACCACATGGCCCTGCTCTTTCTGGCTGTAGTTATCCCCCCCACCCCCGACTCTACACCAGCATCCTGAGCCTGCTTCCGGTGGAGCCCGTCAGGCTGTGCCACCAGCAGAGAGGAAGCTTGTCCACATTTGCTGGGGCAGAGGGCTTCTTATCTGGTTCATTTGAAAGTCCTCGTGGGTTATTTTTGTGACGTGCTGGAAATGGACATGAGCAAGGCTGCACTTGCTTAATGATGAAATGTGGATCGTGCATTTCTGGGCACAGAACCTTTGTGGGGCGAGCAAGGGGACAACAGACACAGTGCAGGTTGCCAGGGCACTTGCAGAGACCAGAGCGCAGCAGGGAGTCATGCACACCAGGGGTCTGGGGCCCGGCCTGTGGAAGGGCAGTGAACCTCAGACTAGGGGGGCAGCAGAAATGCCAGCTCTCTGGGCCCTACCCCCCCAGATTCTGATTCAGCAGGTTCAGGTGAGGCTTGAGAAACTATTTCTAGCACGTTCCAGTGGTGCTGAGACCCCTGGTCCAGAGACTGAACAGGAAATCAGGAAAGAAATTGTTCTTCCTTCCAGTGAAGGCTTTACAAAGAAAATGCTTATTTTTGACGAATTTTATTAAATTGCATCAAGTTTTTAATAAAATGCCTCACATTTGACTTTTAATATATTTAAGACCCCACTGGAGAGAGTGTTATTTACCACCTAGAAAAAGATTTTCTTTCAACATTTAGTTTCTGTCAACCTGACAATGTAAACTCTTTTTTTAACCCAACAAGCTCATACTTCTGGGAATTTATGTTAAAGAAATAATCAGAGTCTTGCGTAAAGATAAATAAAAGCCTCATAGCATGTTGCTTGCAATGGTGAAAGTTGATCAAAATAAACTAGAATTCAGGGGGAGGGGCAGGAGGGCTAACGTCTCTTGTAGAACGAAGAGCTTCTTTATAAAGATAATAGTGTAGTTACGTTTTCATTGGCATGAAAGGTATAGAAAGTAATCATGTAAAAGAAGTCTGTGTACAGAACCACAGTTGGCACCCACACACGCACGCACACACACATACACACATGCACACACATCTGGAAATAGTGTTACTGGTGGTTCTCTGGGCAGCTTCCCTTCTGTGTGTTCTAATGTCTGCAGTGAACCCCATGACTTAAGTGCTTATGCTCTGTGCTAAGAGGGAATCCCACAGGCTTTTACCTTCAGTATTTTAGCCAGCCCAATCTGCTGTTATAGAAGAAGCCAGTTTTGTTTCTAAAACAATGACTCTCCCCGTTGGCAGCCTGGACTAATGAAACTCCCCAGCGGGCGCTGTCTCCTGGGGCCTGCATGGCTGGGAAGGCAGGGTCTGAACCCGCACTGACACCCATCAGTTCATGTCAGTCCCAGTCAGACACGCCCTCTTTTCTTGTAGTTGCAGTGTGCTGTGTTCAGAGGCCTCTTCTGGAATATTCAAAGAGAAATGAACATTGAACTCCTGTTGTTTTTTACCTTGCAACCAATTCAGCTGAATATTTTTTGTGTGAAATAGCCTTGTGGCAAAAATAGAAAGCTTATTTATTTCCTATCTTCTGGTATTTATCATCTTTCCCTTGAGCAAGTTTCCTTTTCCAAGCTGACCCACTTTTTCCCAGTGAGTTTCATTTTGGTGGAAGCTATGGGGTGCGGTTTATTTCTTGAGAAGTTGCCCAGTGCAAAGCAGGGAGACCCGTCAGTTCATCTTGGGCCTTTACCAACAGCAAACCATCTTTTGTGACTCGTTGCCTTTCAACTTTACTGCTACCTGAAAAGTTTATTTTTTTATTATTATTTTTTTTTGGCACCAGTGAGAAAACAAGATCACAGAAGCTGGTTGGGCAGCATCCCATCTAGCCAGCAAAAGGGGCTCCCCAAAGCTGTGCAAAATTAGAGGTTTGTATAGGCAGAAAAGGGGAAGGAGGAATCGGTTCAGGTTTAGGTGGCCTGCCCACGGGGAGTGGGAGAGGCCTTGTGGCAGAATCTCTGTCCCTGTGGAGAGTGAAGGGGTTTACCTCATTGGAGCTGACCAGGCAATTCCACACTGACATGTAGGGCTAAGGTGGAGTCTCTTGGCCATAACTTCCCTATCATTAGGATAATGGTATTGCCTGTGAGCCAGGTTACCGTGACGACAGCTGCCGCTGCCTCTGTCTCTCCATGGGTTCTTGTCTTGTGAAGCCTTAAAGAAGACTTCACAGACTTTTTAGATAAGTAACAAAGAGAAGCAAACTTTGTCTTGGAAAAGTAAAGCAAAGTTTATTTAGGAAAAAAACGGTAAAGAGTAAAGACTCCCAGGTATATGTGGTACCTGGGAGGGGCAGAGAGCTGAGGTGGAGTCAAGCCTCAGGAAATATATGCCTTCTTTCCCTACTTGGTCTAAAATTTCATTAGTCTTTCTGTGATTGACTATTTCTTGATGGTCCCACTTAACCTACTACTGTATCTGGAATCTTTAGAATCTTTGGGTATCTGCAATAGATCTTCCTTGTTTTACACCCATTACCTCCTCTTTGTTTTTGAATGCCCTTTCATTCGTAGTTCCAAAGTGTTAACTAGCTCTCTTTAGAAGTTTGCATTTCCCATCTCCTGTGCCCTGCTTTCCAGCCTTCCTTTTGTTCTACAACTTAACTATTCTGGGGTCTCATCTACCCATTTCCCTAAACCTACCTAATTATTTCTAACTTGCCCTCAATGGGATTTGGTCTCAATGGGATTTGGTGGAAGAAGTCTTGGGTCACCTGCAGCTCAGAATTATGATAAATCTCCATCTTTTGTGCCATGGTCAGTGAACTCCAGCCCCCAGGCCACATTCTCTTCGCTGCCACCTTTTTGTAAATAAACTTTTACTAGAACACTACCGTTATCCTTCATTTACCTGTTGTCTGTAGCTGTTTTCATGCAACAGCAGCAGAGTTGAGTGGTTGCAGCAAAGATCATTTGGCCTACAAAGTCTAAAATATTTAGCCCTTTCTAGAAAGAGTTGGCCAGCCCCAGGTAAGCCTTCAGTCATGCACCATTAAAGAGCAGGAGGAGAGACGTGAACCACAGGATAAGCCTTCACAGTAACTTAGGCAAAGAAGGGCATTTGTCAAGGAGCTGTCATTTCCCGAGTGTTCCTTAGGCAATGGAGAAAAAGAGGAGGGTGAGAGGAGAAGCCCTGAAAACAGACCGTGCCCAAGCGCAGCACCTGCAAGGATTCCTGAGTAAGCAATGTGCCAGGTGACCGAGGTCTTCCTTGCCAAAATAGCCACCCCTGCTGTGCCTACGTCAGCTCTTTATTACCCACACAGAGGATGTTTAGCAGGGAGGGCAAATGCAGGTTTTTATGTTAAGAGCAAGGTCATTTGGCATTGAACTTAGGAAAGGAATTTTGGGAGGAAGAAATAAGAGAAGAATTTTCTCTGCTGCTGAAATGTCAGCATCATGAAGCTGCCACCCCTTTAGGGAAAATAGCTCAGCAGGTAAGAGACACAGAAGTAGGAGGGAGCCTGACAACATTACTATTAAGAGTTGCGCTGTGTGGGCCTCCCTGGTGGCGCAGTGGGTTAAGCAACACACTGTGAAGCAAACCTCAGCCACTACAGCACGAGTTCAATCCCTGCTGCCGGCCAGGGAGGGGACCCACATGGTGCAGCAGACCTCTCCTGCTGTGCCCGCTGCTCCCCTCAGCAGTGTACTTCTGTTGATCTGCCTGTTCTGCTCCCCACTCTGTCTGTGGTGAATCCTCTCACCCCCAACACCTCTGGCCTGTACCCCAGTGCTTGTATGCATAAATAAATACATCTTTAAAAAAAAAAAGAGTTGCGCTGTACCCTCTTAGGAAACACTGTCTTAGTTGCTTAATGTCTCTTGATACCATTTTGTGTTCATCTCATCGTCAAAACATCTCCATGGGGTAATATCAGTGATACACCCCTTATCGTCTGAGGTTACACAGGTAGAAAGAGACTTCAGGTTAATTTAGGCGGATGTTCTATAATCTTCTAGAATTTATTCTTGGTCCCAGCCATTTGCTTTTTAACTTTTGGACCTTTGAGTGCTACGTGGAGGTATGAGACTATGGCTTATAATTGTTTGGGTTAAGAGAATGTCCTCCATCTAATGAAACCACTTAAATATAAAAAAAAAGAAACTGAGGTCCAGCAAGTTGGTGAGAACAGAACTAGAACAATAACTGGTGGTCCCTCAACTTGGAAGCTTCTGTGTATACCTTTTTGAATTCCCCGTATCTATGTATGTGTGCTAAGTAGTGCTTCTAGTGATGACCTAGATCGAAATCTTACCTTCCTGAGTTCATCACTAGCTCTGTATGGCTTAACGACCCCAGCTACTGTTTTTATTACCACTGGCTCTAACTCCTGCCTCTTGAGCATCTAAAGCATATGACTTACCTTAAGAAATCAGAAAAAGATGAGCAAGTTAAACCCAAAGGAAGCAAAAAGGAATAAATAATAAAGACTAGAATTAAAACAAGTGATGTGAAGAATAGAAAAACAAGAGGACATAAATGAGAACAAAAACTGGTTCTTTGAAAAATCGACAAAAAATCGACAAAACTGATACATCTTTAGCTATACTGACTGAGCAAAAAAATAAGAATGACAACTCAAAATCAATAAATCAAGCTTGGAAGGAAAGACACGAGTACCAACCTTAAAGACACAAAGGAGATTATGAGGGTATACCATGAACTACAAGTTTGAAAACAGGCAAACTTCTAGAATGACACGTGTGAGCAAAACTGATTCAAGAAGGAAAAACCTGTGTAGGCCTATATCAAGGAGATCAAATTAGTAACTTAAAAACTTCCGGGCCTCCCTGGTGGCGCAGTGGGTTAAGCAACACACTATGAAGCAGACCGCAGCCACTGCAGCATGAGTTCGATCCCTGCTGCCGGCCAGGGAGGGGA
>JAGFMF010011681.1:1230983-1445456 GCA_019455555.1 Galemys pyrenaicus | reverse complement strand
TCTGCCTGTTCTGCTCCCTGCTCTCTGTGGTGAATCCTCTCACCACCCCCCACACCTCTGGCCTGTACCCCAGTGCTTGTATGCATAAATAAATAAATCCTTAAAAAAAAAAAAAAACAAAAACTTCCAACAAGGAAAATCCATCCCAAATTGCTTCATCTGTAAATGCTATTAACCATTCAAAAACCCTGATATTTGTCTCTTTTTTTGTTTCTCCTTTTCCTAATAAACCTGTCCTTTTAAAATGTAAAAAGAAAAATTATACTTGTCCTTCACAAATCTTTCAAAAATAAAAATAGGAAGGAACACCTCCCTCCTCATTCTATAAGGCCATTCTTTGAGACCAGAGCCAGAAAAGACATCACAAGAAAAAAATATATATGGACCAATATCAATCATCGATATAGATGCAAAAACATAAACCAAATACTTACAAATCATATCTAGTGGCATAAATAAAAGTATTACATTTAATGACCAAATGAGATTTAATCCAGGAATGTAAGGGTGGTTTTGTAACTGGGTGGGCCCCAAAAAAGGGAAAAGTTCCAAAATCCTCCTTCTGCCCTAAGTGGGTGGAGCTGAGCAAGAATAAGAAGATGTTAGAGGAAAAAAGACAGAAGGAAGGGAGGGGAAAAAAGCAGCAAGGAGGCATGGAGGAGGCACGTGGAGCAGAGGGACATGTTAAAAAACTACACTTGCTTCTTAGTCTTGGACTGGTTGGAACAGATGTGGGTGAGAGACCCGTGGGAGGTTTAACAATAGCAGCTTTCATCTTAATTTGAATTTCACTCTTTTCCTCCCAAATTTGTGTGACTCTTTCTAACCCTTTTCTGTAAGTCTCTACTAAAAGGTCCTTCCGACTAGTGGGAGGTTTTTGGGCCTTGCTTTGGGCCAATCCTATTTGACTGGACTTTTACCCTCAAGGAGATGGGTAACTTTAAATACTTAATAACTATATTCCTTATCCTTTCTATATTATTCCCCAATTACATTAAAGTTCCTTTCCATTAAAAACCTTATATATTTCTCTTAATACAGCAAATAACAAAACCCATTTAAAAAAAAGTTTAAAAGTTCTAAAGTACTCCTCTCCCTGCCCTGTAACAGTTTAACATCAGAAAATTAATCATTAATACTAATTAATCATATTAATAGAATTACTAATATTAACAGAATAAAGAACAAAAGTATTTGATCTTCTCAGTAGGTACAGAAAAAGCATTTGACAAAATCCAGCACTATAATTGCCTGGGAGCATATTAGAAATACAAGCCTTACAGACTAAGTCAGACTCTGTATTATTTTTCAAAGATTTATTTATTTATGCGTACAAGAACTGGGGTATAGGCCAGAGGTGTGGGGGATGAGAAGATTCACCAGAGACAGAGTGGGGAGCAGAACAGGGAGATCTACTGAAACACACTGCTGAGGGGAGCAGCGGGCGAGGCAGGAGAGGTCTGCTGCGCCATGTGGGTCCCCTCCCTGGCTGGGGATTGAACTTATGCTGCAGTGGCTGTGGAGAGCATCATAGTGCAGCAACTTAAACCCTTGCTCCACCAGGGAGGCCCACAGACTGTATTTTTAATGCCATCCCTGGGTGATTCAGATCACACTGAAATTTGAGAAGCAACACACTCTGAGACTCAACAACTGTTAGATGAAGTTTATGATCCTAGCCCAGTTGTTGTTTTTTTTTAATCCTCATTGCTAAGTGTGTCGACATAAAGCATCTGCTATTCATCTTGGAAGGTGGGATGAAGAGGGAAAAGGCTGGCCAATAAAATACACTGAAAAAGAAACTGCTCTGAGCACCAGGCTTTGCCAGTCCTTGTTGCTTGAAATTATATTTGCTCCGTTTCCTTTTCTTAGGCTCAAGGCTTAGCATCTTTCCCAGAAATGCCAAGAGCCTCCCTACAGGGAACAGTGGCCAGATTAAAATACTCTGCAGCTCATGGAAATAGCTTTGACCTTTATTTGCATAAGCCTCAGGAGGGGCCGGCTCTCTGGAAAAGATGGGGAGGCAGCACTTTCCCTTCACTCTTGCCAGTATTGATTTTTGAGCTGGCGGGTGGGTTGCTTGGCATAGTGCGGCGACTGTTCCAGGTTGTAGGAAGATGACCATAGAAAGAAACCAACATCAAATGACCCACTGTGCTTCCGCTCTCCCCTTCCCCAGAGCCTCCCTGGGGGGAAGCTGTGTGGTCAGGCCTGGTGGAGACAGGGAGGCTGGCATGAAGCTGCTCTCTGAGGAAGACTTAGGTTTCCTCTCAGAGTATGGCGGGGGTACTCTCGGGAGCGAGAAAAGGAAGGGGTCTGTCTCAGTCACTGGTCTTAAATGGGGACATTACTGGTGAGACCCCAGGAAGGGCAGGCGTGTGTGATAATTACAGGGCGCTCTCCACAAAGCTCACCGCAGCTGATCCAGGAAGCCCACACCTGGAATCCTAACCTGAGGAAAGATCAGAGATTCTGACAGAGTGAAGCAGGAGGTCATCATCTCAGTGATATCTGCAAGAGCAAGAAGTTCCCTGTGGGATGCACACCTCAGGGGGGATGAGAAATAATAGAATTTGCATATAATGTTTGAAATTTCAAAGTTTGAGAGAAATGCTTTTCTGCTATGAAGCAGGGACATTGCCTGTACCTCCCTCTTGGCTCCTGAGTCAGTCACTCGTCTTGTGAGACCTGCTGGGGAAGAGCGGCCCTTTCAGAGCATGCAGCCGAAGGATGAGGATGTAGTTTGTAGATGGGCATTAGGGTGTTGAAAGTTCTTTCCTGGTGGGGGGGGAGGGGCTGCCTGGGGGGGTTGTGCCTCAGGTCCAGGGTGGACACAGGCGTATCCCACTCTGGATTTCCCTGCGCCCTCGCTCAGGAGCCAGCTTTGGCGTCTCAATAGGAATTAGTATTGTTTCAACTGGTGGATGATTTCTTTCCTTTTCGTTCCAACAGTATTTTGTAAGAGCCTCCAGAGTAGCTAATAATGGTGACCCCCCCCCCCACCCTCAGCAGATACCACACACCCCTCTCATTAGCCACGTTTTGCTGCCTAAACCCAACTTTGGCCTTCTGCTCCAATCTGAAGCTCAAGGCTGCAGACAAGCTCCCGGTCAGCAACTTGCTTTCCACTGCAAGAAAAACAGCTCGTGGTTCCGTGTGGGACTATGACAAAGGGGAACCAGAGCTTATTCATAAAAATTCCTCATCTGTCAAGCAAGTATCCACAGCTGCTGAAAATCACTGGCCAGAGGTTTCCCAGGAGTGCTTGCTTTTCTCTGGATGTGTCTCCCGCCCCGAGTGTTCTAGTATGAAAAGCCCACCTTTTAAAGAATGTCCTATTTAATCCTTTCCAAGAAAGGGTTGGCACAGGGTCAGAACTGTAAATAATCTTGTCATTTGGAGTCAATCTTCTTAATGTGCATGCCGTAATTGGATTCACCTCTAACGAGTGCGGCGTTACCTCGTGGCAAAGGTGGACTCGCTCCTGTGTTCTGTTCGCCTCTGAACGTTGCCTCGCGGTGGCCTGAGTGTATATAAGTCAGTAAGGGCTGTGTATTGATTTTCAGACACAAGGACCGTCACCAGCGCAGTTCCAGATGCGTGCCTCAGACCCACGGTCTTCAACAGTGCGATGGCTGAGACCAAGGTGCAACGCATGAGGGAGTAAGTAGCGCATGGCCTGACCCCAGGAGAGGGCAGCGTTCAAACAGCTTGGCAAAGAGTGCGATCCAGTCACATGGTACCATTTTACTTTCTCCACAAATACCACAGCAGAGTTTCCTGGATGCACAGTATGTGCCTGGCTCTACGTGGAAGAGCTGTTATTTATTGTCTGAATGAATCCCCCCGCCCACTGATAAATCTTGAAATCCGAACACCCAAAGGTGATGGTGTTAGTAGGGGGGACCTTTGGGAGGTGCTTAAATCATGAGCTTTATGGAGGCTCATGAATGGGATGGAGCCTTATGAATGGGATTCTTGCCCACTGGCTAAGTGATAATCAGGCCAAAATATAATCAGAGGGGCTTTATTTGAGATTAGGAATCTTGGTCAAGTTGTAATGGCGGAGCAGCCCAGGGGATAGCTCATCAGGTCAGGGAACAGGGCTTTTTAAAGGCTCCGGCAGGGAAGTTTTCTGAATTTAGGTCATTTGTTGTGAAACTCTTTGGATCGGCTCTCAATCTAGCAAGACTGACAGGCAGAAGGCTGCGGCGTGGCTATCTGGTGGCGTGGCTGTCTGTAGCCACCATCCACAGAGGGCCTCATTCATTCACCCCTGTAGGGTAAAGGTTGATCAGGTCTTTCCACCCTCCCACCACTGATGGTGGACACCTGTGGTGCTGTGAGCATTCCAGGGTGGGCATGCGCAAGTGGGTGCACCTGTGTTGGACACGGGCATAAATGGGCGGTGTCATGAGAACGCCAAGAACAGACAAAACTGTGAGGACCAATGGACAGTACTGACAGCAGCAGCAGCAGAGAGAGAAGCAGCCGAGAGGGTGAGATGCACCGGGGTCTGGGAGGCCTGCCAGCCTCCCGGCCCCCCGGCACCCCTGCCTGCCATGTACCTGGCCACCTCTACTAAATAAAGTATGAAAAGCCATCGAGGGCTCCAAGACTCTCCTTCCTTGACCCGTCTGCCCAGAACCATCCTGAAACCTGCTCCAGTGCCACCTCCTTCCTGCTGCTACAACCCCGTAGTGTCAAGATGGTGGCTTAGGGACATGGTGGAGTCTGTTTGACTGAAAACAGGTTCTATAGCACCTTTTAAAAGAGGCCCCAGAAAATCCCTAGCCCCGCCTGTCTTGTGTTGCGAGGGCTTGGGGAGAAAGCACTGGCTATGAACCAGGAAGTGGGAGGCCGTCACCAGGAGGCCGCCATGCTGGCGTGTGGTGGAGGACTTCCCAGCCTCCAGAACCCCGAGAAGTAAATGCCTGTTGTCTGTAAGCTACCCAGTCTGCAGTACTCTATTACAGCAGCCCAAATGGGCTGACAGCACTTGCTACAGACGTCTTGGCAAAGAAAAGACACCCAGCCTCCTGCTCTAACTTCTGTACAACTTGTGTTGTACGTGAGTAGATCAGGGTCGGCAGACTTTCTGTGAAGGACTCGATGGTAAATGTTTTAGCTCTGTGGACCACATAGTTTCAGCCACCATTCCCCAGTTCTGCTGATCTGGGGCCAGCGAAGCCAGACAATGTATAAATTAACGAACATGACTAAGCTTCAGTAAAGCATTGTTTTCAAAGACTGCCATTTGACACAAATAGAGTTCTTCTTTTGACTTTCTAGAGCCGTTTAAACGTGTCAGACAATTCTTAGCTCACAAGATTGACAATAGCAGATGGTGAGCTGGTGTTTGTGTGGCTCCTGACCCTGTTGTAGGTGTTCCAACTCAGAAATTTCTCTCCCAAAATCTGCCTCTTGGATTGGTGCTGGTTGAGTAGTTAGGGGGGTGTTGGCAAAATTATTTTTCAGTCAGTTTGCATTTACAATTTGCATTGTTCTTGCAACACAGCGTATCATCCTCCTAGACAATGTTTGAAAGCAAAGGGGGTAAAGAGAGCTGAAAATTATTTACAGACCTAAAGCTGGTAATGTGTTTAAATGCCTATTGCTTTCAAGTTCTGCCTTTGCCTAAGTGATCACATAGTGACACAGTTACCATGGGAACAGGCGGTGCTCAGGAACTGGAAGTGAGGGAGTTTGGACAGAATCTGCCTGCCCCCCTTCCACTTCTCCTCACTAGGAGGAGGTTATAGAGAATTTTCCAGTAGATAATCTTCACAAAAAAGCAACTCTCCTATTTCACCTTTAAAATTTAGTAATGTGTTGTATCTGAGTTTTGACCTAGGAATTCATTACTTTTGCTAACTAACGAATCCTATTTCCTAGCATATTATTAAATGCTGTAAGTAATTAAAATGAAAGCATTTTTGTCAAAATAAATGAGTTAGGTTAGTCTGGTGGTTTTACTCCTGGTATATAGTTTCTTTCTAATTGCCTGTCTGCACCTGACCAGGTATTTTCCATCTCATGTTGTAGTGTGGATCAATGTGCTGGGACTGCTCCCCACGGACTGTTGTGTTGGTGGTGGTGTCCTCTGCAGCCCAGTTTCCAACGGGGGTGTAGGTGCTGAGGGCTCCCCACACCAACACGCGATTCTAGAACTCCAGCAGGTGTCTGAGAATTCAACCCAATACTGACACTGTCCAGGGATAGCAAGAGATTCCATCTGTTAAAAACACAGAAGAGAGGGAATTGCGGTTCTTCCAGTACCCAGTGAGCTACTGACTGGCTCCACATGTGGGTGCAACTTTTGGGACCAATGAACACTGAATGACATCTGTCCCCAGGGAGATGGGGGATAAAGCACCAAACTTCAAAGTGAGAAGCTAACTGAGAACACAGTGGCTATGTCAGAGGAGGTGTGACCTTGTGCCCAGCAAGCAGAATGTGGGGCTGCAAGGCCAGAAAGGGGAAGTTGAGGAGGCCTCCAAGAGAACTGCAAACTTGGCCTTGGCCTGACCCAAGAGGCAGCATCTGGACAGGGATAGAGAAGGGGAGAGCACAGTGAGCATCTATATAAATGTTTCACCTAGAGTCACCAATTTGAACATTTTATAATCTGCACAATCGCTCTACATCGATGTTAAATATGGTTTTAAGTTATTATAATTATTATTACTATGTCATTTGAGGGAAAATTTCATTCAAATTGATTTCATGAGGACAGATTCTCATGATTTGGCACGCCTCAATATTGAAGTGTACAGCTCCTAAGCACAAGGGCGTCCTCTTGTATAACAATCAGCGATCACATTTAAGGAATTTCACGTTGTCTATTATTTAATGCACCAATCTATAGTCAAGTTTTACCAGCTGCCCCCATGTCCTGTATAGCGCTTGCTTTCTCTGATCCAGAATCATACATGATGTTTAGTTGCTCTATCTCTTTGGTGTTATTTATTATGGAAAAGCTCCTTAGCTAATCAGTGACATTTTGAAGAGCACAGGCTGTTTATTTTGTAGAATTTCCCTCAGTTTGGGTTGGATATTTCCTCATGTTTAGATCCAGGTTATATATATGTTTTTTGTATCCTATATAAGTGATGCTATATCCTTCCAAAAATTTTTTAAAGATTTCTTTTATTTATTTACACATACAAGAGCTGGGGTGTAGGCCAGAGGTACGTGTAGGGCGAGGTGAGAGGTACTCACCAGAGACAGAGTGGGGAGTAGAACAGGCAGATCTACTGAAATACACTGCTGAGGGGCGCAGCAGGCGAGGCAAGAGATGTCTGCTGTGCCATGTGGGTTCCCTCCCTGGTCAGGGTGGGGTTGGGAGTGGGGGTGGGTATTGAACTCATGCTGCAGTGACTGCTGATAGCTTCATAATGCTGTGACTTAAACCTTTATACCACTAGGGAGGCCCCTCCTTCCAAGTTTTAAAAAATAAATCTTGGGAAGTTTCAGATATATACAGAAGGGATCAGAATAGAGTATTCAATCCAAATGCGCTCATCAAGCAGTTCAACAATTATCAGCTCCTGGCAACCCTTCTCCCATCTAGTCCTCTGTTACCTTGAAGAAAGTCCTGCTACTCATGTCTTTTCATCCATCAACAGTCAGTTACATGTGAATTTTAACCTGCCCTTTGACCTCTTCCCTTGGAAGTCCATGAGGCATTGAAAACTCAAAATGTCCAAAAGGGAACGTCTGACTCCCCCTGCCATCCCCCATCTTCTCTTGCCACAGTCTTCCCCATCTTCAGATGAGAAAGGTGCAGTCTAGGTAAGACCACGCCTCCCAGTTCAGTCATAGGGCTCTCAAAAGCTCAGTTGTGTTGGTTTGAGGGTCATGGGTCAGCGGCTTCATCATCAGCTCTGCCAAGCTCTGCAAGGAATTTGGGGAGCAATGACTGCGTCGGTCAAGTTCTCCCAGCTGGGGCCCTGGGGCATAGAGATCATTACCGTAAGCAGCATCAGACATAGGGTAGCCCTGAGCCTGGTGGTCCAGAGGGAAGGTCAGGAGGGCTGGGACAGCCGGAGTCATGTCCCTACTTACCGTCACTAGTGTGCGTCCCCGGATGAGTCACCCGCCCTGTTGTGCCTGAGATCTCTGTCTGTGGAGAGGGGCTCGTAACAGTTCCCACCTCCTGGGACTGTTGGGAGGGTTAGCTGAGACCACGAATGCATCAGACGCACTTGGGCTAGTTCATGGCACGTAATAGGTGCTCGGTAAACAGTAACAACTTCTAACAGACTCTCAGTATACATGTGGTTGTTCCGTCTCCAAAGCCCCCGGGCTGGGTGTCTCAAGCTGTTGGTGTGTGTTAGTCTAAGTGATGCTTTATACCTGAGGGCATCTGTGGGTGAAGAAGTCATCTGGGAAGACTTATATAGCTTTTTTTTTAAGCATGCCAAAAGAAGAGCCAATTCTCTGGGAAAATGTCATGAAGTTGTTGAATATAAAAGTCAGCCGCTTCCCATCCTCCAACATTTGGCTCCTGTCACAACCATACCTTACTCCTGCTGGGAGACCACTCCACAAGTGAAACTCCCCCACTGAGGGCACAGCTGGCACTTGGCTCTCAGCAGTGTTAGGTGGTGCCACTCAAAGCCCCTGCTATGTTGGCAGAATGACAAGAAATCAGTTTTGACTTCCTTTCTGGCTGAGTAATTTCCACATATGTGCGTTGGAAGCATGGTTGCCATTCCTATAGGGATGAGTGGACGGACAGATGGGTGGATGGGCCTTGGCAGCTTCATGGGCCCACCAAGACCACCACCCTCAGAGCACAGCCTCTGGTTTTCTGTGGGGAGGAACTTTCTTTACTACTGTGAGCTAGATCTGAGTTCAGGCCTGGGCTCCAGGCATCACTTAAGGCTGAGGAGGAGCACCTGTGGAAAGATAGCTGGTCAGCGTTGAGCAACAAGACACAGAGAGCAAAATACTGTTTCCACCACCCCAGTCTCTCAACTCACAGGGCCAAGGCGGTGAGTGCAGCAAGCGCAAGGGCCACATTCAGTCAGAAGGAGCAGTTCGCATGGCCTTCATGGGTCAAGTAACCTTGCTGGCATCCTGGGCCTTGCATGATACTGAGGCCAGTGAGACATGCCGAATCTCCGGCCTCGCCCCTCCTCGTCAGAACCTTCATTTGAATGAGCTCTTTGGAGATTCACATAGAAATTAATATTCGAGAAGCACTAACTCATGAGGACTTTCCTCCTGGAAGGAGTTTATTACCAGAGTAGAAGCTGGCCTCCATCTTATTCAAAGCCAAATACTATATAAAAATATATGCACATTGCTAAGCTTTTACTGTTGAAATATTTTTTGTTCACTTGTTTCCCATTATGATTTTTCTCTGAAGTAGTTTTTATTTTTAACTTTTTTTCCCCACTTACATTTTTAATTGAGATATGATTGAAAACTAATATTACATTAGTTTCAGGTGTATAACACTCTGATATTTGCATATGTTGTGGAATAATCATCACAACGTGTAGCTAACATCTTCCCCCAAACATAGTTTATTTTACTTTCATTTAAAATTGTAGTAAACGGTTGACATCATTGTTTGTATATTGGAGTACGGGGTCCTCCCTCAGCTGCTGTTCCAACACGGCACCCACCACACCTAGGTACACACAGTCAAACCATTTATTTTTTATTTCTTAAAGATTTATTTATTTATGCATACAGGAGCTGGGGTACAGGCCAGACGCATGGGGGTGAGCGATTCGCCAGAGTCAGAGTAGGGAACATAACAGGCAGATTGACTGAAATACACTGCTGAGGGGAGCAGCGGGAGAGGCAGGAGAGGTCTGCAGCTCCATGTGGGTCCCCCCCCGGCCGGGGATCGAGCTCCTGCTGCAGTGACTGTGGAAGCCCCACAGTGCGGTGCTCAGCCTCTTGTGCCACCAAGGAGGCCCCCATTTAGTTTTTAAATGGAGGTCTCAGGTATCATTCTTATCCAATAAAACTCACCTTTTTAGTATATAGTTCATGAGTTTTGACATTCACTTTTTAAAGTATAGATACTATGAATTTTATCATGTGTATACACTCATATAACCATTACCACAACCAAGATTATGGTAGAGTTTTCGCACCTATAAAAATTGCCTCGTGCTCCCTCTTCATCGCCCATCTCTCGCGTCATCTTCTCCACTGCCCACCACTGACCTGTCTTCTGTCTCCCTACTGTTGCTTTTTCCAGAATATTATATAATCTATAGCAAGAGACCCATCTCTCAGCACCACAAGCCCCAGATGGAACTGCATGGTAGTGGTGGATGTGGCTCTAGGTCCACGAATGGCATGTGTCACAGCCTTGTAGTTCTGAATTCTTTCATTCTCCACAGGATTACCCTGAGAACAAAGTTTTAGGATAAAGCCTAGGAACCCCACAAGAAACTGTTCCTAAAGTTTATGGATCCATAGGCCGTTACTCATAAGACTTGCTTCCCATTTATGCTGAGACTAAACTTCTGGTTTCCCATGAGGGACTTGTCAGGTTCCTGCAGTGGCCAGGAGCCCTTAGAGCCTGGAAATAACAGGGTAAGAGTGACCTACACCCTCTTGCTCCATTGTAGCATCCACAGGGATGGAGTCCACCTCACTAAGATTCTGCCTGAGGTGGGACGCTATGGAGAAGGCCCGAGGGTCTGATGGGTGGTAGCGGGCAGGGAGCTTCTGAGTCCGTTTCTCTAGCTGGAAGTCGATGTCCTGAGAAATTTCTGGACCATCCAAAATTTTCCTAGTGATAGGGAGGGGATCTCCTGTGGTGACTGCAACTCGGAATTGCTTCAGTACTGTCAGTTCATGCAGAGGAGAACCCAAACGTGTTTGTCTGCATGGCGTCTGTCCCCCTTTAAGAACTATAATTACAGATATACCATGCGCCTTCTTGCAGTGGTCCCGAGCTCATGATGCTCTGCTGTTTTTAGGCTTCACACACACAAAGGCCCTGCTTCGTAATTAATCTTTTCTTCTGCAATTTCTAATCTGCTGTTAAGCCCTTCCAGTGTCTTTTTCATCTCAGACAGTAGTTTAATCTGAGTTTTAGCTTCCATTTCTCAGCCTAACGTTTTCCATATCTCCTCTAGCTAATTGAACAAGTAGAATGCAGTTATAATAATTACCGTAAATGTCCTTGCCTGCTAATTCTAACCTCTGTGTCACTTCTGGCTGGTTTTAATCGATTGATTTTTCTCCTTACTCTAGGTCATATTATTCTGCCTCCTGGTATGCTTGGGTGATCTGTGGGTGGGTGTCACGCGTTGTAAACTTTACCTTGTTTGGTGATGGCTGGTTTTGCGTTCCAGTGGTTTTGAGTTTTAAGATTCGATTCAGCTTCTTGGAAGCAATTAAACACTTAAACACTTCGTCATCTTGCTGTTGAGCTTTGTTACGTGGGACCAGGATGGCGTTTGTGGCTGACTTTTCCCTGCTACTGACATGAGATCCTCCTTCGCACTTTGCCAAATGGCCAGCGAACCGTTGATGCTCATCCTAAGTCTACTGGCAGCGGTTATGAAGAAATACTATTCCTGCCCCGGATGAGCTCCAAGCTTGCCCTGATAAACTTAGCTGGATGTGGATTATACAGAGGTTTATTTGTTTCAAATTTATACAAACTGCTTTTGTTTTATTACTCTTTCTTAATTATGTAAAATGTTTCTCTGGGTCCAAAGTCAAATCTATAAAAAGATAATAACTTTAAAAGGTCAACTTCTGGCTATGATTCCTTCTTCTATTCTCTCCCTTTCCAAAACCAAAGTCACTTTAAAAAAAAGCTTTATGGCTTAGTCTTTCATTTGTAAAATATATTCAAACACATGTCCTCCCTTAGCACTTTAGAAACTGCTCGCAGTTACATGTCCTTTTCTCTGTTTCTCTTGGCAGTCTATCCTGGAGATGGCTTCTGAGAGGTATACGCCGAGACATGCTGTTGCTATTCGTGGCTTTCAAGTCGCCCTTACGCAAATATTTCGTTGTTTATTCAGCCTGACCTTTAGGTGAACATGGGGGCGGCCCAGTCTTTATCTATTACAGATAAAACTGTAATGAATAGTTTGTGCATTCAGGTTTTCTTTTTTGCTTGCTTTAATGCCAGTTTATATTTGAGAGCGATTTCTAGAGGTAGGATTGCGTGGCCAAGGGATAAACGCATAGAGACCTTGGCTAGTTACTTCGAAAGGCCTTTCTGCTTTCCCGCCTCTAGTGTCTCAGTGCCCCTCCTCCAGTTTCCCTACAGAATGCTTTATTGAACATTTGGGTTTATGTTTTATGTTATCTTCATCGACTGTCTCCTTTCTAAATGTGGCTTTCACTGCAGGAACTATTTTATCTGTGGTGTGTTTTTTGGAGTCTAGGAAGCTTATTTTCGTCTCTCAGGAAACATGCCTGAGTGTCGGGCACACAGGATGTCCCAAAGTTGGGATTTGGAGTGGAAGGATTGAGGCTGCCAGCTGAGACCCAGTGCAGCTCCCCAGAGGCCCTGTGTATGGGGTGGGGGGAGGGGGGCGGGGGGGGAGTCCAATAGTGTCACTCACGTAGGTTTCCACGTCGGTCATACTTTTGTTTTTTTGCTTTTAGTGTGTCAGCCAGTGATTTTGTGTGAATTACCGCCACGTGTGGCGCTCTAAACCTCTAACACCCAGGAGGGCTCGCCTCCTGGGGCTTTTGGGCTTGGTGTCCTGGGTGTTCGTGATGAGCCCCCGAGCCCAGTCTCCCTGGAGGGGTGAGGCTGCATGCCTGCGTGGGCACCCCTTCTCCCGTCACAAGGCATAGCCTGTGGTCTTTGTTGATGAAGATGAGGAGGAGGGAGTCCTCGCGGCACCGTGGGGCCCGCCCATGTGTGCTGGGCCGCGGCACTCACCTGTTACCTGTCAGTGCATGCCCAGCCTGGCACGTGCCACGGGAGCGCTCCCAACCAGCTTACGTGTCAGTGTCTCGTGCCTGTGCGACAGGCCTGGCGTTGGCAGGTGGTACTGGGCCCTGTGTCAGCTACCGGCTGAGGCCTTCTGAGGGCTGTGGAGTTTCCTCGCAGTTTCCTGTTAAACGCTCCTGTCAGCTACTTGGCGAGGTCTCACTGAGGTCAGAGCATGGCCCGGGCGAAGTGCTGTGATGAGGCCCGAGGCCGACCGCTGGGGGCACCGGGAGGCACACAGAGGGTGTTCAAGCAGCACTGAGGTCACCCGTCACGATGGGTTCAGTGCGTGAGTTCCTGGCGTTTTTCTTTCGCCTTCAATCACAGGAAGACCTTGACCAAGGAAGGTCAAACTGAAGTTGAGGACCCGGGACCTCCGTTGTCCTCCTCATTAACCTGATACACACTCGTGGCGCCGTCGCAATCACTTGTGAAAACGACAGTGGAGATGCAGCTCTGGATAACACCGTCGGCAAGACAGAGGAGCTCGGGACTGTAGCGGTGCCCGCGGGCTCCAAGCTGGACCCGAGCCTCAGGGTCGTCTGGACACTGAGTGGAGCAAGCCTGTCCCTGCACACCTGCCCGGGGCCAGCCAGGCGTGTGCTAGCCAGACCCACAAACACGGAGCCCCCGGTGCATACCTGTGAGGTGATAAGATTCTAATTTATAAGTAAAGGGGTTGGTTTTAGGAGAGCTAGAGCTTTTCCCACTGTCACACAACTAGTAAGTGACATGGCTGCATTTTGAAACAAAATCAGGTTAATTCCTAAACCAGTGCTGGGCACCGCCAAAGTGGGGATGGTGAGGGTGGGCCCAGATGACACAGGGTCCCCCCAGGAACTCAGAGGGAGCCTCTTAATTACTGCAGGCCTGGCTCCATGTGCTGGAACCTACTGTTCTCATCCAGAGTCACCAGTGTGTACCGACTCTCTTTAAAGAGGAGGAATCTGTGGCACAGAAAGGCCAAGGCGAGTCTCCAGGCCGGGTCTGCTTCTGTCAGGTTCTCGGCCCTTCACAGGCTTTCCTGAGCGGCTGAGTGTTTGATGTCTGTATTTCGACACCATCTCGTTCTCTGAGCCCAAGCTTCTCCTTTGTCGAATGTATATATTTAATCCAAAGAGCTTACTATTTCAGGCATTCCACGTACTTTATGAATAAAGCTCCTTCTCTCTCCCTGCTTGACATAACCCTTCAATGGAGATGAAGCAGGGACTTTCCTCTTCACCTTCCAAACTTCATTGAAGAGGGGTTAGTTATGCCCCTGACATGCCCTTCTTCAATAAAAGCCAGTGCTCCTGAAGGAAGCACTGATTGAAACCAGCATTTCTATTTCAAAAACAACAAACAAAACCTTGTGTGTCGGGAAGAGCAAGAGGGTCCGGAAGAGCAGTGATTCTGAATTCACACTTGAGGCAGAGGAAGCCTTTAAAGAGCCCGTCAAGACTTCTGCCCCGGCTGTCTCCAGGTCTTCATCAGCCCGTCGTGCTCTGCCTGCATCTCTGCCAGTCACGAGACGTGGGGTGCTGTGAGGCCCCTGACCAGGGAGACACCTTACGCAGGGTGACCAGACACCACAGTGTGAGTCACGAAACTGGGAGGCATGCCAAGCGCTACCTGGGGAGAACCCACACCCAGGAAGCTCCCATTTCTTCTAGAGGGATGGGGAAGTCCATGCACTGCTCAGACAACACCTTCTCCCTCAACTGACCAACCTTATCTGTTTCCTGTGCCAGAACGACGTGCGCCCCTGCAGTGAAGGCGGGGTTCAGCCTCCTGACTAGCCCACCCATCAGCCAGCTCTTCCCTGCCCCTCCAAGCCTAAGCAGCTTTAGCTCAAGCCCTCAGGCTATGTCTCGTGGGAGCTCAGGCCCTTCCTGAGACTTCTGCAGATCCCGGGTGTTGGGAGTGGCTCATCCTCTGCCTCTGTTGTCTTCGTGCTGCACCATGTTGGTTGAGACTGAAAATTAGCTCTTGGTCCGTTTTCCCCAACACTCCTGCTCACCCGAGACATCTGTGAGGAGCCAGACTTTGAAGATTTGGAAGCTGATGGTAAAGCCTTTATGTCACAGAGACTGACGTGACTCCAAGCCGGTCGTTGGCTATTCCTATTCGTATGGTGTTCTTTGGTAGCTAGACTGCTGTGAAGCAGGCACTGAGACAGTTTTTAATGCAGGAAGTTGTGGGTGTTTTTTCGGGGGCAGGGAGGGGTGTGAGCTCATGGTACAGTAGCAATCACGTGTCAGTTTTCCAGGCTGCCATTCTGTAGCACCCCACGTCATGAGTTGGTGTCTAGGTGACTCTGGAAATGATTGTCGTTTGGGTTTTTCCTTCCACAAACTTGAAATCTTGCTTCTAAGCAAACAATCCTAAAGCTAACCCTCAGCTAATGTCAGTCACAGAATAGCTAGCAGGGTTGAGAATGGGGGTGCAGGTGGGAACACAAGTTCAAGGACGCTGGGCGATGCTTGTGTGGACAGCACTGAGGCCGCGTCACCTGCCCAGTGTCTCCTGCTGACTCTTCTTTGCTCGTGGCTTTTTCTTCCCCCTTCTTAGAGTCCAGTGTGTGTCTTTGATTTCCCCGAAGACTGTTAAGGCAGGGAGGGCAGCGCTTGAAGAAAATTCAGAGGCCAGCTGTACCCAGGACCCCAGGAAAACACTTGTCAGGGCCCATTAGGCCAAGGGAGAGCCAAGATATGCCCGGGGATGGGGTGGTGGGGGGAGAAGCTAGTCCCCCCGCTGATAAAACTGTATCCCAGGAGCACAGTGGAGGGGGAGTGACTTAGAAACTGCTGCCTGGCCCGATAAACCGACCCCCCCATCCCCCCCCACCCCCGCCAGTGCCTGACAGTACAGTGCCCCAGGAGCGCCCCCAGGAGGGGCGGAGGGAGCAGCCTCCCGCGCTCTGTCTCTGCCAGGCCCCAGCCTTTCCTCGCAATTGTTCTGCCCTGAACCCCCCACCCCCGGGTGCCCTCTCTCTAAATAAACTTCCCTTTATTCAGATGTGCTCTGAATTCTTTCATAGCCTTAGTCAAGGACCAAGGAACCCCCAAGCCCAGAAACAGCTAAGAACCCCAAAATCTAGAAACAAGACTCGGCCTGAATTGCAGCAAACTGTGCTCCTAGCTGGAGGCAGTGGGCAGTGTTTGAGAACTGCTAAGCGTGTTTGTGATCAGATCCTCGCCCGCGAGCGCAGCGCTTCGTGCTCTTTGCGATGTCTCTGGCCTGCTGGCCGCTGAAAGGCCTCAGCATTGCCTGGCGCCGCTGGAGAGGCCGGCGGTCACCTTTGCTGCGTCCTCATTGAGTTGGGGCCTCACGAGTTTTCAGTTTGACAAACCAGAAAAGAAAGTGAGCGTGCAAGCTGACCGCTTCCGTGCCAGCCTCGGAACAGACCGTCACATCAGGGCTCCCAGCTCACCCCAGCCTGGGAAGGAGGCAGGTTCCCTCTGTGGCGCGGGGCCAGGGTGCCCACAGAGGGATGAGCCGAACGAATGCTATTGCATGTTCTTGGCAAAGTGAGCCAGTCACTCCTGTCCTTCCTTATGCCCCTTCTGGGGGGCGGGCGGCAAAGGGGTAGCCAGAGGCGTCCGGGCAGGGCCAGTACAGTGAAATGGGGCATTAGCATCACAGTGTTCTTCACTCCATATGAAAGAAAACATGTTTTCTGTCCGCCTGGGTGGACGGTAACCTCGTGGGAACAGGCACGCTCTTTGGTGAGGTCACGGCGTATTCAGCAGACACAGGAGGCCCTGCCTCTGGGACAAGGGGGTCAGGCTGTGTCGTAGGAATGCGCCGAATCGAGCCACCTGCTGTTAGGCTGGTCCAGGCCCCTTTGTTAGGAGCCTGGTTCCATCTGAGATTGTTTTTTAAAGATTTATTTTTATTTATGCATATAAGAACTGGGATACAGGGTAGAGGTGCTGGAGGTGAGAGGATTCACCAGAGACAGAGCGGGGAGCAGAACAGGCAGACTGACTGAAACACACTGCTGAGGGGAGCAGCGGAAGAGGCAGGAGAGGTCTGCTGCGCCACGTGGGTCCCCTCCCTGGCCGGGGATCGAGCTCGTGCTGCAGTGGCTGCAGATGCTTCACAGTGCGGTGCTCAACCTGCTGCACCACCAGGGAGGCCCCCATCTGAGGTTTTTAAGGAATGTAATGTTACTCCTTGACTAAGGCACCAGGTAGTGCCTGAATGTATCCCTGAAACGACCCTTCCCTGCCAGGCTGGGGAGGACTTTGGATTTCACTGACTTGGCGCTGGTCTCTCTCAGCCGCCTGGACGCCAGCCAGAGCCAGGCCACCGTGCCTAAGCCAGCGCCTCTGACCGGTGCTCCCTCTTGGCATCGCAGCCCCGGAACCCGTCACACCGGCGCAACCTGCAAGGGGGCTCCAGAGCTCCCTTTCACCTCCCCGTTCTCTGCCTTTTGTCAGGAGTGGCTGCTTTGGCCTGTGTGTTTGTGTTCCCACAAATTGACACGGTGGATTTCTAACCACTCCTGCGAGGTGATGGTTTTAGGAGGTGGTGCCTTCGGGGCGTTGTTAGACCCTGGGGCTTGGTGCCCTTATGAAAGAGAACCCAGAGAGCGCACTTCTCCTTCTGCCACCGGGGCGTCAGTGGGAAGGAGGCTCATCCCGGACACTGAATCTGCCAGCGCCCAGCCACGGACTGCGAGCTCCAGAGCTGTGTCTGGGCAGTGCCACCGGAGTAAGACGACGTCCCTCCGCCCGACTGGACACAGAATTCCAGGCTCTTCTGGTCCCTGCCCTAGATGCGACCTTTGCTTCCCTGGTCCCCATGGCCAGGTGCAAGCTCCTGGAAGACACTTGCATGGATGATGAGGGGCCCATGAAATACCTCCCGGATGACCTCTAACTGTGGAGATGGATGTCAGGAGGGACGTTCCAAGCGTGGTTTGGAATCTGTTTCTTTTGTGTCACTGTGGCCGACAGTGAGGACCAGCCTGACGCGCTCCCCTCGGGGGCATTTGTCCACTCCTGGCCTGCGCCCAGTTCTGGGTGGTGCTTTCCTTTGGTGATACCCAGAACGTCCTGGTATCCCCAAACCCAGGGCTGCCGCCACAGGGCCTCGGGTGTGGGGAGCTGGGGAACGGCCACCCTGAGTGCTCTGCTGTCTTCCAGAGACAACTGGCCCAGAGCCCTGCTGTCTCAGCAGCTCCTCGGTGAGGCAAACTGCCCAAGTTCTGGGCGTCAGCCACTGAAGAGCGGGACTTGGCTTCCAGCAGACAGCAAAGCGACCTTTCCTGGGAAGAGGCCTGGAGAAAGCCAGCTGCCGTCCGCTCTCGGCACAGATGGCTCACGCTCCACGCGGGGTGTCACTTCCCAAGCACGTCAGGGAGGCTCTGGCCTGCGGTTCTGCCACTTGCTAGGGAGCCGCACAGGCCGCCAGTCACAGCCTGGGCACAGCCGCACGGCAGGGAGCTGCACTCACGCGCAGGCCTGTCACGCCAAGCCCAACGGTGCACGCCTCGCCGCGCCAGAGCAGGAATGAGAGGGGCGGGAGGAGTTTCAGACAGTGGAGGTGCTTCTGCTTTTGCATCATTCCACAAGAGGAAAGGAGAAAGGATTTCTTTTCAGTATATCTTGTCGGGAGCAGTGGCCCAAGCCCAGGAATTGGTGCTGGAGAAAAGCAGAGAACAGGCTGAGAGTGGAGGTGAGAAGACGCAGCTTCCAGAAGCAGGGGCTGCTGCCCTGGCCCAGGGCTCTGTCCCTTTGTCTCTTGCTCAAGTCATTTCCGGGGCGACAGTCCCTCAGCCTCCTAGGCGGGGTCACTCCCTGCTGCCAATGAGCTGCCAAGTAGGACAGCGCATGAGGGGCCTCAGGTTCCATGTCTACCAGCTCTCCAGAGCCAAGAACCACTCACGAAGGAGCCGGTCCCGTCCGCCTGTCTTCTCCTGCACCTCCTATTCAGGGTCCGCATTAGCCTCCCAGCTCACATCCAGTTCCAGTAAGCAAGGTTCATCTTTATTGGCTTCAGTAGCGTCCACTGAGCCCCTGCTGTGTGCAGAGAATGATGGGAAAAGAGAAATGCAAGGCTTTGTCTTGGAGAGACTGGAAATCTGGACTTAAAGAGACTGTACTTAAAGATGTGTTTATTTTCTCTTTGTCAAAAGATTTTGAAAATTGAGTTCTCATCAGTGCTTATGAGTAGCACGTCCTGCTGGTCAGAGCTTACCTCGAACACCCCAGCACAGTCTGTTTAATCCATTTTCGTAGCAAATGTTGTAGATAATAAGACTAACCAGAGTAGACCGAGAAAATGATCAAGAAGAGAGACACAGAGACGGTCCACATGTGACTTGGTTGCTGTGACTGAGTGTGTATAATTTGTCTGTGCGTTTCTAGGAAACCAAAACAGAGGAAGGACACAGTTTCTGGTTCTTGTCAGCAAGAAGCTGAGCGTCACTGGCTCCCCGGGGGCAGCGTCTCGCAGGACATCGGCAGTGAAGTCGCGTCTTTGACCACAGCTGTGCAGCGCGTGGGGCAGACGTGACTGTGAGGGGCTGCCTGCCTCGGTGGTCGCACACAGTCCTAGGGTGCGCTGCCCCCGGAGCACCTGAGGACTGGCAGTCTGCTCGATTTCATGAGAATTAAGTGTTTGCGTCTCAGCTCTTTCAAAAGTGAAAAGAGGTGGCCCTTGCAGAAGGGTCAAGAGCAAAAGTGCAGGCAGATTATGATTTGAATTCTCCGAGGAGCAGACGACAGACAAGGGGTGCCCGTGGCTGATCTGGTGGGGGTGTTCCCGGTGCCAGGCATTCGTCAACAAGCACTGTTTTGACTTTTGTTTTTGAGGTCAACTCCTAGTCACCGGAACAAGCGTTGCTTTCACTGCGGTGCCTCCTCAGACCTGGGTGGCCCTTCTCCGTAACCACCAGGAAGGCCTTCGTGTCATAGAGCAGGAAGGGTTTTGTTTGTTTACCTCAGAACTGTCTAAAATTGTCTCGAGGAGGTGTTGAGTATCAGACACCAACAATTTATGAATATAAAAGCAAATTCTCACAACTGAATGGCAGGACGAGAGGCAGCAAGCGCCAATGGCTACCTCCTCCCTGAGGAGCTGGAGGCTACTCTTAGAGTCTGCCTCCTCCAGTCCGGCCAGGAGTTTTTCGCCCCCTGGTGTGACAGACGTTCTGCAGCTCTGCTCGTGGTCCACAGTCGCACTCTCTTCTGCACTGGGATGGTCTGTTCTTCGTGTCAGGGCTCTTCGCTTTGCGAGGTCACTTCTGTTTGCCCCTGAGGAGTCTCAGGCATCAACTTGGACGCCCTCACACCTGGCTGGCTGCTGGGAGGGCACACTGTCCCTCGCTCTGTTTGCCCCCTGCTCCCTGGCATCTGCGTGCCCCGTCGTGCCAGGGCTCTCAGCCTGGGGGTTACTCCATCTACCATGTGATGAAGAAAGACATTAAAATTCACTGGAACATTCTCTCCCAGTTGTGTCTTTGGGAAAAGCAAAGCCACACCGTTGGGCTCTGGAGCTGTTACTTAGATCATTTTTCAGCATCATTTTAGTTGCGAACAAAGTTAAACCAGAAGTGCCACCACCAGGAGGCCAGGCGCCAGATACCCCCTACGAGACTCACCAACCCTCCCTGTCCCTGCCTGCAGTGGCGTGATCTGCTCTCATTGTGCACACCGCCCAAACCAGGACGTCTCCTTACCTGCACCCCAATTACACCAACGCTCTTCAGGATATTTGGGGACAAAATGCATTCTAATTTTGTTTTTTCTGATGATATCACCTGCCGAAACAGAACAGGTGGTGAGTACATTAAGTTAGGAGGTGAGTCTTTCACCAGATGGCCTATAAAAGTTTCTAGAGAAAACGCCCCCTCATGTTCAGAAACATGAGGGCAAAGCATTGCATTTTGAAAAGCAGATACGATTCTGTGATCTCTTTATTGCATTTTGTCCCTAAAGGAAGATACTGAGATGAAGCAGACTCTTATTCTGCTTCGTGGCTGGTAATTACGACAGGCTCTAATATTTTCCTAAGACTGGTTCAGCCCACCAGTTCCTTCAAACCAAAAGTGACTTCAAACCATCTCTAGCCTTTGTGGGCTTCCGTTGGCTTAGCCAGTAGCTCTTACAAAGAGCAGCCAGTGATTGACAACTTTTGCTAAATCTCTACCTTCTCCAGGATGTTATCACTAGACCTTCTGGATTTGCATCCAGCAAGCACTGGCAAGAACCATACTCTGCAACGGTACTCCCCCGGGGCCATCCGGGGTGCACCCTCTGAGGAAGCACCAGCTGCCTCTGCATACTCTTTGGTCTGGTTGGTCACCTCCACCCCCACCCCTGTGACTCGCCCATCCACAGTAGCAGGGAGGACGGCAGCGCGAGGGGCAGGAAAGGGAGGCGCAGAAGCCCCCCTCATGCACAGAGGAGTTCGTGGGAGGGAGTACAGTGAGCAGGGCTGGTGGGTCTTTCATCGTCTCCCAACCGCAGGCTGAGAAAGGAGGCGCAGGGTGCACGGGCTGGGGCTGCGTATCTGTGTACACGCCAGCACCACCGGGGCATCCAGGACAGCACAACATCACGGGGGCAAGGGTGGGGCGAGCGCTTCTGGGGCGGCCGGGAGTGTGGCTCTTGGGAGCCAGGGGGCCCAGGGCCACCCAGCGCCCCGTGACCTGAGCACGTCGCTTTAGCTCACGGAGGTTTCGTGCGCTCTCCCTGCGATGTGGATGACGAGGCCTGCTTCCCAGGGCTGGAGTAACTAGGAAGCACATATGCAGTGATTAGCGCAGCGCATGGGACTCGGGAAAAGTGGCAGCTGTAGTCATTTTTATGTCCCCAGCCCAACACGGCTGCCGCCTCCTCCCTCTCAGCGTCACATCCTAGATGGTGACGGAGCAGGCTGGGATGTGCAAGCCCCAGCCGTGAAGCGATAGCAGTTCTCGTGCCTCAGAGACCACCGAGCATCTTCCTAGCTGTGGGCTTGACCTTCAGCCTGGGGACCAGCAGTATGTGTGGGCTCGTTCAGCAGCAGCAGCAGCTGGCGAGGCAGAAATAGGTTCAGCAGAGTCTTGGGCCCAGTGCCCCAACACCGAGTCCAGAAGAGCAGGTTGGAGCTGAGGCAATAGGACCAGTGGCTACAGCCCACCAGCCCACCCCGTCGGAACGGGCCGTGTGTGCATGTGTGTGTGTGTGTGTGTGTGTATCCACACACCCATTCAGTTGTCCGGGGACAGCCCTCTCCAAGCGCTGTGTTATATGCCTTTAAGTCATTGATGTAAAAATGTATGTGGCTTCCTTTGTGAGCGTAAAGAGAACTCTCAAAAAACTCTGTTTTCTGTACTCCAGGTAGACACAGTTCTGCGGTCATTATAAATACATGCTTTAAACAGCCCAATGTCTTGAAAAGGGGAAGAGCATGATGCCGCTCTGATTTTTCTACTCAAGTAGAACTTTTTAATGCAAATGAAAGCATGAATCAAGCATCAAAGCAGTCTAATTGCTAATCATCTTATTTTCTAATGATCTCTAAGTAGAGCAAAATTTAAAGTGAATACAAGCGTATTAGAGACTTGTCTCAGAGATGCTTAATTTGTATCTGTCACTCAGAAAGCTGGTCCTGCGTGTCCCCAGGCCTTGGAGGAACACATCATTTTACTCGTTACTTTATTCTTAAGTGCACACACGCCCCCTAGGAGCAGACACAGAGAGCAGATTGAGCAGCTTCATCAAGTGGCAAGGTCGCCAAGACCTGCATTTCCTGTGTGTTTTCAAAGAAAAAGCGCGCGCGCGTGTGTGTGTGTTTCTCTGTGTGGTATAGCTATGTATGTCTTTGTGTAAACCTGTTTGTGTTTATCTGTGTGAGCCTATGTGAGTGTGTGTCTGTGTGTGTGTTCACTGGTATCTTTGTATCTCTCCATCCGCAGGCAGAAACAGGGAGGAAAGACGCAAATGTATCAGCACCGAACATGGACTTAGAACAGAGAGGTGGAAAGTGTTCCCCTCCCCTCCACTGTACGAATTTTTGAAGTTAACATGTGTACTTCCTCTGATTTGAGAGGACAGATGACAAAGAAATCATCACACAGAAAACATGAAATATGAAGACTTCTGGGCCTAGAGATACTATCGCCACCCTAGCTCTGCTGAATGAAAAATTTCAGTGGGTGTGGTGAGGGCATAGAGGGACTTTCAAATGACTTAGTCCCGAGGGAAGTTTCTTTTTTTTTTTCTTTAAAGATTTATTTATGCATACAAGAGTTGGGGTACAGGTCAGAGATGGGGGGGGGAGGGTGAGAGGATTCCCCAGAGACAGTGTTGGGAGCAGGACAGGCAGATGGACCGAAACACACTGCTGAGGGGAGCAGCGGGCACTGCAGGAGAAACACACTGCTGCTCCATGTGGCAGGGGAGCGAACTCACGCTGTTGTATAGTGGATGCTTCACAGTGCGGTGCTCACTCAACCTGCTGCGCCACCAGGGAGGCCCCTGAGGGAAGTTTCAATGAACTAAAACCTCAGCTGAAAACCCTGCCTTTCAGCAATAGTTCCCATTTTGTTTCTTCTCATTCAACATAGAATATAATGGGGTAATGCGGCCATCCCACCATGTGCAATTTGTGGGCACCCTCAGGACTGACCCTAAGGCCAGCAGCTGCCACTTAAATCTACCTACGAGTGTCAGCAACACCAGGTGTTCCCTGAGCCATGGACACAGTGGAGAGTCAGTGTGACAGATGCCACCTCTAAATACTGGAGACGGGACAAATAAAATATGATTTCAAGATGAGAGTTCCTGCAAGAGTGGGAAAGATAAGCACAGGTGTGAAGGTAGCCTCTGTTTGGCCCAAGGCTCCTGAGGCCTGGGCTGATCTGATGGGTGAAGCTGTAGTGACAGACAAAGCCAGCTCATTGCTGCCGTCACTTGTCACATTTGCAGGAGGGACTCCTGGCTCTAACAAGGGTCGCTCACGTCCTTACCCCGGATTCTGGGGCTCCTGCCTGTTCTTTCTGTGGCTTTGTCCTCTGAGTCCAGCTGAGGCTCAAAGTGTGGACGCAGCAGCAGCAGCCCCTGGACGCCCACTAGAAAGAGGGTCTCAGCCCCACCCAGAGCTACAGAACTGTAACAGTGTAATCCCCGTATTAAAGTAATTGTGTGCACCAGAGATCCAGGAAGATGGAGAGACAGGAGGGGGTGGGGGGGAGAGAGGGAGGGAAGGAAGGAGGGAGATGAGTGGGGAGGAACTGCGAGGGAGGGGAGAGAGGAGAAGGAGAGGGAGAGATGCAGACTGAAATTGATGGAGGTCCATTTTCTATTACTCTTATCAGATTCAAACTCATCCTGTAAAAAAGTAAATTTAGTCGCTCAGTAGTGGGTTCTGGTATGGGAAAAAATGCCTCGGAGTTTGGACCTGAGTCCATAAAGACATCAGAATTCTCTGTCAAAAGCTTTAAATGCTTTTTAGAGTTTGGCTATTCAAAGCGAACAAACAGCTCCAGTAAGCATTTCTCAAAAAAGTGCACACCAATGACCTGGGCTCTTGGCACGTTCAGATTCTGACTGGCGGGCCGGCGTGGCTCTAAGGCCCTAACAGCCTGTGACGCTGGCTCGTGACTGGAGCGTGAGGTTCCAGCGGCGTGTCCTTCTGACGGCCCTGGGTCCTGCCCTCTGAAGTCTTCTGGTCCTGCCGAGCATGAGATTGAGGCTCAGTTCACCTGACTTTATAAAGTGGGGCTAACAAACCCATTGAGAATCTGCGGGAAGCAGAATCTTTGACTCTTGTGTAGGATGGAACTTCAAAGATTACCTGACCCCCCCTCTTGCCCCCCCACCCCATCCAATCCTTGATTGAGATCCCACCGGCGAACTCGCAGTTCTCATCCCACCCATCCCACTGCCCCTGTGTCTCTGGCAAATATTTTCAAACAGGTGGAAGTAGCTAGAAAATTGCTCAAAACCACTAGCAGACCTCACCCTAGTTGGGTTGGTTGGGGTGGGGGGGCTTCTCTTTTGACTTTAAGGCAGGAGACAGTAAACCCTGTGTTTACAGGTGAAAGGCTTCAGGGGGGGCCCGCCCTGGTGGCGCAGTGGGTTAAGCAATTCACTATGAAGCAAACCGCAGCCACTGCAGCACGAGTTCAATCCCCGCCACCAGCTAAGGAGGGGACCCACTAGGCGCAGCAGACCCCTCCTGCCTCGCCCACTGCTCCCCTCAGCAGTGTGTTTCAGTCAGTCTGCCTGCTGTGTCCCACTCTGTCTCTGGTGGATTCGCTCACCTCCCTGAACTCTGGCCTGTACCCCAATGCTTGTATGCATAAATAAATCTTTAAAAAAAAAAAGGCTTCAGGGGTTCCCTCCCATGCTGCTGCATCCCCAAGACCAGCGGGAAAGCACAGCTCCATCTTGACTTGTCTGCCCCTGTCCCACACAGGTACCAGCTTCCATTATCGTTTTGCACACTCGCCAGGAAGTGAGGGATTGAGTCCCTGTCTCAGCTGGTTTTCCTCAGGCCTTTACCTCTTTGGCCTTCCCAACCTCTCACGACGGCTCTCTGTCCCTCTCTCCCTCTCTCCCTGAGCGCTGGTCACAGAGGGGTGCTGTGATAAGCCCGTCTGTGGCCATCAAAAGACAGGTTTCATAACGGCAGTGTGTGAACATGCCAGAGAGAGGTGACAAAAATCATCATATTTTATTTATGGAGAAATATTTTAATTTGGACACAAAATGATACAAATCAAATGTAACTGTGCCTCAGGACTCAGGACTCAAAGGGGGTGTTCTGCTTTAATGCATCTGCTCTCTTCTGCCCTTTGTCATTTCTGTAGCTCTGTTTTTAAAATCCATAGGGTTCTCTGTCATTGAGGATCCAGCCAGCAAATCTCAGACCCAGTTGTAGGCGACGCTGTAACTTACTGCCCAAACCGGGACACCTTTGGCTCCTGGGGCTGGGCCCCTGCGTCAGGTGAGCCCTGTGTGAGAGTGGAGGTTAACCAAGACAGGAGCAGTCTGGCACTGGGAGGTGAAAATGTCCAAGGGAAACTGTATGAAACAGAATTCGACAGAGAGGAAGACTTTATTCAAGACTATTGTAACAGGGGAGAGAGATTGAACTCAGCTTTGAATTGAGCAGAGACCAGTGGGGCCACGGGTTGATTGAGGGGGTCGGGGGCTGGAAAATTGCAACGAGAAGCTGGGTTAGATATCAAGGGTGAGGTGATTCTTTTTTTTTTTTTTAAAGATTTATTTATGCATACAAGCACTGGGGTACAGGGCAGAAGTGTGGGGGGTGAGAGGATTCACCACAGAGAGCGGGAGCAGAACAGACAGATCAACCGAAGTACACTGCTGAGGGGAGCAGCGGGCACAGCAGGAGAGGTCTGCCGCACCATGTGGGTCCCCTCCCTGGCCAGGGGCAGGGATCGAACTCATGCTGCAGTGGCTGCGGTTTGCTTCATAGTGCGTTGCTTAACCCACTGCGCCACCGGGGAGGCCCCCGGGTGAGGTGATTCTTGCTGGGTGGGGCTCAGTAGGCCCGGGACAGCAGACAGAGGACAGTTCTAGGGGAAGAGGACTCGGAGGAGCCTGACGAAAGGCTGGTCACGGAGGGAACCCAGACTCACAACGCGAAAGGCTTTTAAAATTCACTCTTCTCCAAGGAAACCCACATCTTCCAGTCAGAAGAACTCACTCACCCTTGCTCTGAGACATTCTTCCAAACATATTTGTGTTCTGCTTCTTTTCTTGTGTGGTTTCTTTTCGTTTTCCTTTGCGAATCCAGTTGTTGTGTTTGATGAGGAAATCGATTTCATCTTCTGAGTTTTGCTTCTCCTTCAGCAAAACTGGGGTGAAATTGACTTTTGAAAAATGAAAAATGTGCCTTGAATTGATCAGGATAAGCACAATTCCAACTAAGCCAACGGCTTGATCAAGTGGCCCATGCTTCGTGGTGCGCCTTTGAGAGTGTTGTGGAGAGCAGGTGGGGAGAGCAAGGCGATCTGTGTGTTTTGTATTGATTCCATGCATTGTCTGTCCCAGTGGGGCCCAGGATGGTACCCATTGCCTCTGTCAGCTGATGCTGTTCCACTAGATGAGCTCCCTGGCACCTTACAGCACTTGTCAACAAAGCCCTGTCATCTTATCCCTCTCTGGATTGTATTTTCTTATTATAAAATATCCATCTGGAAACCATTATAAAAGACTGGACATGAGTGATGGTAAATCTATCTGAAACTAATAACTTGGTATAGGACCTCACTCAGAAAAGCTGTTTTCCATACTTGTTGATGTTTTGTAGCCTAAGGTCTAATGAATCCAGGAGATGTCACAGGCCCTTTATAGGTAGATGTCGGTGTGGAGGTGGGAGGGGCTAAGACAATCTGAAATGTACTTTAGCAGAGTGAATACTTTAGTTGTTCATTGTTAACCACTCAGAGCAAAAAAGGCAAGAAACAACAAATAAACAAAATGTAATGCCATGTAAAGAATAAAAAGCAGGGGCCTCCCTGGTGGCATAAGAGGGTTTAGATGCAGCACTATGAAGGGTAGCTTCACACAGAGCTGTGTCTTAACCCTTTGTGCCACCAGGGCACTGCAGCATGAGTTCAATTCCCAGTCAGGGAGGGGACCCACATGGCACAGCAGACCTCTCCTGCCTTGCCCGCTGCTCCCCTCAGCAGTGTGTTTCAGTCGATCTGCCCATTTTGCTCCCCATTCTGTCTCTAGAATTCTCTCACCCCACACCCCATCGCCTGTACCCCCGTTCTTGTACGCATAAATAAATCTTTAAAAAAGAAAAGAATAAAAAGCAGTACTAATTTGTGAGAGATGTATGCTTGCATATATAGTAAAAGGATTTTTAAAATACTTGGTAAAACACCAGAGTGAGAATCTGGGGGTGGGGAGAAGGCATTATGATTTGGGAGAGGCATCCATGGAGCTGCTTCTGTGTTCACGGGCATGCCTGTCACGGCGATATCCTTTGCACTGTTTTGAATATCTTGAAATATTTGATGACACCCTTGTGATGGAGTCAAAGGTTATGGAGAGCTATTGTGCACTTAGAAACAGTCTCAGGAAGTTGCTGGAATGTTTTAGAAGCAAAGGCTGATGTACATCTAATCTCGCCACCTGTCCCATGATTATAATGCACCAAACAAAAACAGAAAGCTTGCAGTGTACACATCCCGAAAAAACCAGTCTCCTGAGTTGTAACTACTCGTGTTTGTAATTGTTACGAAATAACTTTAACTTAGGCTGATTTTGAGGAAATTTTATAAAAAAATATGTAGATAGTGAGGTGTAAAAGCTCAGATGCCAGCATGATAAGTGGACAGTCTGTTCTGTAAGTACGTCCCAACGCAGCTCTGAGCTTACAGGCGGTCTGGGAAAGAGGGAAATCCAGTGAGTTCCAGAAATAAATTCAGTAAGAGAGCTGAGTTTTTCCCGGTTCTATCATTTGGGGAAGAACTAATCATAAGGGTCCTTATGTAAAGGGTGCTGAAGCATTTGGAGTGGTGCTCCTGCGGATCTGCTCTCGGCGGTGGCTCTTCTCTGGTGGCAAGTCACCCGGCGCCGGCGCCGTGTGGTGGCAGGGCTCACGTCAGGTCGGCCCTCCAGGCTTCCCCTCACTCCTCCAACTGAGTCTGGAGTCGGGGTAGGCCCCTACCTCTGCCTGAGCTTCTCCTCTGAATTAGATGCCCTCCACCCACCCTAGTCTTCTTTTCTCCATACAGAGGATTTAGAGAGCCCCCAGGGCACTTCCTCTTCCCTCCTTTGGGGGTGCTCTTCTCCCCAGTCCTGGCAGAAACTGGGCTTTCCCAGCCAAGTCTCCATTCAAATGTCATCTCAACCCCACTCCTCCTCCACTACTTTAGCAAAAGTAGCCTTCCTCCTCCAGAACCACCCGCACGCCCCAGGCCAGGGGGATGAGAAGAGGGAGAAGAAGCGGAGGGAGGAAAGAAGAGGAGGAACAGAAGAAAAAAGAGGGAAAAGACCTAGGAGGAAGGTAAAAAGGAAAGAGGAAGAGGGAAGAAAGGAGACTGTTAATTGGATGATACTTCTGCCAACAGTGCTGTCCAAGCTGACGCACACGGGTGCAAACTGAAGCCAAGAACGCAATTGCAAGAGCATGCATGTGTTCAATTTGAAGCTAAGTGTGGCTGTTTAAGCCCACCACCCCTAGTTCTCAGTGGCCTCCCACTATGCTGGAGCTTGTAGCCCATAGCCCCTGAAGTCTCACTGGCGTACAGATTGAGGTGAAGGCCACTCAGAGTATCACTCACTGGCTCAGGGTTTGCTCCTCGCTGTTCCTCTGACAATCTTTATGGGACATTCTGATCTAAGCAGATGTAACCCTTTCTTTAGAGCCCTTAAGAGAGACAGATAATTAGAGGCACTCAGAGAAGTCAGTAGTTGATGAGCAAGTACATAGATGGGATAACAGATAGTGTTTGGAAATAAACAGTAACCATGAAAAGAAGTCGGTAAAGGAATTTGGAGGATAAATGATTGAGACAGGGGAGAGAAGTGCTCCCTTATAGTTTAATGAACTTTTTTCAACTGGAAACTTAGCCAAACACATTCTCGAGCTTTGCTCCAGGCAGCTGAGATTTTACAAAAACCCGGAAGGCTTCTTTCTGCTAACTCCCCTGATTCTGGGTGGGATGGTGGTGATCCAACCCAAGGAGCACTGGCCTGTAAAGGAAGCATTCGTACATGCTAAAACTGTTACCATGTGGGGCCTCCCTGGTGGCTGAAGGGATTAAGCACCGCACTATGAAGGACCTGCAGCCACTGCAACCTGAGTTTGACTCCTGGCCAACGAGGGGACCCACATAGCGCAGCAGACCGCTCCTGTCTTGCCTGCTGCTCCCCTCAGCAGTGTACTTAAGTCGATCTGCCTGTTCTGTTCCCCACTCTGTGTCTGGTGAATCATCTCATGTCCCACACCTCTGGCCTATACCTCAGTTCTTGTATGCATAAATAAACCTTAAAAAAATTATTAGCATGTGACCAAGTGGTACACAGGGACCCCCAAACTATTAAGGGGTGCCTGCGTTAAAAGGAGTCCAGTCATCATGTGTACAAAAGCAAAGGAAGCAGATTCTTAATATGAAAGATTTTTAATGGAATTGGTGTGTGTATGTGTGTGGAAAGAATTTCAAATATTAGCTTCCCAGTAAAACTCCAAAATGTACTCATTCTTTCATGGGCAAATGCCCAACCAAATAGGCATAGCCTGAAGAGAGGCCACTGAGGCCCAAAACTTTGCCATGAGATTCAAAGACAGCCATCTGAAATACTCAGTGTTGCAGGAAGGGCTATAAAATCCATCCTTAATAAAAATTCAATGTGCTTGTTAGCACTGAATGATCACTGAGACAGCAGTATTAATGGGGAAATGCACTGCACCATTCTATTCCCGCAGTGACTCATACATATTTGATGTGCAGGGATTTCTTCTATTCTGTAAAACCATTTTCAAGGTTTCCTTAAACTATGCCTGGAGAATAATCTATGTGTTCTCTTAATGCTCTCTGCTAAGCTAGATTTTCATGATTATTTCTCCAGAATTACTTAACTCCCACTGTGCCACTGGCCTTCTTGTGTCATTCTCTTTTTTTCAAGTTCAGTAAGAGAAGATATTTAAGTAGTACCTTAGGTAAAGGTAGAACTGTCACCAGGTCAGAACCTGTTTCACAGGTTCTGGGTCCAGCCACTCACACCACCTTACATATCTGACAAGGGGCTAATGCCAAGATGTAGAAAGAACTCCTACAGTTCAATAAACAGAAAGCAAGTAAGTCATTCAAAACGTGCATGGAAGAGCTAAATAGACACTTCTCCAGGGAAGTCCTACAAAGGATTACAGGCAGAAGAGAAAATGCCCATCGTCACTTACCAGGGAAATGCAAACACAAACCCCAGCGAGATGCCACCTCACACCCGTGGGAATGGCCCCCATCAAAAGGCCAGAAACAACAAGTATCTAGTTGTTGGGAGGGTGTGCCCCAAAAAAGAAACCCAACATGTGAAGAATGAAAATAGAATGATAAATAAGACCTGTTTGTTGATTGTTGTTGAAGGTCAAGGTGGAGACAGCCCATCTTTTTTCTTTTCTCCCCCTTTTGCTAAATCTCAAGGTTCCAGTGGCATTTGTGTGAATAACAATGTAAAAATACATTTTCTTGCAGATCAGCTGTGCAGAAGCTGGGTGCAGGCGTATTTGAGGAGGTCTATAATTACCTCAAGAGAGCAAGGCGGCAGAACGCCAGCGAAGCAGAGATCCGCCAGTCTCTGGAGAAAGTGGTGCCCCGTGCCAGCGACTGCTTCGAAGTAGACCAGCTCCTCTACTTTGAGGAGCAGCTGCTGATCACAGCGGGCCAAGGGCCACTCCAGAGCCATCACACAGCAGCTATCCAAACCAAGCCAGATCAAGGGGAAATTTCGGTGAAAGACAGCTGAACACATACGCTGGACCCTGTTTCGGGAAAAGGTGGCTTAGCCAGAGCGACTCTCTTCCTTTCTGTTGCTTGTCAAAAGGGGGCTGCGTTGGAGCGCAGGAGACGTGCCTGCTAGGCCCAGAGGCCTGGGCAGAGAGCACTGTCCTGGCTGTGCCTGGACCTCAGCTGCTGGGTCAGCTGGGCTGCCTCCCGGCAAGCAGCCCGGATGTCGGGACCACGCCTGGCTAGGAGCAGCGCTCTGCTCTCTGCCGTCTCTGCGTGGGTGGACTCGGTGCCGGCCCACCTGGGGTCATGTGCGGTAGCCATGCCGGTGGCTGCCCAGGAGTCAGACGCCCTGTCTCAGGGCATCCGGTTTGGGCTCCTTTGGCTCATCCCTGCTCACTAAGCAAGACCTGGTTTCGAGATCCCAAAAGTGATTGCCTGCTGTGACTGACCCCCCACATTCATCGATGGAGTACTGAAGACTTTATGTTTAATAAAGTGGCCTGGGGCATTCTAGAAAGAAGTGGCAGCCCCAAAGAAGCGGTAAGGGTTAGGCCCGAGTGCTCACAGCCACTCTGACAGGACACTGCCAGATGTGTGCAAAAGTGACCAGACAAAGGAGAAGGGAGTCGAGCTCCACAAGGGGGTAACTTTGGGGACGGTGATGAGGAAAATGGGGAAACTAATGAAGGATCAGGGTGATTTTAGTAGATATATTTGTTTATACGGATCTATCTCAACATCAGTCCTGTCTCCGGTGATAAGAACGATCTCCTTTACCTGGGCCAGGTAGGGCACTCGCTGTTCCCATGGGAAACTTGCGCTTTTAGAAAGAGGCGGCCAGGGGGTCTTCCTGCATCTGCTGGTTCTTTAATGCCTTCATCTGAGAGTGAACCCAGCGCCAGGGCGTCACACGTGGGGGTGGCACATTTTGGTGCCAAGCACTGGGGAGACAGGTGCAGCCTGGAAACATCCCATCTGCCTGGGATTGGTGCTGTAGACCATTTGAGACCTAAAAGAAAGGCAAGCTAGGAAGGAAGGCCATTTTGGATCACAGCTCCATCCCTTTGTAAAGGAAACTTCCTCAGGCTTACCTGGGTGGGGGTGGGAGCACAGGGTTTAAGATGTTAAGAAGGAAATACCTGTTTACGGTTGCCCTGGGGAAAATGCTTTCTCCTTCAGCCACACTCTCCTAAATTTGGGCCACTCCAGTGTATTTATCACCAACCAAACTGCAAGATAGTGAGTGGAAATTGGCAGAGGAATTAAAAAATGGGGAAGTTGTTTGTTATGAAACAGTCACAAGTATGAGGGAGCAAAGGGACCCTGCTAGGTGGCTGCTTTGTGGGGGGAAAAAAAAAAATATATATATATATATTTCACGAATGCCAATTGACCTTTCTGCCTTCTATTTATGCAGAGGAAATGCCACCAGCTATTTTGGGTGATGTGGTGAGATAAGGCACACAAAGGAGAGTGATGGAAGTTAATTATTTAATGTATTTGGGGCTGAGACTGGAGTAAAAGTTCTACATCTATTATATTATAAAAGAATCCAGCATCACAGTGGGCTCAGAATAAAGGAGGCTGACAAATTAAATGGTTGTTGGGGTGGGGGGAGAGAGGAGGGTAAGCACCCCCCCACCCCGAGTCTTCTGCTAAGATGACAGTCAGGTCAGGGCCAGATAGCTAACTAGTGTGTCAGACAAGAATGGGACGGGGAGAGCGAGACAGTCACAGGCAGACAAAGAGCACAACTTCTATAAGGAAAAATGACTTGGGTTTTAGGCTCACTGTCGACATTCACTGTGCCAGCTAGAACAAGTCTTCTCTCTCAGTCTTATTTTCCTGCCCATGCCTGAAGGTTGCTGCCAGGGTGCAAAAGAAATCACCCCATACCCCCCTGGGTTCTTCTAGCCTGGGAAATAATCAAATAAACATCGGCAGGTCAGAGTCCAAAATAAGTGTCATAATAATAATGCTTTAAAATACAAAATTCACAAATTTAAAGACCTAATTGGCTTGATTAAGTGATTCAAGAGTCAGGCAGCATCCCACCGAGATGCTGGAGGGTAGTTCTAGACAGAGATGGGATGAGGTCTTTAGCAAATGAAAAGATGATTTAGGGTGAAAACCACCGAGCTCTCAGTAAACCCTGACCCAGAACCATCCGCCTATGCCATTCCTTTATTCCTGACCGCAGACACTGTGAAGTAGTAAATCCTCACTGTTGTGTGGTGCGTCTCTGCAGCACGTCAGTAGACAGAAGGCAGGGCTTGGGTCTTCCTGGCTGAATTTGCTCTCCAGTACTCTGTGGCCAGGGCAGCCCCTGAAAGGGCGTGAGCTGGGCACGGCCGAGCTGCATCTTGGCACCAGGGGGAGGGCAGGCTGAGGAGGTTGAGACTGGAGGCAGCGCAAGTGGGTAGGTAGTGCAGGGCAGGTGAGAAAAGGTGCAGACCTCACTGTCACCTGCTGAAGTCAGGGCATGAAGAGTGGAGACAATGGGAAGGAACAGAGAACTGGCGTGGCAAAGGGTTACCAGGGAGGAGGCCTAGGGCTCCAGCCTGGGGGCTGGGAAGGCAGTTGATAGGCCAAAAGGCGCTGCGGATGCCCGAGGTGCAGCTGGGTGCTGGGGAGGTGACTGAGTTCATCCTGAGCATGTTGGGGTGTTCAGGCATGAAGCTGGAGGTGTCTGGAAAGTTCTGTCTTCGGAGTGAAATGGATCTACCAAATGGGGTCCAGACAACACAATGGTGGCTATTTTCCCTGGCTTCTCAGAATACCGTCACCTTTAAGGCTCGGGTGTGATTGCAAGGGTGTACGTGATGTCGTTTTTGGAGTCACTGGGTTTGGAGTGTGGGGTCCTTGGGTTCACTATGTGAAAGGTTTCACCAGAGCTCCCTGTTCAGTGAGTTGAGTACCCAGGCAAGTTTCTCCACGAGGCAGAGCCCGGGGCAGAGGCGTAAGTTGTATTTAAAGAGCCGGAAGGAAGAGTAAAGGACACTTGCATAGACACAAGCGGCAGAAAGAGCTGCTCCTTCTTGGGGGCTTAGGTTCCATCCTCTTCTTTTGGTAGGGAGGGGTTCATTTTTGTGATTTTGGTTGTTGCCGACTTTGAACAGCTGTGAAGAGCCAGAAGCAGACAGGAGATTGCACAGTGAGTAAGCTCCATATCCTTACGCTCAGGTCGTTCTCCCAATACTCCCTGCAGCATCCCATGCCTGCTAGGGGCTTATGCTTTGTGATAAGGCACTGGCGCCCAGGATCTTGATTTCCATAGGTGGGTTTATGGTCCTTTTTACCCCCTTACCTCACCTCCTTGTGTGTCTAGTCTTGTGATGCCTCCTTTAGGTTGTCTGTTCTTTTCCTCCATCATGAGGCACTAAGAGAATATAACAACAGCATCTAGCCCTTGCCAGAGGTCCCTGTGGACAAACCCTTTTCTGGCAGCTCTGGCTGGTGGCCTCCTCCCCACCGCCCACACTGTATATTCTTCAGAATCAGTGGTTCTCAGTCTTGACTCTGTATTTGAAATAGCCAGGAGATTTTCTGAGTTAAGTGGACTGATTTACAAACTTCCTGGCAGATGGTGGCCGTTGGTCAGTCTTCCTCCTGCCTCCAGTCTCACCAGACTTACTTCTCTCTCCCTCTCCTGGACCAAAAGGGATTCAGTCTATGAAAGGGTTTTGTGAAATGCAAAGTTTCATTCAAATGTAAATTATAACCTTTACCTTCAGCTTCATGTGAAGTCAGACATCTTTTTATTTTTAACTTTTTTTTTTTTAGTATGGAAAACATCAAACTATATAAAAGTAAAGAGAATAATAGAGTAAGTCCTTAATGGTGCCATTGTGCAGTTTCAAAAATGATCAGTTTGTGGTCAATCTTATTTTATTTATACTTTCACCCACTTCCCCCTTGCTGGGCTATTCTTATATCATTCATAAATATTTTAGCAACTATCTCGAAAAGATAAAGACTAAAAAAATTTCACGGTACATTTTCACACTTAAAAAATTACAATTCCTGTATTAAATGTCCAGTGTTTACATTTCCTACTATCTCTAAAAGTTTGTTTCTTTAAATTAGGATCCAGGGAAGTCCAGTGAGTCAATGAGTAGTCTCCTTCATCTCTTCTCATGCATATATTCCACCTCCATCTCTTCTTTCCATTTGTAATTTATTTGCTGGAAAAAAAGGTGATTTCTCCTATAAAGTCTGAATCTACCCTCCTGGTTTCTAAAAAATAGTCTATTTTTTAGAAGTTTATGATTTGTAGAAAAATCATGATGTTATCATCTATTTGTTACAATAGCAAACTAATATTTATACATTACTATTAAGTCCGCACTTTATTCAGACATCCCTCCATTTCACCTGATGACCTCTCCCGCTCCAGGACACTGTCTGGTAGACCACTTAAAGCTCGAGGCCGTGGTCCTGTGGTCATCATGAAGCCCTAGGGCCTTGTTGCGACAGTTGATCAGACTGTTCTCGGATTCCATGGCCCTAAGGTTTGAGGTGTGCTGGTCAGTGATTTGTAGACTGTCCCTCAGCTGTTTCCTGGGGGTGTGTCCTTGGGGGAGGAAGAGCATGAGCGGCAGCCATAGTCACCACACCCTACTGAGGGCACAGCCAACAGTGGCTCTCACTGTACCACTTGCCCTTGACACCTGGCTAAGGTACTGTCTGTCAAGTTTCTCCACAGAGTTGCAAAGTTGGTCCCCACATCTCCCCATTCAGCTTTCCATACTGTCTTCCCTGGGAGGACATCCTAGTCTCCACTCACTCCCCCAGGGCAGGGGAGCTACGGAAATTCTTTACAATGCTTCTGCATACAGTGGTCTCTTCTCCTTCATTTACTTACTTATTATGTCTGTATTGACACACTATTGACTTCGTACTTATATTCTAATCCAGTTCTGCTTTGTTGCTCAGATTGTTTCAACTTTGGCCATTCTGAGCTTTCAGTTGGCTCCTGTGGCCCTGTCCTTTTAACAGACTTGCATCGAGAGGTTTTTTCCTTTTCATTGAACGTGATTGTTTGGCATCATGCTCCAGGATTATCATGTTTCTATCAGCTATGTTTCGGCTCTGGTGCCTGAACCAGCCATTTCCCCTAAACGTCTTGGTTCCTTTTATTGGAAAATGGTCTTGGAGACCAGCATCTGGGCACCAGGTGTACTTGTTGCTCCTGGGGTGTCGGTGCTTCTGTGACACTGCCTCTCGGCTGACAGGGTGAGGGAACAGACGTGCTCACTAGCCCCTCTCTGCACACCAGTCTGTAAACACTGCTGTGTGGAGCCGCCCGCATCTAAATTATTCTAAACACCAGTTCATACTGATGTCTCTGGCCCTCATCCCCTAGCGCATGAATCGTTTTAGCTCCTTGTTGAGATTTAAGAACAGTATTCTTTTGTATTTCTTATAATTTGGTAGTTAGACCCAGACGCATGTTCAGTTTCTCGGCAAGCATAAGTCATAGGAGGCGGCGCGTTCTGCCGTCACGAGGCACGCAACATCAGGTTTTCTTTGCGTGACATGAGCTGCCTGGGATCTACTTAGTCTTTAAAATTTAGAAAGTCATGAAATCTTGATTGGCTCTTCCTTTCTTCTTTGCTTACCTGAGATAGAACCTGTATAAAAATGGTAGACTAAATGCCTCTTTTCCTTGTTATTTGGAAACATGAATGGGTTCCCTAACAATCTCTGAGGCTGCCCACCGGGCTGCTTTTGGCCGTGAGCACCTTGAGGTGGCTGGTGAGGCACACGCATTGCTCAGTGAGCCATCCCCAGACTTGGCTCCTGGCCCACCTGCTTAGGGTGGTGGAGCAAGGGAGGAGCAGAGGCTCAGCTCTCCTGTCTGGAAAGTGACAGCAAGGCTGGGGTGGGGGCGGCGGTGTCTCAGCTTTTGTATTCATTCTTCCCAAAAAGCTCTGGTCGCCAAAGTCATTACTTCTTGTGCTGTTGTCTTGATTTTATAGATTAGAAATAGTCGAAAGAAAGCAGGAAAACAAAATACCACAGCCCTGAGCTCTGGCAAAGACATGTTTGACCCTAAATCCTTCAAGGCAGTTGGTCCAATGCATCTTTGGAATGTTAGAAGTAAGGGCCAGGCCTCTGCTTCTCAACCTCGGTTGCTTTAGAGTTACCGAAGGACATTTAAAAACCACCCATGCCCCAGATCACTGCCAGAGATTCTGATTTAATCGATCTCAGTTCTGGAATTGGCACTTTTTAGTGTTCTCTTTACAAAGTAGTCCTATATTTATCCAGGCTTTTCTTTCTTTTTTGAACTTAAGTAACATTGCATAATATTATGTAAATTTCAGGTGAGCATTATTGAGAATTAATATGTATATACTACTTTAGTTCACCACTAAGGGTCCAGTCCTACCCTCCACATTATGATCGTCATCTTTGTCAGTCATTTTCAAGAATTCTCTAGAATTCTCATAGGCTAATGGGCTGTCATACCCCCAGTCTCATCTCCTTTCTAGCTGCCAGATGTTACAAGTGCTGTCTCTGCCATCTTGTAAGGCTCAGCTGGGAAAGACAAGCTGAGGGATGTCTCACTCTCTCCTTGGGAAACAGAAAACTGGGGGTTGAGGCTGAGTTCCAACCTTTGGGTCCTTACTCTAAGACTCAGCATTGTGTCCTCCTGTGACAGTGACATACACTGTGTGCCTGGCACTGCTCTGAGCCCTGCGTCCCTGCTGGCTCTTACCCTCTCCACTTAACAGGTGGGGACGAGTTACGTGACTTGCTAGGGTCATAAGTCTAGGGCTGTGTAGATTCTTGGCTTTCCAGTCCTGGGCTGTCACTCACAGAAAGCCCGGGCCCTCTCAAGACGCTGCCTCCTCCTTTCCTTTGTATAATTGTGAAAAGAGATGTTCAGACTGACTCTGTATTACTCAACTTCTAATTTTTAAAGAAATTATTGACTGGCGAGAACTGGTTTCCAGCTAGACATGCCCTTCTCTGAGACCTGTGCAAGGTATATTTTTTCCATTTTTCTTTTCTCCCTAGTAACCAAGGTCAGCTTGACTAAATGCCAGAGAACACTACAGAATGTCCTCTAGAACCAGTCCAAGTGCTTGGCCAGTTCTATCCTTCTTCCCTCCATCCCTTTCCTTTAAATCCCCTTTAAACAAAGACCCCAGCAGGGCAGAATTTGGACTGACACCTGAGTTTGTACTCACCAATTTGCAAATCTAGGACTTCCTAAATAAATTATTTTAGCCTTGTGGTGTTTTCCCCAGTCATTATAGTAAATGCTGGCTCAGAGCAGAGGCCATTGTACAGAGTGCAGGGCTGAGAAAAAATGGAGAAGGCCTGGCTTGGGCTGGGGGTCCCTGCGTCCTGGCTCCTCAACATCAAGCCCTGCTCCAGGCATGGGGAGACAGGGAGCTGCTCCTCACCTTCCAGCGCAGCTCGGAGGCCTGCGTGTGCGTGTGCGTGTGTGCGCGCGGGGGGGTGGGGTGGGCGTGTGTGTGGGTGAAGTCTAGAAAGCGTAGACTTTTCTTCTAGCCGTTTCTTTGCCGCGGACCCTACCTCACTCTCCTGCCTGTGCCTAGAGGGGGTCCTTCACCCACAGCTCTTTCCCCGCTGACCCTTTCTCCCCTATCTCTCTTACCCGTAGCCTATCACCACCCCCAATCTCAGGCCAGAACTATCACTGACCGCCTCCCTTCTGCGCTCTCCATCTCAAACAAATGACACCTCCTCGCGCCTGGCGCGCCTCCACCCACCAGGACCGGTCCTCTCCCGAGGGAGCGGCCAGAAGGGGGCGCCCCTGGGCCCACTGGCCTCTGCCGCTCTTCCTCCTACGCCCGAGCTTCGCGTGCATCCAGACCAAGCCAGATGGCTCCCCGAACGCTCCGTGTAGTCGCTCTGGCTCCAGGGCTACAAACCTTCCGAAGTCCCCGCTCTCCCGCCTGCGCGCCAGACCCGACCGGAGTCCCTCACCCGCCTCCCGCGGTCCCAGGGCGCGGCCACACCTCCGGCCCGCCCCGGCCCGCGGCCCAACCCGGCGGACGCTTTCTCTCCTCCGACTCCCACGACCTTCGACCCGACCGCCTGCAACGCCTGTCCTGATTGGCTGCTGCCGGGGGCCCTGCCGGGGATTGGTCCCGGCTGCCCCGCCCGGGCCCGGATTGGTCCGGGCTGAGCTCGGCCGCCGGCAAGCTTGGCGCCATGGCCGGGGTCCGCAGGCTGGAGCTGGCCGAGGCCCTGGCGCTGGGCCCTGGCTGGCGGCACGCGTGCCACGCGCTGCTCTACGCCCCCGACCCGGGGAAGCTCTTCGGTCGCATCCCGCTGCGCTACGCCGTGTTGGTGAGGAGGGGGCGCGCCCGGCCACTCCCCGCCCCGCGACCTCCTGCCTCCCCGCCCCCCCGCAATCCCCGCTGTCTTTCCCCGCAGATGCAGATGCGCTTTGACGGGCGTCTGGGCTTCCCCGGCGGCTTCGTGGACTTGCAGGACGGCAGCCTGGAGGACGGGCTGAACCGTGAGCTGGACGAGGAGCTGGGCGAGGGCGTGGCGTCCGTCCGCCTGGGGCGCGCCGACTACCGCAGCTCGCACGCCGGGCCCGCGCCGCGCGTCGTGGCCCACTTCTACGCCAAGCGCCTGACGCTGGAGCAGCTGACTGCGGTGGAGAGAGCTGCCCCGCGCGCCAGGGACCACGGGCTGGAGGTGCGGCCCGCCCGGGAGCCCCACCCCACACCGTCCTCCCCACCCTTTGTTCTCCCTACCTCCTAATTTCCTGGTGGAGGTGAGGTTTGAACTTCGTTCATCTGGAAGAGCGGACAGCAACCTACGCTCCCTGGGAAGGTTTGCCCCCTGCCCCCTTTACCGGTCTCTGCAACTATCTAGAAGACGGGCTTCCAGCTCCCCGTGGGTAACGACAGCACCGCACCTGGACCTGTTTTTCTTGGGGAGGTGTGGCCCGGAACCTGTGGGGTAAACCTAGCACCTTAGTCTAGGGGAAGCAGAGGAACCCATTTGCACGGAGCTGGTTTTCAACCTGGTATCAGAATCTGGGGAGTTTATTTAAACAGCCATACCGGCCCCACTCCCAGTATTGCTCATGCAGTGGGATAGGGAGGAAGGGCCTGAGAATATGCATTTTTGACAAATTCCTAAATGACTCCTCTGTGGCGGGTCTGGGTACCACATTTTGAGAATAGGGTGTAGGGCCAAGCGTGCGCTCTGGAGACGGGCCACTGAAGGTTTAGTGGGAAGGATTATGTTTCATGGGACTGGAAAACCTGACTTGGGTCTTCTGTTTGCAAAGAGCTAGGCTCAGCAGGCTCTACTAAGGTGAGGCCTGGCGTCTAGAAAGATCCAGCTGGGAACAGCAACCTCAGTTATGAGTGTCTCCTTCTTTCACAGGTGATGGGCCTGGTGCGGGTGCCCCTGTATACCCTGAAGGACGGTGTGGGAGGCCTGCCCGCCTTCTTGAAGAATTCATTTATTGGAACTGCACGGGAGCAGCTACTGGAGACCCTCCAGGACTTGGGCCTGGTGGAACCTGGCAGCCTTAAGCTCTCTGCTCCTCACTAGAGGCAGCCCTCCATGGGCCCACACAGCCTGGAGTCAGGACCGAGGGTGGAAGGGGGGAGGAAACGGGAATGTTTTCTCCTCTGGGCCTGTGATAGTCAATGATAATAGATTAAAAGGGGAAGTGTGTGCAATGTATTTTGCAAAGGGCCCCTGAGCCACTCAGCAGCATCAGAGGCAACTGCAGCTCATCTCAGGGGCCTGGCACCTTCTCAGGGTCTGCACACTCCCTGTACATTTGCACACAGCTCGGACCTGTGATCAGTCAAGGCAGCTCCAACTCTTAGGGGTTGGACACATGGTCTCCCTGGGCTGCTGCTCAGGCTGCTGCTCTCAGGACTGCAGAGAAAATGCCGATCCTCTTCTTAGTGAAATTGATTACATTAATTGCTGTTCCTTCCTGCAAAGTCCTCCTTGCCCCAACCCTCTCTAATGCCTCCTTGTCCTTCCAAGCTCACCACCCCTTTAGGACAGGTTCACCCCTCTTTGTACTACCCCCCTCTTGGCTGCTATGGCAACTGAACTCGTCCCTGCTAGCACACGTTCCCCTGGCAGGAGTCTTCCTTCAAATTGTCTGGCCCTGCTGGGCCCAGCATCTCACATGTTGATGACGTACATAAGGAGACTCAGGAAGTTCTCACCAAAATGCCCACCGGGTGCATGCTTCCTGGAGAGGTTTTTCTCTTCCAGAAGTCTAACAAGGCTGTAGAAGCTCATTTTGAATATGAATTCATGTTCACTCTTTTTCCAGAGGGATTTTTCCACAGGACCGATAGCACTGGACTAGGACTTGTCTTGTTTACAGATCCAGTAGTTATGTGACTTTGGGCACTTTCCTTCGTCTCGCTGGATCTTGGGCTCCCCTTCTCCAGGGAGTCTCAGGGATGAGCCCTGTAGCTTCTATTATTTAGCACAGTGACTGACCCAGGGTATGTGCTCAACAAATACTTGCTTGAATCACATTCATCTGGATAAAGTATCTCAAAGAACCCCTCTCTGGCTTCCTAATGTACGGAAACACTTTCCCTCACAATGTCCAATCAAACAGGTATTAATTCTTAATCCCTGTGATACAGTTTAACCAAGTGCACCGACAAAGCTGTTTGCAGGTGTCCTAGAGAGCTCTTACCATGGCGCCATCATGCTTCTTGCTCATCGGGTGTTGGGAAGTTACCTAATATATTGAGGCTTGGAGCACAAGCCTTGCTGACTAGTGTGTGATAAGGTTTTGGTGGTCTCTTGGGCTACTTCTCAGGTTTTCTTCCACCTATTTCTATAGTTGAGGCTTTATGTGCTTTCAACAACAGAATATCCATGATTTGTAAAAGAGTGCCCACATCGGACTAAGTATGTATTGACTGCACGGAACTTTTAAAGATAGCATTGTTGAGTTGAAGGGGTCATATTCTTCAGTTTCAGAATATCATTGTAAGGGGATTAAGTTTCCAAATCATGGCTTCAGGTCTGCCAGTGAGACAGCTCGTTATGGTTTGTCTTGTACTAGTAGTGTGGGCAGGCGAGGGTGGTGAGTTCATGTATCATAGCTAATTGTAACTACACTAAGGTGTAAATTATTTATACCAAGGCTCTTTCCTTACACCCTTGTGGATACACCAAGCCCAATGGATAAATAATGGAATTTTCAAGTGTCATTTAGCACAACTGAAAACCTTCCTGTTAAACTTGTAGTCTTCCATCTTGGCAGCTGGAACTCTCTGGGCTTTCTAAGAATAGGTCTCCCACACTGCAAAAATTATTCAGCTGTTCCTGCCTTGGGTACCTCGGTTTTTCTGATTAAATTTCTTACTAAAAAAGGGAAGCTACTTCATGGTTTTATCTTCCAAGAAATACTACTTATTAGTTATGTAAAACCAAACAAGATGGACAGGTAGAAAGGGGCAAGTAAATATGCTGATAACCCTATTCCGATGTCCTTAACCCACTGCTCTTTCTTGATGATGAACGACAAAAGACTTTGGAAGCGACCCCGTAGAGGCTGCTGGTGGAACCAGAGTCCTTGCTGGCGCATTCATTGACTAGTGAGTATTGAGGGCTTGCACCTGGCTGATGGCCTTGTGGATGTTGGCCTGACCAGGTGAGTATCAGATCTAATTCTGGTTTTGCATCACTTTCCAGGCTTTTACAGTTTGACTGACATTCATAGAGACTGTCAGAAGGTGCAGTCCCTGTGTCCAAAGTTGCAAATTCAGGATTCGGATTCTATTTCAGATGTGACAGGATCATCTCGCTTGAGTAAGACTGTCTACCTTGATTATGTACGCGGCTACAGCGAACTGCAGACTGAATTCCCTGTTATGAAATGTGGGAAGTCAAACATAATTTTGGAGATGTAAATACATTTCCGTTTACTGATAGACATGTATTATTTATGAAGTTTGGGGTTGAAAGTGCCAGAAGATCCAATTTAAGCTATCTTAGCTCATCTACCTGGAAATCTCAGAAATAGGAGGGTTTCGGGACTGTATCATCCAAAGGTTTAGTTTTATTCTCTCGCTCATCCCAAGGTTAGCTACCCTCGTATGTGTCTGAGGCAAGCCTTAGCTTTGCTGTAACTGACCCAGCTCAGTTGATTTGACTTAGCTGGTTGACTAAGACCTGGGCGACCAAAACCCATTCCACTGCCAGGGGGAATAGGATTAAGTGAAGATCAATTTAGTTCAGATTCCATAGCTGCTAACCAGTGAGGAGGGGAAGCAAACTACAATATCCAAGGCCACAAGATTGGGGCCATGGAAGCAGACCTCTGAATTAGGCCCATGATCACTTTGTCAACCAAGTGTAAAGGGAGCACAAGTAAAACGTGTTGTTCTGCCTCATTTCAAACACTTGCCTGGAATTGAAGGATTCGTGACGCCATTGGTTCTCCATAGAGACGGTCCCACTTGTGCCCTGTACTCAATGAGGGAAGGAATGGAGCTAGTCATTTATATGCTGCGGTGACGATACCCTAAATGTTACCTGTGTCTTAGCTGCTTTTGTTTAGAGTGCTTGGGCGGAGATAACATCATCAAGCTTTCTCCCTGGCATAGCCACCCTACTCCAAGTCAAAGCTGAAAATTCAAACCTCAGCACCAGTATCTCAAATGGCCACTTTTTGAAAATCACTTACAAATGAGGCTGTTCTCCAGAGGGAGTTTTGAAACATTTATTTGCTTAAGCGACTATAAAATTGGTAATATAGCTAGGCCTCAAATTAATGGGCTAGTGTAGTCTTGCAAGCTTATTTCTAAGGGTCTACTCGGCCAGAATGTTCAGCTTGCTCTTCCTTGGAGCCCTATGTTATCAAGCTCGTACAACGGACAAAGTACCACCCTGCTCTCGAGAGCCTCCAAGTGCCCTGAAACGCTGTTGTCTAGAAGGACAAGCCGTGACGACGCGCCAGGTGTGTCAGCTCAATCATTGTGTTTAATCTGCGGAGTCACCGTGTTCAATGCTGTGATACAGATAAGGCTACATGCTTGGCGAGGGTCAGTGATTCTCCTGCAGTCACAGAACTCTTAAGTAGCAAAGCCTGAGTCGGACTCGGGTCTGTTTGTGGCCACAGCCCGTGATCTACCCAGCTGTCTGGGTCCTGTGTCTGTCCAAGATCTGACCACCAAGCTGAACTGCCTCGCTGTCCCTCTGGGCTTGAATTAAGTTACACTTTGCTTTGCATTGTTCCATTTGTTGCCTCTCTGGACAACTAGGCTACCTGGGCAGGCTGTGTTCTGAAGTTCTGAGTCCCTCCCACCCTTGTGGGTTTAGGGAGAGGAAAGGGGACAAAGCCTACGGCAGACAACAGAGATTTCCACTAACCTTTGCGCCCCCACCCACAGCTGTGAAGGGTAATAATCCACCAGGCTTGTGCCCCGCCCGCCTCCCCTGGCCTTGGAGTTTGAGAGGACCGCAGATGAGAGCTAAGCTGTAAATCAGCCAAGCCTGTGTTCGCCAGCTCTTGGCTCCACCCGGCTCTGAGGGCCTTTGACGGCCCCTCACAAGGCTCAGCGGGTGCTGATGCTGCAGGGGCCAAACCAGGCAGGCCTGCAGCAGGAGTCAGAGTTCTCCCTCAGGCTCTCTGCTCACTCTGCCCTGACTTCCGCTCCAGGCTGCAGACACCCTCTCCCACGCACCTGACCCTGGACAGCCTCTGCTTCCCGCGTGCCCACAGCTGGGGGTTCTGCTGATGGTGTCTCTGCACTAGGCTTGCTTCTGTTTCTGTGACGTTTCCAGGGAGGCTTGCGCCGAGGGAATCCCCTGAGTACACGACCTCGTAGAGCTAGAAAGAGGCCCGAACATGGCGCTCACAGAGGGTCTTCGTGAGGACTCGATTTTTTCAAGGGAGAAGGAAACAGTGTAGCCCTCGGCTTTGTCCTCAAGTTAAACCCAAGTCACATCTGCTTTTGGGTAGTGACTCAAACCCCGAAAGGGGTGCGATAATAGCTCTTGGTGATTCATCTGAATATTTTACTCTGAAGTTGCTGCTCTTTGAGGAATGTTGACGCGGAGCTCTGGTTCCTAGGAAGCAGGGGTGAAGCCCGAAGTCCCTACTGCTTTGTGAAGTGGTTGTAATAGCAGTAATTAATAACTATTTCACCCGGCGCTGCCAAAGCAGTGGGCATTGCAGACACACTTGAGAATGAAACATTAACTAGGTAAGTCGCCTAAGACCTTAAATCAAGCTGCCTAAAACAAAGTACCTTTTCATTGCCTTTTTTTTACTCGCCATGTGTACAAACTGTAAAATTAGTTTCTGAACTAATTGCATAGGTAGAGAGCAGAGATTGTCATGTGCAGAACTATATTATTAAATAGAAATAAAAACTCGAAGATTCTAAAGTTCATTTAATTGAATGCTTCAGCTTGAGGCCTATACCTTTTCCAAATGAGAGATCCGAGAGGGTTCTCAGCCCAGCTAGTCTGGGCTGGGCCTGCCCCCAGCTAGCTGTGTGCCCTCGAGCAAATTGCTTACTCTCTGCACCTCAGTTTCATTCTCTGTTAAAGGTGGTTGTTGGGATATTTCTAGTGGATTCTTTCCTGCCTTAGAATTCATTTTAGCATCTTCCGTAAATGTGGATGAGCTTCCCGACCTGGGATATATTGTATGATGTATATTAGTTGCCCACATTCATGTCATTTCACTCATGTTTTCATTTTGCTATAAAAATGTTTAGACATATCAAAAAGGGGAAAGAATGTACAGCCTCAGTTATGCCATTGACATTTTACTTCACTCGCTCGTCCACATTTTTATTCATCTTCCTGCCCCTTTCTCCTATCATTTTTGAGGCAGTTCAAGATAAGTTGCAGATACCAGTACACTTCACCCCTAAACACCTCAGCATGGCAGGGACCACCAGAGTGTCAACATTTTTTTATGGTTTGGTTCCATTATAATGTGTATACGTGAAATGCACTAACCCATTTTTTACAAGTTCATTATTTTTTAGTAGAAACATTAAAACTCTGCTTATACTGTTTTTTAAAAATAACCTATTGAGTCAGGTTTTTTTTTAACCAAAGTGACCCTACATTATAACATTGTGTAAGTTCAGGTGTGACACGCACTAATCTTTTTTTTAATAGATTTATTTATTTATGCATACATGAGCTGGGGTACAGGCCATAGTCGTGGGAGGTGAGAGAATTCACCAGAGACAGAGTGGGGAGCAGAACAGGCAGATCTACTGAAATACACTGCTGAGGGGGTGAGGCAGGGGAGGTCTGCTGTGCCACGTGGGTCCCCTCCCTCCCTGGCCAGGGATTGAACTCGTGCTGTTGTGCTGCTGATGCTTCACAGTGTGGTACTCAACCCACTGCGCCACCAGGGAGGCCGGACGCACTAATCTTAATTGCATTTCAGATGCACTGAAATAACTCAGACCTCAATCAAGATAAACAATGTTATCATCGCCCAGAAAGTTCCCTCATGCACAGGTGGAACATTCTCCTGCATTCAGGTCTCTGCAGAGCTAGAGGCAGTGTAGCGGCAGGAAGGGTGGCACACGGCAGGTTCGGGATGGTTCTGGGCAGACGGGTCAAGGAAAGGGGTGTTGGCGCCCTCGGTGGCTTTTCATGCTTTTATTAGTAGAGGTGGCCAGGTACATGGCAGGCAGGGGTGCGGGGTGCCGGGAGTCTGGCAGGCCTCCCAGCCCCCAGCGCATCTCACCCTCTCGGCTGCTTTCTACTGCTGCTGCTCATTGGTGCTCTCGCTGTTGGTCGGTCCTGTCGGTCCTGGCATCCTCATGACGCCGCCCATTTAGGCCTGTGTCCAACTCAGGTGCACCCACTTGCGCATGCCCACCCTGGAATGCTCTCAGCACCGCAGGTGTCCATCATCATAGTGGTGGGAGGGTGGAAAGATCTGATTTCTCTAACCCTACAGGCAGGAAGTCCAAGTTGAGGGTGCCGGCTGGGTTGAGTTCTGGGGAGAGCCCCCTCTTGGGTGGCAGCCTGCCCACCTACTGTTACATCCTCACGTGGTTGGGGGTCACAACTGTCACCTTTTGTCTCTGCTGGCAATTTTTCAGCCCAGAAATTCCAGGGGCTTACAGACAAACCTTTGTGTGGAAGACTAGGGCTTAGGCTGAACCCCATGATAGCTGTGTGCAAATGAGCAGGTTGAGATGGAACGAAGCAGGCACTGACTTCTCGGAGACTGGTTCCAGCATCAAGGCAACCTGGGAGTGGAGCTTAGTCAGGGACTCCCCAAAGTCTGGAGCTGATGCTCTCCAAACACTTCCTTGTCTGTTTGGCTCCTCTGCTGAGCAGGAATCACGAACTTGCAGTTTTGAAATCTGGCTACTGCAACATCATTTTGGGGTTCACCTCCAAGGACTGGCTAGAACTGGGCTAGGCCTGGCGGGCTCAGCGTCTCCTGTCCCTGCCAGCTAGCACACTCCTCTCATCACATGTTGTCAATCTGGCCTTGGCAACGCCCACGGTGTCCTTCCCGAGGCCCATTTCTGCAATGCTGAGTGTTTAGAACCACTGGGTGCTTAGCAACCCTCTGAAGAGTCCGGGAGTCCCAGGGCCCAGTAACTGAGTATTCCAGGGCTTTCTTCATGTGGCGGCATCCTCTGGGGTGATTGCTAGTAAAGACGGTAAGTGAGGTCTCACCCCGGGCCTCCTACATCGGACTGTCTAGGGTGGGTTCTGGGAACATGTGGTTGAAAACGCTCTGATCCTGCGTTCCCTCCACTCAAAAATTTCCAGTGATTTCCCTCCACTTCTAGTTTCAAACAAACGGCGTGTCTCCTAGTCTAGGAGGCCCCGCAAGACCAATTCTATCCTCAGCTGAAGGTCGGGAATCATCAGTCGTGATTTCTTGAAGCAATTGCTTTTGCCTGAAGTCAAAGGCTTCTGACCTGGTTCCATGCGAGAGAGGCAATGCAATGTGTAGCGGCTCCCATTTCTATTTAGACAATGCCTTCCCAGGTGTCAATTTTTCACAATGTGGTAACACAGGGAAAGGACTAGCCCAGCCTGGCCTATAATAAAGCTCTCTGATAAACCAAGGCGGCGCTGTTACCGAGGAGGACCCTGAGCTTTGAAGTCTGTTGCAGTGAGCACGTGGTGGTCCCTCCACCAGAGGGTGTCCCTCCCTCCAGGGGGGTCTGCTAATAGCCGCTTTGCACCCTGGATCCTGCCCTGCCTCCAGCAGGTCAGCTTGCTGAGGCTAGGGCTTCTGCGGTGTCCCAGCAGAGAGTAAGCCAGGGGCGGGGCAGCGCCAACTCACAGGTGCTGCTTCCTTTGGACGTCAGCCCAAGGAGGAGGGCACCCAAGCAAGACTCGCAGTCCAGAGACCACTTAGCCAGGAGACAGAAGTACCCCCCCTAACTCCTGGATTCAGCCATTCCTTAACCATCCCTCGACCAGCTGCCTCTCCCTAGGACTCCTCTCCTTTCCCATCTGGTGAACAGCCACCCCCACTGCACACCAGGATGCTATTTGACCTTCCAGGACTGAAAACTATAATGAAAATAATGCATCTGGCTCCGAAGAACAATCTGCAGCTTTGAAGGAGCAAGATGCCAAGTGGGTCGACCATTGCCCAGAACTTTCCAATGTAAATCACAAGTTTCCGAGGCCCAGGGCGAGCTGATTTCATAGTTTCTACCTGGTGCTGAGCGGGACCTGGAGCGCAGGTCTTCAGCTTCCAGGTGATTTTGATGCAGCTGAAGTTTGAGAACCGCCTCCTCCCTCCTGGAGCTTAATGGCACGCCTGGGCGTGCCCTGAGGACGCTGGGCCCCAGGGAGCTAAGGAGCGAGCTGGATGTGGGGGGAAGGCCGAGGGGAGCCGGAAGGACTAGCAGCTTCGTGCGGGGGTCCGGTTCCGTCCGTGGGCGCCGCTGAGAGAGAATTCGGCAGACACCGCTTCAGCGAAGCACGCAAGTTTATTCAGAGAAGGAGCCGCCTGCATGACACAGGTGGGTGAAGAGCTGCGTTTTGCCTGAACCAGAGGCGACGTTACATACTTCGAAGAAGTGACTCTGAAATTTATCGCTTTGTGTTCGGGCTGGGTTGGTTCGCTGTACTGATAAACCTCTTGCCCCCACCTCTGGTTCCTGGAAGCTTCCATAGCTGCGTTAAAGACTTATGCGCCAGGTAACTTCCACCTTCTCCCATCAGTAGGTCAGGATATTTCTCCAAGTATAATTAGCCAGCCCGGACTGGGAACCAGCCTTGTTCTGCCTGTATCACAGCACACTGGCATTTAACTTCTGTCACTAACTGAAATTTCTCCTGACCCGCTGGCTCCCCAAGGCTGTGTTCCATTCCGCCTCATTCCAGGGGTGTTCAGGGGCTTGCTGGGATGGCTTTTCAAGCACGCCCTGCAGAGAGGAGTGGGCCAGCCCCCTCTCCTTCCGCATTTGCATAAAGAATATCTTTTAACAAAGCTGATTCCAGATCTCCCACACTTTGGCCGGCTCCTCCTTCCTTCCCTCTGCATCCCAGCTCTGTAACCGGCATGCTAAGCAGAGCCCAGAGGAAGCACATTCAATGCTTGGAGAAATGGCACTATAAAGGCAAGCAGGAATCCTAAGCAACCTCATCTTGCTTGGAATTGACGCATTATACAAGCTTATAAATTGCAGGCATCTAGTTTCCTTTATGGCCAAACGGTTAATGAGCCCGGACTCATGAGACCTGTCAGTATATCCCAAAGCCCTGATGCCGAGAGCGGACTGAAGCTGGGATGCAACCAGGACAGCGGCCAGCTTCTCACCGTGGAGGCGGGGCAAGGGGCTTGTTTCTGAAGGAAAAGTGTGGGTCCCTAGACCCGGAGTCTCTGGCACTGCAGCCAGGCCTGCAGGTGCCTGCTGCACCCCTGGGGTTCTGGGGCTGCTCACTGGGGGGCCTTTGACCCTCCACTGGAGGGTGTTGTCAGGCAAGGGAGCCTGCTCCCAAGTGTCTGGTTTGGGCTGGGTTAATTGCTCGGATGTCTGGTTCTGACGGCCTCTGCCAGGAGGCGAGGAAGGATTTCGCCATGCCCAGGAAGCCGCGGCAACGAGGGGCGGGGGACGTGGGCGAGGGGCGCTCCTCATGGGCAAGGGTGGGTCTGGAGCTCCGCGGTGACAGCGAGAGGCCGGGACGCCCCCCGCCTCTGCCCCTTTCTGTATCAGGGAGGGAGGGGTCTCGTCAGAGCTGACGCTGAAGCTTCCTGTGCCTCGGTGCTTGCTTTGCTCAGTTTGGTGGTATTTGTTCGTGATTGTGACTCCCGTTTCATTCTCAACAAACACCCACACCTGTGCCTCACTGTGTGCGTTTTCTGAAAGACAAACCCCTCCCCTGACCGGAGGCCCGGGCCCTCGCGGACCACGCGCCGCCTGGCCCCCGGCCCCCCGCCCATCGCCTCCCCCCGCTTCTGGAAGGGGGGACTCTTGCGCCACCCAGACTGATTTCCTTGCTGAGTTGCACTGTTTCCAGGAGTCAACAAGTACTTCTGCTTTGAAGCAGCATGTTTTCTCCTCAAGTCTCTGAGACAGACGTGCCGCGTGCGGACACCAGTCAGAGCGCGAGCAGACGCTGCGGGCGTCCGCGGCCCACAGGGCCTGAGGCCGGGCCGCGCATGCGCCGCTGAGACCGGGGCGCGAGCCGTGGAAGGCCTGTTCTGGTTCTGGCTCCGCGGATGGTGCGGGCATAAAATGGCAGAAGTCAGGTCTTGAGTGGAGGGCGGGAGTGGGACGTTCTCCCACTGCCCCTCGCGCCTGGTGATGGGAGAGCTGAGAACTGGTCGTTTGGAGGGAGAGGACAGGCGTGCAGCCACTTCCGGCAACTTCAGCGCGAGGAAGGAAGTTGGCATAACGTTTGCACCCTGGTCTGCGTGAGGGGAAAAGGGGGTTCTCTGTTGGGCAGGGCGTGGTCTGCATTCTCCCCAAACGGACATTTCTTCCTTGAACCCCAGCTGCGTCTGCGCCCACCCCAATGTGAAGCGGCATCGTCAGCCCCTGGGTTTCAGGGAAAAGCGATCATTTACAGCTCATTTTCTGTCAGAACTTGAGCTTAAAAATGCTTTTCCCTGTGGCACAGGCGCTCAGAAGTCGATCTTGCTGGAAGGCTTCTATTTTCATCACTCTGATTGCTTATTGATGTTGCAAATCACTGATTTGGTGTTTGGGAAATTGCCATGTTTGGGGCAGCAGAGCTTTTAGTTAATGGATTGATGAGTTTTAAACGTTTATAATTCTTTTTTTTTAAAAAGGCCCTTAAAAATTCCAACTTGCCATTCATTGTGCTCAGAATACTGACCACTGGCCATTTACTTCAACTCCTGTGTCCAGTCAGAAGTGAGGGCCACGTCTACCTAACTCCCTTAGGAGCGTGCTGGTGGCCTTCATGGCCAGGTGTACTAGATGACCCGGTCTCCTCCTAGTCAGAGCTTTGGATCGCTTTTTCCCGGAATAGCTGATCTGTTGGTAGAATGTTCTAGAAACCAAGGCTGTGAGCTGTTTGGGGCTCTCTATCTGATGACTTTTCCGCTTTGTTGGCTGCTGTTTGGTTTTAAGCACCAAATTCTAAGAAAATGCTGCTTAGAATGCTGCTGTATAAAACATAAAACAGGGTATGGTTTTCTATTGCTGTGACAACTCACCCCAAAACTTGTTGGCTAAAGCCATGGGGCAACTTATCACCTCACATTGGCCCACCACCTCTCTGCTCTGAGCGCTGGACTATGCCGGCCGGGAAAAATCTCCCCTTCCAGGCTAGGTCCTTTGACTAGTAATTAAATTGATATTGTAGACAGGCAAAATGAGGGGCACTGCGAGGACCTCCAAACCTGCCTGCTATAAGTGGGTTCTGCCATCCACCTCCTAAAGACAAATACCTTTGTGCTTAAGATCATCTGTGGGAAAGAACATTAGTGTGCGACAAAGAAGATAAAGAATTACTTAAAGTAGTTTCACCATGAAACACCCAAGTTGTCCATCCCCTCCTGAGGAAATGCCCAGCTAAAGAGGGTGGCCCAAAGCAGGGCCACTGAGGCCTGAAAGCCGCTGAGGTCTAAGGCAGCTTCTGGTGGGGGAGCACAGGGAAGGGGCAAGAGGGTCCAGCAAGGCTGTAAGGAAAAGAGGAAAGCACCCTGCAATTAAGGTAAAGGCTGCTGTTGTCAGCCTCCCCATTGGCCTCTCACCACTTCTCTGTCTCTTCTAAGTATCTCCTTGCATGTCCCCCAAGCTCCTGGTGTAAGTCCAAGGCCGGAAGCCAGCGTGGCTGCTGTTTCACGCCTCTGCTCCACGGGCTTCCTCCAAGTCTTCTCAGTCTTTTTCCCTTCCTTTCTCTGTCTTTTCTAGTTTCTCCTCGCTGCTTAGCTCTACTGCTCCTTGGGTGGGGCCAGGGACTTGGAACCTCCCCTTTCAATGGGTATCACATTGTTGAGATGTTGAGGGGTGGGGGGTAAAAAGTCCTGCTCCCCTTATTCCTTTCTAGTCCAGAGACACTTCAGATGGCACTTTCTTCTGCTGAAGCTGGTGCTTCTGAGAACACCCCTGGCACACCCTCCTTCTTCGCTGCTGCTTTCCTCCCTCTGGCCCCCTCTCGGCTCCTCCTCAGGCTCCCCTTCCCTTCCCTGGCCGCTGACTCCCTAGCATCACCTCCAGGAAACCCCCGAGGTCTGGCCTTGGCCACCTGCCGTCTCCCATAGCCACACACTGCCGAGGAGCAGCCAGGATGCTGCGGTTTCCTCTGCTCACGGCGGCCTGGAGACCATGCAAGCCCAGCTTGCTGCGCTGGGCTCAGCACTTCTGAGCTAGAAGAGTAGGAAGGGGTGGCCTGAGAAAAGCCTGGAATCCAGGGCCAGGAGGCTTATTGGACAATGACACCTCCAATGGCCGTGCTGTACCAGGAGAAGTCTGCGGGTGGCGCCTTAATCTCTGGAGGAGGGGAGAGGACCTAGGTTCCTGTGGGAGCTGGAGGAGCAGCTGCTGTGGCTCATTTTGGTGGGGCACGAGGGCCTTGGTCCTTTCGCAGCGTGGACGGGTTCGCGTTCTGTCTGCTCAGACGTGACTGGGCATCCCGCCCGACGCTGCTATTCAGGCTGAGTCTGACAGCTGAGCGCACCCGCCAGCTCTGGAGTCAGGGACGGCTTTCTTTTCTCTTTTCCACCCCACACAACCAGGCGAACTTCAAAAAGAAAATTGCAGCTTTCAATAAACTGGCTGTGCCAGGCTGACATTCAGGAGGAACACAAAAGGCAGGGTTAGCAAATTCCCCAAGCTCCAGCAACAGATGTGTGATGCCTTTTAAAGACTAATTAAAATTTCATGTCAAAACCATTTAAATGCAAGAGCAATAAAAACATTTGAATTTCACTTAATCTAGGTACAGTGTAGAGACTCATGGATCCAGCATCTGACCTACGTTAAAACTGATCATCTTAGGGGGATTAGTTCCTGGATGCTAAACAATTTACTTTTAAATTCCATTATAGTTGCTGTGATTTTTTTAATGGCACGCTTTCTATCTTCATAACCTCGGATATATTGTGTCTCCATCACCACCACGAAACAGTTTTAGCAAATGAATGCCTCTGGCAGAAATACACGATTGCAATCTCATGCTATTGAGGAGAAAATCAGATCCCTCAGTCTGATGTGACACTGGGGCCCACCTCCGAGGTCCCCAGGCTGGAGCGGGAGAAGGCGGCCCTGAGCTGGTCCCTGATTCTGGCTCTCGCTGTGTGTCCCCTCCCCTCTGCTCCCAGAAAGTCATCCTGGGCAGAGGATGTTTTCTGTCTGGTTTACTGCTGGGTCCCCACAGCCCAGCCTGGGCTTGTGAATTTTAGGTGCTCAATAAGTCCCTGTTCCCTTTAATAAGTATAGAAACAGAGCACATTTCTGGAAATTCTGCTTTGGAGCTGTAAGAACTTTAAAGTCTGAATTTTTCATTTTTGTGTAGAAGTGGGGTGTAGGCCAGAGGTGTGGGGGTTGTGAGAGAGTTCACCAGAGACAGTGGGGAGCACAACAGGCGGATCCACTGAAGTACACTGCTGAGGGGAGCAGTGGGCGAGACATCTGCTGTGCTGTGCAGATTAGCTCCCCGGCCAGGGCAGGAGCTCAAGCTGTAGCGGTGACAGAGCTGAGACTTAACCCTTGTGCCATCGGGGAGGCCTAGACCTGGGTTTTCCAGTGATCTGTGGAGAGCAGCCAGGGTCTCAGAATGTTACCAGGAACGCATGCTCGCAGGCTCCACCTAACTACTCAGTCAGCATCTCTGACAAGGTTGCCTGCCGTGTGGACGTTTGGGGCGTGCTGCTGCCGAGGTCACCAGGCTGTGTCCCTCAGTCTCCCCTGCCACTGGGGGGAGACTGAAGGTGTGCAGGCACCGGGGTCGCTTCTCCAGAGAGCCTGAGGCATGGTCACTCTGGACGGTGGCCTCAGCCTACGTGGCCTTGAGTGAGTCTGTCTCAGTGCCTCACTGTTCTTATCTGTTAAATGCTGTCGTCAGTGTCCTCCAACCAAAGACCATCAGAAATTCAATGCAGTGGAACAGAGTTGATTTAGCGGCTTGGACTCAGAGCTGTGGGCTGCCAGGAGGATTTCAGGAAGACTCTAGCTGTGACTGTCAGGGAATTTGAACAGCGTCAGGTGACTTGGAACAAAATTCAGTGTGGTTTTGCTCTGGAGTGTTTGCTGTCTGCAAGCAGGAGCAGTTCTAGCCTACCTGATTATAGTAAGGTATGTTAGCCAAGTATGCTTTCCTACCTTAAATTACATGTTTATGTACTTGAAACTGAAGTATAAGCTGCACTTTGTGTAGTTTTAATATGTACGCACTATACCACTGTATGTAAATAATACATCTTTACACTCAGTGTGACTGGACAGCGGGCTGAAGCTAACATTGGAGAGGTGGCACTCGGCTGGGGTCGGAGGCCATGCACTGGCCGGCTTGGGCTGTGTTATTCTGTGTGTGTCTGACATGACGACAGCGTGGCCTTGCCCCATCGTGGTCAGAGTAGCCTTGTCTGAAGTTGGGGTACATGAAATTGCCTGTCTCCAGTACCTGATGTGAAAAATATTAGTGAAATACTTTTTTGGTGCTAAGTCTTACACTCACTTCAGAGTAGTCATATTTCAGAGGCTCTGGGGTCGGGGGACGTGTTGCGGTGGGGCTCCTGTTGGGAGAGGAGAGCCTAAGAGGGCTGTTCTGGAGACTGGATGGCAGGGAGAGCAAGAACCCACCGACCCTCCCGCAGGCGTCCTTCCGCAGTGGCAAGCAAGCCCAGCCAGTCCACTGTGCCGGCTCTGTGGGCTTTACCTGGTCTGCTGGCATCTGAGGCACACGTCTAGGCCTTCAGGCCACCTGGCGGCCTCACCGTCCCATGCACTTCCCATTCCTGCCCTGCTGGGCACACGGCCTGCTTCCATGAGATTATTTGCAAATTTAATATATTCTTTTTTTAAAAAAAAATATTTATGCATACAAGAGCTGGGGTACAGGCTAGAGTAGCAGGAGGTGAGAGGATTCACCAGACAGAGCGGGGAGCAGAACAGGCAGATTGACTGAAACACACTGCTGAGGGCAGCAGTGGGCGAGGCAGGAGAGGTCTGCTGCGCCATGTGGGTCCCCTCCCTGGCCGGCAGCAGGGATTGAACTCGTGCTGCAGTGGCTGCGGTTTGCTTCATAGTGCGCTGCTTAACCCACTGCGCCACCAGGGAGACCCCTAATATATTCTTGAGGTCTAAGTGTATAAGCACACATTTCAGTCAATAACTCAATACAGTTTTAGGTGGGAACGTGTGACTCACAGTCGGTCCCGACTGTCTCCGACAACTCGGAGGGATCGGGGCGCCTCCGTCCGAGGCCTCGCCCCTCCCTGCTGAGGTGTCCCAGGTGCCTGCTGACCTTGGCATCACCGTCAGCTTCGCCCACTCCTATTCTTCACGTAAATAACATGTGTTTTCCTAAGTACAAACTATTGGAAGTATTTTCAGTTAGAGATACTGTGACAGTACAAAGTACGTGCACATGGCATGGCTTTTATCCAGTGCTGCCTATTGTCAACATTTTGCCCCCATTTGCTGTCTGTCTGGTTATCACCTACCCTTCATCTGCCCTTCCAGAAAAACATTTTTCCCAGAATACTTGAGAGTCAATTACATACTCCAGTGGTGGGTTATATATTCGGTGTGCAACTCCTCAAAGGAAGAATTGCTCTTACGTACCCACAGCTGGGTTATCGATTTGAGTAACAATTAGCACTGTCAGATTTCAATCTTTCATACTCCAATTTGCCGGTTGTCCCACCATGCCCTTTGTGGCCCGCCTCTCCGACGCAGGGTCCAGCTGGGCCCACGCAGTGCACTTGGCCGTCACGTCTCTTTCATCTCCTCACCTGGCACACACCTCGGTCTCTCTGGGTCTTGTATGGCATCTGCCCCTCTCAACTAATAAACCATCTGAGGAGAGACTCCTTAAGACCACACGAATATTCTGCTCCCCCTCAGGATGCGTCTCCCCTTTGTTTTAATGGCCACTGATAATCCTCACCTGAACCAGCCCTCACAGCACCACTGAAACTGCCCGTTGTCCAACCGCAGCTCCTTCCGCACGGGCTGGCAACACTTGCGAGTCACAGCCCTCCCTGCCCTCAGGACCTTCACTCTGGCGTGGGCTCAGTTATGATGTCGTCATGTAAAATGAAAACTTTTGATAATCCGTTTTTTAGAAAACTGTAAACACAATAGTAAATGCACAGTAGCAAACTCTGCAAACTTCAAAGCGAAGCCTGACCACTCGTTGCATTTGCGTTGAGTCCTGACACCTCTCTAAAGCAGCTTCACGCCACACACTTGTGTGCGCGGCTCAGTTCCTGGTAGAGAACTGAGAGAGGAGTCGGACACGCCAGCACTCGAGGGTCCCCTCAAGGATGCTCGTGAAGCCCGGATGGTATGTAGCTGGGAGCCCCGATTTCACACAAGCTTCCCCAGCCATGGGTTTTGCCAGGACTCCTGGGCCCCGGCAGCCTGGGCCTCTCTCCCTGGGGGAGCAGCATCTAACACAGGCTTTTGGGGTGTCAGGTCACAACCGTCCCCCGTGGCAGAGGCAAGTCCGCTGTGGCTAGAGAAGCATGCAAGTGGGAAGGCGACGCTGCCTGGGAGGGGAGAGCTTTTTACGGAACAGCTTCTCCTCATCTGCTTGCCTGTCATCAGGTCTTTTCTCTGCCGGCTTCCTCTGCTGACTCATGTTCCCCCAAACCCCCATCTTCCCTGTGGATGCCGGTCCCAGGCCAAGCAGCTAAGTGGCAGTGTAGCAGCAGGCTGCTGTCAGCAGCTTGTAGTGCTCTGTTTGAGGGAGGATACCTGACCCTCCTCGCGAGCACCGGGACTCCCTGGTGGGGTGAAGCATCCCTTGTGAGGTTGCTGCAGCCAGCAGGAGGAAAAGGCACAGTCAGCCAGCAGTTCTGATGCCGTCTTTGCCTCGTCATTTAAACACACCAGTTTAGATAAGGAACTTTCTGTTCAAAGCCCATGAAAGCCATTTGTTTTCGCTCATTCTGACAGTCCTATGAACAGTGAGTGCATTTTGTCAGAATGCTTGTGATGGAGTACGTAGGTCCTCCTACGTAAAGTGAATGTGATGCAGTTATGTTTTCTCTTTAAAAACAGTGAACTTTCCAGATGCCCCAGTGTATCTTGGATGCTTACATAAAGTCTGCTTTAGAGGAGAAAGATCGCAGCTGTCACTTTCTCTTTTCTAGTCAAGTGCCAAGAAAAAACAATTATGCTCCTCCCATGCCAAGAAGAGTCTCTGGCCAGCTGAGTTAAAGTCACTTATTTGCTTTTATGGTGCTTCGAATCACATCCATTGAGATTAATTTGGCTCATCTAACTTGAGCGGCCGCCTCGTTAATTTAAAGAGAATGAAATACAATGCGTGACATGGGCTGCTGTAAATTCTTTGGAAACATTTCAAAGCAGAAAAGCAAACGATGAATGGAGGCTGGCAGCCCTGCCGCAGGGCCCCGCTGTTCTCTGGAGAGGACCACGACACTCTGATCGGGTCTTCTGATATCGGGGATCCTCGGCAATCACTGGTGGCAGAGTCTGGGTGGCAGTCATTGTTTGTCTCCTAAGGCGTGCTTTGAGAGACCACTGTCATTCCTGGCTCCAAGGACCCACTTGGTCTGGCAGGAATTATGACAGTAACTGGCAGATGAGGCCTGACAGCAGATGCTGCATTAAAACTGGAAACTGCGGGGAAAATGTCTGTTACAACATTCAACTTTATGGATGGTTCCTAGAGGCAGTAGGAACTTAATCTACTCACACGTATTTTCTAGGCTGAAAACCAGTGGGCATGAAGGGACACGGGTTGCAGAGCTCCTGAGGACACTGGCCCAGAGCGGCCTCGCGGCTGGCGCGGTGCTTCTGGGTCTAGATGCTGGGTCAGCGGTTCAGCAGAGGCAGGTGCAGCAACACGCCCCCCTTCAGCTCACAGCCCTCCGCTCTAAGGCTGTTTATAGAAACGATGCGCTGGACACAGCCATCCTCCTGCAGATTTCCACAAGACTGGGGGACGCTTCCCCAGCAGCGCCCTTTAGGCAGATCTGTGGCCACGCTCAAGTTTACACACATACACAGACAAGAGAGCATCAGCCCAGGAAAAGCCGGCCACAAAACAGCTGGCAGATGCATGTCACGCTGCAGGCTGGGCTGCTCTGCAGCTCACACATGTCAAGGTGCCGTAGTCTACTTTCTGTTGATTATAACTATATAGTCTCCCACCAACAATTATTCCTTTTTTGCAAGATAACAGCTGCTTCCCATTGCTTTATCAGAGATCTTTTGATCAATTGCAACTAATGGAGAATTAAGGTATACAGTATTCTGAACTGCAAAGTTAAAAATACGAATCCCTGAACATAAAATGTAGCTGGTTTTGGTTGTATATTTTCACATCAATTTTGGTTATATATTGGTTATATATTTTCACATCAATTTTGGAGTCAGATTTCAATAGTTATGTTCTAAGCCTAAGATTTAAAAGGACTGAACTGAATTTTCTTTGTAATGGTAAATCTTTCCATTTATAACCATGATTCTTTCCATTATTCAAGTTTTCTTGAAGTTCTCCAATAAGTTTATCTTACCAATGTGATACCTGAACATTTCTGGCTAGGCTTTTCCTAGGTAATATTCTCTAAGACTTTGCCTTTGTGAACGATAGCCATCTTCCCCCATAAAATTTCCCAATATTGACTGTTTATGTTAACCTAGTTTTCGGTCATTTTTTTTGTAAGAGTCATTAGTTCTGATATTGGTCTTCGATCTCCCAGGTAGGTTTTTTTTTAAAAAAAAACAGATAATGAAGTTTATTCTAATTCTTACCATTACTCTTTATTCTCTTACTGCACTGTAAAGGGGTTTCCGAAACACTGTTCAGCAGAAGTAAAGTATATCCTGGTTTGCTCTCTGACAAGAAGGCTTCTACTTTAAGGGTGAGTAAAATTTTTGCTTAAGATATCTTTAAAGTTTAGGAATTTTCAGTTTGTTGTTTTTAATTAAAAATGGTGTAAGAAAACAGACTCCTGTTTAAAAGGATTCCTTTTGAGAACTTGTGATTCCTCCATGTCACGGTCTACTCATACAGAAGAACATGAGAACTACAATGTTGGTGGTAAAATACTGCTGCACCTTTTTAATAAATACATCAGCAACCAGGAAGTCACATGGAGACCTAATATGATAGTTAAAACAAAGCCTGTCTGTCCTTGTTTAGTTACTTGCTTTGTCATAAGTAGTTATTAGTAAATTTTCTCATTCAATGAAGAGAAACTCAGGGCAGTCACATTTTTAGTAACACTTGATGAGTGAGTTTGTTGCAGATACAATTCTAGACCATTTAAAATTCTTTTCAAAGAAAAATGATGGTCTTAGATGGCTAAGTGATCTAAAAATAACTACTCCTCTAAGGACAAGTGTAAAGAGGACCCATAATTTGATTTCCTTGTCATTCCTCTGTCAGGCTTTTAACTATGACATGCACATGTATTTCTGTAGCTTAAACAAACTTTAGGAAATGGTTCCTCTTGGCAAGATGGGTCGTACCAGTCCCCATTATGGTTTGCCAGTTTTTCACAACCACCCCATTCACAGACAGGACAAATCTTTACAAAAGTTATATTTATAAACAAGATAACTTGGGAAATACCTAGGAAAAACATATATTACAAAGATTTTGCTAATATGCAAACTGCTAGTCCATTTAAATTTGACAAATCCAATTTACTTAACCGATGAGTTCAATGTGATAATTTTTTAACAATTCCATTAAGGTGTGAATGACAAGTCTAGTGTTGTGACTAAGAAAACTGTCATTCCTGGTTATATTACTGATCTGGCATCAAAGCGCACAGAATGTCAGGAAAATGTAATAGAAGGCGCACTGGGTTGACACACATTTTCATCATACAAGTCTTCTGGTAATTCCTCTTCATCCCCATCAGGAAAATACGTAGGGAATGGTAGATCTTTACAGAAATCCTTATATGCAGGCAGTTTAGAATCTTTGATCTGGGGGGAGAAAGCAAAAATTTTATTAGTGTTAGCAATTACCTTCTTTAAAGATAGCCCAAATAGATGATATTATTCAATATCAAAGAACATTTAATTTTCCAGTGTAACAAACGATACAGCAAATGATAGAAGGAACTCAATGTATTCTTATTCCAAGAAATTTAACTAATTCAATGATAGAAATAAAATCTTCCCCAAGTAAATCAGCTACTTCCAAAGAATAGAATTATTAATTTATCTCATTCATAATTTCTAAGTCTCCAAGACTTAAATTACCCAGCAGGGTAAATTACATTCAATATCAATTATATGCATGTTGATTTTTTTCAACTGAAAGAGCTGATAAGCCATACACTTATCAGGTATCAGAATCTTTTTTACTGATTTACTATTCTGATTATTTTCTATCATAGATATTTTGAGCTGAGATTGAAATTTTTTTGCTTAGTATTTTTGTTAGTCTTAAAGAGCACATAACCAAAAATAACGATTTTACTAAGGAAATTAGCTTACATTTGATAAATAGCATTCTTAATGAGAATATTTAGCAGCAATAATAAATCCATAAGTCTTTATAATACTCCTGCTTACTCTTTATATTCTAATCGTATCTATACCAAGGAATAGTACAGATATTGATATCTAAAATGTTTCTTTAAAAAAATGTGTTCTTTAAAGCTTCTGACTATAGCCTTCATTCAGAGACAAAAAGAAAAAAATACATGTAATTATACAGAGTAAAAGAAGGCATAATCATTTTGGCAATAAGAAAGGAATAATTTGGTTGGAATAAGTACACAGCTGCTAGGAACAGCTAAGGATGGAAAAACTTATCTATTTTAATCTCTCATTAAAATTGTTCCAAGATATTATCAGTAAATTGCCCAGAAGAAAATAAACTTTTAAAAAAATTAAAGTTCAGTAATGTTGGGTTGAACTTAAACTAGGCAAAAACATTTCACCAGTTTAAAATGCCTCAGAATTTAGAATTGAATACCCAAGGAAATAAACCACAAAACCAACAGTAACAAAAACTTTCTGTGCTAACTTAAATTTAGACAAATGACCTACAAGGCTAATTCTGTTTCCTTTACATTTCTACTGATACAGTCTACCTGAAGAAAATTTCAGACAAAGCACTGCTGGCGTTACGTTCTAGACATAAACACGACAGCACTGTAGACCACTGCTCTGAAAGGCTGACACTAACGCTCGTCTGGCTCGCTCTGGCGTCCGGGCCAGGAGTCTGCGGCAGGTCTGCACCGAGGTGCGCTGCTAGCAGGTATGTACTCTGCATTTACTCCTACCTCCGGCTTTACTCCCCTGTCTTCACCAAGACTCCCCCAACTCTCTACCTCAATTTTTATCAGTATTTTTCAGCATTTTAGTATACTGGTAACATTTGAGGAAAGGTGGCAGTGGGGTAGACACACACAACGCCCCTGCAAATCTGAAAGTAAGTTACAAATTAAGATGTTGGGACTAACCCACAAAATAGCATTAACACATCGGTTCTTTAGGCTCTCTTACCCCCCTAGAGAATCCAAAGAACGAAAATGTACATTATTTAAAGATAGTCTTAGGGATGAGTAACTTGACTTAGAATAAAAAAGGATCGGCAGCCCTGTATCCTGAAGGAGCAAGCTCTGCTGTGGTGTGGGTCTGAACCAGGCTGGCCCCCCCAGCAGGAAGAGCCTCCATCTCCACGGGGAAGGGGACACGGGGGGTGAATGGCTTCAGAAGCTATACCAAACTTTGACATTTGAAACAATGGCGAATTGTCTGTCTCACACCATAGTACTTGGGACAGTTATCTGTTAAGTGTCAAACAGCTGCCTTTTTGTAACTATTCAAGATGAGTTAACTGGTTGGGTTTTTTTTTTTAATGTATTAATAGCTCAAAGTGGACTACACATTCTTCTGCTGTTAGTTTAAAATATATGGACTTCTTTGGTGTACTTTCTAAATGACTGCAGAGATAGACAGCAAGCTGCCATCCACTGAGAGCTGATTTCCTGAAGGCAAATGTTATTGAAGTGGGGGAGGAAAATCAGTAACAGATCTTGCTGATTATATGCTCCGTCTATAAGCCAGATCAGAGCTTCGCGCACACGCTATGGATTTCCAGGACAGCGGCCCTATTCCTCTCCGTGCTCAGGTGACACCTGAGAAGTCATGGCAGTTCAGCTGCAGCCTAGAACCATGTACGCAGCAAAATGGGAAGAAGAGGAAGATTTAACATCAAAAACTCATCTATATCCAGTAAGATAGACACAAAGTAATTTTTCTTTTATCTCTTGTGTGACAACCTAATGTGATAAACCTGGAGGTGAGAAACAATGCGTTCTGAGAAGCACAATGCTGACCTGCTGGCTTCCACTGTCACTGTATACAAACTAGGCCACTTGGAGACTGGAAGTCTAAAAATTTGTAGAAACCCAAATTTTTTAGAAAACTGAGATTAGTCAAAGGGAAGGGGAGAAATGGGATTTAATTATAGGAACAAAAGCTAATTTATTCTAGTAATACAACCTGTTATAGGGCAGGGAGAGGGGCACTTTAGAACCCCCAAACCTGCTTTTTTAAAACTGGGTTTTGTTATTTGCTGCATTAAGATAAATATATAAGGTTTTTAATGGAAAGGAACTTTAATACAATTAGGGTATAATATAGAAAAGATAAATATTATAGTTATTAAGTTAAGCATTTTAAAGTAACCCATCTCCTTGAGGGTAAAAGTTTAGCTAAATAGGATTGGCCTAAAGTAAGGCCCAAAAGCCTGCTACAAGTTTAAAGGAACTTTTAGTAGACTTATAGAAAGGGGTTAGGAAGAGTTAGATAAATTTGGGAGCAAAAGAGTAAAATTAAAATTAAGATGAAAGCTGTTGTTATTAAGCTCTTTATGGGTCTCACCCACATTTGTTTTAACTAGATTAAGATTAAAAAGTAAGCAGTTTCTTTACATGTTTTTTTTTGTTTTATGTAATTTTTTTTTTAAAGCCTCTTTGCTGCTCTTTATCCTGCTTTCTTCTTTTTTTTTTTTAGCATCTTTTTATCCCCGCTCAGCTCCACTTATTTAGGGTGGAACTGGGATTTTGGAATTTCCCCCTTTTTTGGGGACCACCCTGTTACAAACCTACTTTAAGAAATGAAACTACCTAGACTTATTCTACCTGAGGTTTAAGTTTCAACCTACTTTTGTTGTTACTGAAAAGGAAAAACAATTCTGGAAAGAGCTGACTCACTTCTATCACAATTTTTTTTTCAGAATGAAAGTCTCAAATCAAAAGTGACCTCTTAGTGTGTTGGTTTAACACCCTGGCAGACTATTTTGTTTTAGTGGATGGGAATAAATTTCTGAGAGCTTAAGAGTTGTTGTTTTTTTTTTCCAAATCAATCCTGTATAATAGGTTTATTTTTGAACATAAAAATGAGTAAGTACATTTTAATGAAGACTCTCAAAGGTGTAGTCAGAACAATAAAAATATATTCTTAAAATGCCTATATCTTTAACTGCCTTTTTGGTTGACTCATTTAATTTCTACCCCATATCTTTTCTTGTGTGAAAGTACTTTAGCTTTTTAAGTTTTTGGAAGGACAGAAATGTTTGGACAACAGCGATCCAAATATCCTTCCTATAGTTCTATAGACCCTTTACTTTTGGTGCAACCCTTTTTGCAGGTTCTTGCTTTTACAAACATGGACTATATATAGGTCATTTTGCCCAATTTTTTCATTCAGGTGCTATGAAAAAGCAGAAAAATGTAGAACACATAGAAAATAGCCATTTATTGTTCAAATCACCTTTATGGGTTAAAGGAGAAACTTATGGTAAAAATCCATGTATCTGAACATTGGAAAATAGAGTTGTACATACCTTTACTAAACAATTTTTATGTCCAGGTACAGAGCCATTCACATAGATAATATTGTGTCTTGTGTTCACTCTCCACACCTAAAGCAAGGAAGACATGAAATCAATCTGAGGATGTTCTTCTATTAAAACAATGTTACTAAAACTAGAGGCTTTAAACAGCGTGTAAATAATAATGTCAGCACTTTAAAATGTTGATGAAATTAAACATACTTTTATGTAAAAAAAAAAAACCAAACCCAATACAGATGTATCTTATGGAAGTGCTAGAAAACTCTCATTTTGAATGACAGAAATTGAACACATCAGTGGGCTCTGCTAGAACCACTAACAAGTAGAAATTCAATTGTATCTTCAGTTAATATTTGCTGCACCTAGAAACTGGAGCACCACAATCTCTCTGGGTCTAATTGCAGGCGTAAGTACACTCAGCAGATGGCCCTGGACTGCACAGACGGGAAAGAATGTCTGGCCGAGAAGCGGCACTGAGAAAACACTGGGAAGGCAACTGCGTCTGAGCCACGGCTCATGTAGAATAGTGGCCGCGTGTAAGTGCCACTGAGGCTGAAGCCTCTCCTTACGCACACGTGTATATGCAGACACGCTATGCAGCAAGAAAATATGCACGTAGTAATGATATAATCTTCAGTAAATATAAAATAGAAGGGAAAACATTACACTTAATTTATAAGTAAAATCTAGAACAGAGCTAAGGGTCGTGTACCGAAACCTTCCCAGTGGGGCTCCTGGAGCAGCCTGCTTCTTTGACCTCACTTCAGACACACACACGAACACCGGTTATCTGTTTTGATAAAACTCTGACATCTCTTCACTTAGCCATCACACGGTCCTCACATTGGTACAGGCTGATTTTAACGCCTTTAAATATACATACCTTTTATTTTACAGACACGGGCGGACCACAACTCCTTTTGTAGTACTACTATCTTTTCCCTCTTTTGAGCATCTCTAGCATCCTCTTTGCCCACATCCACTTCCGTCTACCCCAAAGTGAGCTGATGTTTAACCTTCCACTTTTTCATAAAGGAGTAATATATATAATGCTCTGAATCTTCCTTTTCATGCAGCCACCTCTTAATCTTCCAGGTCAAACAGACTAAGTCTGTGATGGCTGCAAAGTTCATGACTTTGATACTGAACGAACAGACTCCAGAATACTTCATGTAACCTCCACTCCTCAGTAGTTGCAAAACTACTACAGAGTGATCGATCACATGCAGACCTATACTTTATACACACTCAGACGATTTTGCTTTTAGGGTTAACTAGTCCTAAAAAGAGCCACTTAGAAGCTTACTTTTAGTCCAAAGGCGGTCCTATCTATGTTTCCCGTTTGTCCAGGCATTTTAGTTCCAGGCCAGACTCTGGCAACATCCTGAAACGAGAGCGCAAAATCAGCACTTACAGCATTCTCGATTTCACACAGCACTGGTCAAACCAAAATACAAAGCAGGAATTATTAAAATGCTTTTCCCTGTTCTACTAGGTCCCACTGAAAATAGACTTGGGCACATTTACTCCTAGCAGAGCTCCTTTCTAAACTGAATTACAAAAACTAAGATCATGATACAGGAGAAAAACTCAGTAACGAGAGAGTATCAACTGAGCAAACACCAGCTGAGAATAATAAAGGACATACATGCACCACACCACTAAAGAAAACTCGAGTGTCTGGTCTGTCTTTACTCATCTCCTGTATAAGCTGATTTAATGTCTCCATCTGCACGACTGCTGACGGGCATACCTACTCCCCACCTTGGTGTCTGTTACCTTCCCCAGAATGATGAAAGAACAGAGTTATCAGAATACTGAGTTCATCTGCCATGGCAGTCTGATTCACAGTCTTTCTGCTTTTGGCTTTCATAATGGATAATATTCTACATCTGAAGAAGCAAGTCTGAATTACATCTAAAATGGGAGAGCCTCTCATAACATGAATGCTTGGAATATAAACACTTTTTGCATCACTACTTCCACATTAATAGGGGAGCCTTGCAGTAGGAAATAATTCATCGTGTATAACCTTCGTATACAGCAACAAACAGTTTAAAAGTCAGTCCTGAGAATTACAAATGAAGGATCATTATTCATTTTACAAATATATTTTATGATAAACATTCTGCTTAACATTACTAAAAAAGGATTAACTTTGCCCTTATACTACATTTATATGCTCATTAAAACTTAGCATTTGCTAGCTAATCCTTAATGGAAGGACTTAAACACATACAGAACAATGTGTTTCATAAATTGAGTCATAAGCATAGATTCAATACAGTAGGACCTAATCTGATTATAATCTGTAATTTAACAAATGAGTGATATTTCATAACCTTTATATTTTTGAGAGTTGAGATATAATATGCCACACCCTTTAAAGTGCCTGATTTAATGTTTTCAGTATCCTGAATTACCATATTACAACTTTAGATCATTTCCTCAACTTACAACAAGCTACATACCCGTCACTGGACACCCCTCGAAGCCCCAGTCTGGGGTAACCACCACTTACCTACTTTTTCACTGTCTAGATGTGCAGAAGGCCATTTCATGTAAATGGAATCCCACGACACGCAGCTACCTGGCCACTTCTTTCACTTGGCGTGCCCAAGGTCTACTCAGACTACAGTAAGTATCAGCATGTCACTCCGTCTTACTGCCAGGTAACGTGTATGGATACACCACTTTCAATTACCCATTCACCGACTGCTGAACATTTGGATTGTTTCTATTTTGCGGTTATAAATAATGATATGAATACTCAGGCACAGGTTCGTGTTCTCGTCACACTGACTTTCTCTACCATAGGCGCTCAGTAGCCCACAGAGTAGACGCACCATCGCTGCTCCATGCAAACTCAGTATGGACACTTACGTGTGTTGTCACAAATAATATTGCCAAGACTAATTCTGGTAAAAGTGTCTTTATATTTTGGAAAGAAGAGCTTCAGGGTAAATTCCAAGGCTTATGAGTATTGTGTTGGGGGAAATATACATGAGTTAGAAACTGACTAACCAAGGACACTACCTTGTATTCCCACCAGTGACATATGAGAGTGCCTGTTTACCTACGTTCCTATTAACATATAGGCAAAATTAAACAGATCGGTAATACGATCTGCCAGGGGAGTAATTAGTATCATCTCAAGAGTAGTTTTAAGCTGTATCTCTTATCTGAGAGAAGTTGGTCTTTAAAGATTGGTCTTGCTTTACTCTGGTACTCTAAAGAAAAAAAACTCCCCTGACATTTTATGTTCTACCTCTGGGAGAACAGGGCTGATTAGCAATACAGGAGCCCTCCACTTCTGTGCTCTTATTCTGTTTCTTCACCATTTTCCCTTGAAACATAATATTGTCCTTGACGGTCTTCCCAACTCTTTCTCAAAGCAAAAACCAAATCTGAACTAACTAGTGGGGTGAGATGGAAGGGGATTCTAATCCTTTATTTCTTGCAGGTGGCTAGAGAATATAGAGTGGGAGCTAGAGAAGGACTATGCTGGCTGTAAGTACGTGGGCTAGAACTAGGTGATTAAGGTCAGGCTCGTGAAAGTGTGGCAAGTACTAGAACCCTCCAGGACTCAGGTTAAAATCGTGAGATTCGATCCAAGGACAGACTAAAGCACTATGTGCACAGAAGTTAAACATTTAGTATTAAAAGGAGCATCGCAAAGTTATACTTACTCCAGTAGCAATAGCCCCAGGTCTCCTGTGGGTTTTTGTCTGACCGTGAGAAGCAGGCTGGCCTTTAAATCCCCATCTTTTCATGACGCCTTGGAAACCTTTACCGATACTGAGCAAGACAAACATTAAAATATACATGATGAACAGCACATAAAATATTCCCAACTGTACACTTTTTGATAGTACCTCAGCTTTACCAAGGCTCCTTGTCTAAATAAGTAGAAAAGGTTCTAGAAGTAAAGCTGCAAATGAACCACCCTTTAGCACTGTCCTGGCGCGCACCCCTTCCGGGAGTCTCTTTCTACATAAAATGGTTTATTCAAGACCATGAGACAACAGCAAATTAAGGAAAGGGAAGTCTATCTGAACAGGGAATTTTATTATAATCTTGTGAAACATTTAAAATGTGGATTTCTAGCAGCTTGAAAGTACTTAGCTACGAGGCCGGTAACTGTTATTACCTCCTGGTACTCATGGCTCGTTGAGTCTGGGGGGACCCGGCGGCTCACTTCTAAGGAACAAGCTGCTGTAAAAGTGATGACATGATACTGCAGAAGTATCCTCGGCATCAGGACACAAAGACTGTGCTTCCGGCCTGCACTTCCTGTTTGCCAGGCTCTGAGGAAGCCGGCGCCACAGCAGAAGTGGTCCTTCCGTGGTGCGGCAAGGATGTCTCCAGCCAACACCCGTGACCCTGAGCTCACCGACAGCCACGCTAGCGAGCATGGAGCTCAGCTGCCCACGTGGCCCTTGAGATGACCGGTGCTCTGGACGCACAAGACTGATGCTCTTGTGAGAGACCGTGCGACAGAGGCATCCTGCTAAGTGTGCCGGGTTACACAGAGATAATAAACCTTTGCTGTTTTAAAATGTTATGTCTTAGGGTAATGTGTTAGGCAGCAACAAATACAACAGAACATTAAATAAAGCAATAATAATACCCTGAATGCTGACCAAGTTTTATTTTTAGAAAACACCCTGTGGATCTTGGTCTCACTGTTTGAATTGGAAGCTAACGGTGAAATAAAATCAGACTACAGCTTCTTAAAAACCTAGCATTTCAATTTTTAAACCACTCTCTTCAAATTCTGCTAACTAGAGACCTTTCTGTGGTACGGGTAGAATGCAAACACGAGGGTCAAGCATCAGTCAAGCCTCTCTCAGAGTGTGCAGTACAAGTGACACCCTGAGAGCGCCACACGCATTCTGGGACTGTACCAGACATTATTACCTAGACTTCTAAGATGAACGTCTTCTCCAGCCTTCACTAGGTCCGTGGAACAGGTTCTCGTCACCTAACAAAGTGAGCCACTCAGCACACAGCTCAGGCCACGACAGGCTCAAAAACCAAAGTCCATGACGACCGTGTTACTGTCACAAGGACTTTGCAGACCGTTTACCAGAGAGTAACGGTAAAGCCCGTGTTTCAGATAAGTCCTTTCTAATCACAAAAGCTCGATGTGCTTTTCTGATCAAAAAGCTAACAGAATTTTAACATATAACAAAAATCACCATCACTGTTGCAAGGAGACTTACATCTAAAGAGAAATTATGATAGTAAAATAATTCACTGAAGTTTTGCTTAGGAAAGTTAAGATATTTCTACTTAACACTGAATTTTAGGATATGGTTGAAAAATTAGAAGCATAGGCAGGCAACTTAAAAATAAACACCTAAAAAGTCTTTTGAACCTTTTACATTGTTTGGCAACAAACACTTTTAAGAAAAAAAGGGAAGCAGACTGGCAACACCAACTTGAAATGAACACGCTTTAAAAATACCATGCTCGAACACTGGTTATTCTTGGCGGACTGTTCGCCGGTGCCTTCTGAATCCTCAAACGATTCATCTCTGACAAAAAGAGCTAGCCACTGTGCACACCAATAAAACACATGCCAGGTAAATTAAAGAAGATAATTTAGCTAAAATCACTTGATTTTAAGATGAAATGGTGTCCTCAAGTGCTCATTATCTATCAGCTAATTACAGCTGTTTTCAACCCAGCTCTGGAGTACACCGTGTTGTTATACTGTGTACAGTGGGAACCGCCAAGAAGGAACCTTGAAACAAAAGGGTAAAACACAAATGACATGACAGATTACTGACTTACTTCAGATTTTGGAGGCAAGGTGCACCTGTTGATGCATGGGGACAGAGGCACCTATTCACCGCTTCTCCCAGTTGTCACCCAATTTGAGAACAAAAACTAGAGCAAGAATGAAGTCATCTCCAGTTAGCACACCCCGGCACACTTCAGACAAGGCTTTCACAGGCCGCATAAAACCTTCACTTTACTAAAAATGCAGCACATATGCTTTTTTATCTCCCAGCCTTTCCTAATTTCAGATGTCTCACCAAAACAAACTTCTAACACTGTGATCTTTCTGACTTAAGCTTTCCCTTGATTTTTGTTTTCAGTTGTTGTTAGTACTGAAGAGAGAGAGTGCAGATAAAATATCCAGGAGGTGAGGTGTACTCTGGAGTCCTTCCACTCTGTCCTCTGAGGAAGTCCCTGCGTGTCTTTCCCTGGATACTGCTAGCGTCTTTGAACATCTCTGTCCTCTCTTTCTCCTCCTCTAGGGAAGCAAACTGCTTCTGCTTCTCTCATCCACTGTCTGCAGTTTATCTTCTCCAATTGTTCTCTGGACCTCATTAACCCCCTAATTCTCAAATCCAAAAATATTTTAAAAGTAACTTTTTATTATGTAAGTTTTACAACATATTCTAAAGCAGACTAGTACAATGAACCCTAAGATAGTACCCAGTTTCAAACAATTAATGACTCAAGACCTGTTTTGTTTCATTTCTTTTTCCTTCCCTGCAACTCAAATGGATTTGTAAAACAAACACCAGATAGCACATATTTCATCCCTAAGTATTTCAGCATGGACTGCTAAAAGATACAGGTTCTTTTAAAGAGTAAAACTATAAGACCATTACCACAATCTAAAAAATTAGTAAGTCCTGAATATAAGTCAAGGTTCAAATTTCCATGCCGCTCTTAAAGTTGTCTTCCAGCCTTCCTACCGCCTTCCTCCCTAGATTCTGCTCCCTAAGGCTCTCACAAGTCCCTTTCTGTGCCACAGCATGAGCAGATGGCCTTAGAGTCCTGATTCTCTGCTCAGTGTGAAGCCCTGTAGGGCTTGGCAAACTATGGCCTAGACTGTCACTTGTTTTTGTAAATGTTTTCTGGAACACAGCCTGCATATTTATTTAAGCACTGCCTATGGCTGCTTCAGAGTTATAATTGTAGCGCTGAGTAGCTGTAACAAAGACCATAATGCTTATCAACCTCAAATATTATCTGGTCCTTTGAGAAAATGTCTGCCGAGCCACAGAAGTTATTACTAATACTGGAGCTCCGCAAACTTTGCCCCTCCAGAAGAATCCCGCTACCATCCTGTGCCACAGAGGTACCAACCACATGCAAGCAGCGGCACCTCATTCAAATTATAACGCTGCAGAAACAAACAGCTCCTGCTAGTCAAGTGACCTTCACGTGGTCATAGGGTGAAGTTCCCATGATAGTCATCTTACCACACAAGCCACCCCAGGCTTTAAAAAGCAAAACAGCAGTAACAAAAACAAGCAAACACCCCACAACCTTAAATGGTCCCCAGTAACTTTCTCAGTTTGGAGCATATAAGGCCTTTTATAACTGGATTCAACCTACCTTTCAAACACTACCCATCGCAAATCCTAGCCACAAAAGCTTATTCCAGGAACCCCTAAATAGCAATACTTTCGTGTCTTTGCTCATTCTGCTCCCTTGCTTCCAACACCTGCCACTCTACTATTTTTCTATTACTATAAAAGAACCAGAAGTGTCTGGCATCGAGTGTTGGCATCCGTTGCAAAGTACTTGATTTTCTTTTATTAAAGAAATCAAAATCCACACCGCACACCGAGACTTTTCAATCAGAATAATTTCCAAATTAAGCTTTAACCTTGTCTTGTTAGCTAACTTATTCTGTAAAAAGTGGAAGCGTCTTGCATATAATCTCAGGAAAGCCAGCAGCCAAGTATAGAAGGAAAGAAAGAACTCTAAACTTCTCTAATTTTGTGTATACTAGATAAAGATGGAGGTAGGTGGGAGATGAACAAATCATTGGTTTAAACCCTGCTTCTCTATGGTTAAATATAACATCTGAGAAGGGACGTAGAGATGCAATTCCTTGCCAAAACTGTAACACTGATCCACAAGAACGGGTTAGAATAAAATGAAATATTAAATTGTGAAAAAGTACTGTTGACTATAAAAGCATAATGTCTAAATCAAAAGAATCTCTGTTTTAGGTTCAAATTGCCCAAATGCTTTTAATTTCAAAACAAATCAAATAAACACAAAAGGACATTTTTTACTAAAATAAATTACACGTATGTACAAGGCCGTATCAGTTAATGCAATTCTCCATCAGGATCAGCTTTTAATTCATGGTGAACTAATATAGCACAAACATTTAAGTCTTTTACTGCAGCTTCTCTTAACATACTCACCCAGATGTTATCTACCTTCCGCCTCCACTCACTGCAGAGCTAATGACACCTCCCCTGAAGAGCCCTGTAAAGTTCAGGAGTCGCTTTCCATCCGATTCTGTGTAGCCTACGCCTGTCTGACCAGTGTGGCATAGCTCCCGAGTTCCCCAGCCAGCCAAGGTGGAACTGCAGTGCTCTGCGTTCTCCCACACGTATGTCCCACCACAAGTATGCCAAGCTGGCACAGAACAGCTGTATGGCTTACTCTCCAGCATGAAATTTGTGACACCAAGACACAAAGTTCCGTTTCTGTCTAAAAATCATAAACCTTCCATCAATATCTGGGGACATTTTTCATCAATTAAGTGACTACTAAGGGAGTACTCTTAATACTTTCTGACACCAAATCTAGCTCATTCAGTAGTAAAAACAGACAACTATGCAGGGATTCCTTTGAGTCCTCTTACAGAAAGGGAAAATTTCCAGGCTGTCCTAAACCAACCCCAAATACCACATTTGCTACCCCAAGTTCAGCCTGCAGTTCTCAGAAAGGAAAATTCAAATAACCAATTCTGTAATATCTTGAATGGACCTAACAGTTTCCTTAAGGTCTTTGGACATATTACTTTTTTTAAAATTTACTTTTTTCTTACAACGTTTGCTTTCCTCAGGTAGACCGCATAGCATTTCCACCATCAATTTACCCATGTACCATCACTACAGTCCCTTGTGCTCTTCCCACCCTCATTTTGATCCCTTTCCCTCCCCATCCCCTGCAGAATGTCTGATTATAGTTGCCTGTTTTGTTGTTGCTGTTCACTTTTCCCCCACAGGTTAGGAGATCACATGACCAAGTGCGTGAATCCGTTGTTATGTTTTACTTCTTCATTAATATACGAGTGAGTTATGCCACCTGGAAAACTCAGATTTTTTTTTTTTTGAAACAGAATTTCATAATTGAAAGGAACCTCAGAAATCACTTAGTTCCTTGCCCTTAAAGATAACGAAATCTACATTCAGAAGTTATTTCCCCACCCCAAAATCAAATCCCTGGTAAATGGATGCATCTGGCCAGGTCACAGTGCACTTGAAAAATAGATTATAACAAAAATATAAAATACCCAGCAAATCAGAGAGTTGTGAGCTATTTCAAAGCCTCCTCACTACCCTATAAGGTCTGGATATAGCAGTTAGTATGTAATTTTAACATTTCCTAGAGTGCTTTGTCAAGTTTTTACTTTGTTACACAAAAGACAGTCTAAAGAAGGCAATAATTTCATATTAGACATGCCACAATTGAATTCTTAATGTCTTCCACTCAATTCAAAAGATATTTCCTATTGCGGAAAACAGATATTTTCCTTTTCCAATATGAAACAAATTTAAAAAGCAGTCACCCCAACAGTGGCGCTGACAGTCTACAATCCTGAGCACCACGTCTTGAGTGAAGAGCTTCCTATCTCATTCCGTCTTTACAACACGACTACCACGCAGGTGTGTGACTATCTCACCTTAGAGAGTCAACAGAGGCGCGAGCCTGCTGTCTAAGCTCGCGCTCAGAAGCAGAGCCCGCGCTCTTGTGCCTAGAGAGTCTGAGCCACTCTCTGGATTGCCCCCACTAGGTCTTAATTTTGCTGACTTCGGGCTAAGAAATGCTGCTTTGTGGAGTGAAAGTGAGGCAACCATAGATGCCTATTATAAAAGTTAAGCAACAAAACAACAAAATTAACCCTAAAACACTATTTCCTAAATGCTAGCCTTTATTTTAAGAGGGGTTGTTTTTTTTAGATATTACTTCCCTCTACTGTTTAAACACTAATATTGAAAATTGTTTCACTAACATGTTAAAATTTCTTACTACTTTGAATCATCTGTAAGGTCATTAGAAATGAGGTGACACTGAAAACGTGCAGGGCTGTACCCTGCTCCCCACCCAGAGCAATCCTCCGGTGGGAGGGGCTGCGTGGCGCCAGAGGTGGCAGAGGCAGGCCCCACACGCAGCCCGGGGAGAGTTGCCGCCAGGCCTCTGCTTGTAGAACCAACCTGGCTTCTGAGTCAGCATCTGCTGGGTAACGTACTTCTGTACACACTCTGGTATTTTAAAAAAAGATTCCACTCTACCCAATCCCGGCATGTGCAAAGGTCTGCCCGCACTGCATCTCCCCAGGCCTCACGTTTTCAATGCCCTGGACAGCTCCAAGGCAAGTACGTGGTTTTCTATTTCGAGGACACAGACACACAGGACACAGGACAAGGAATGTAAAGGGCAGTAACAACTTTAAAGGCATAAGATTGTGCCAGAAACTGACAAAGTAGTAAGACCGTTTTATGGGCTGTTTTAATTTGTCCAAACTTAAGTGACTAGAGTTTTTAGATTATCCTTTGTCCAAAAGAAAGAAGAAATCTTTTTAAGCAGAAGAACTGTTTTCTGAGCTTAGTCTGGATTTAAAATTTAAATAAATACATGAGTAAATTCCTGACAACCAGAGAAAAAAAAAAAAGAAGGCTTCAGATTTGTCACTGCCACAAATTCAAAGTTTAGCAAGATCCAGCAGGAGGTGCCCAGGTGCCTCTGCGCAGCCATCCCCCCTCCCTCCCCTCCCCCCCCCACTCCTGCACATCCTGAGACAGCCCTAACATTCTCCCCCAAACAATGTAAAACATATTTCCACTGTTTTATTTTTGTTTAATGTTTCATTCCTTTCTGACTTAAAGAAAAAAAGCCACACCTACCAATGACAACAAGACCGCCAGGGTGGAACAGAAAACAACAGGCTGAACATCCTACGCTGAGAGCAGAATCCAGTCGCACCTCATTTTACCCACGGTTTATACGTGAGCTCCAGCTGTTTCTGCCTCAAAACTGGGGAAGGAAAATTCTAGCTCCCAAACCATCACCGATTAGAAGCTGCACTGGAATATAATTGTCATCACAGAACACACTCTGTGCAAAGTGTGGAACACAAAGGCTGGGGAGGAGGGGACAGACACGTCATTACACATGCTGGTCTTAGATTTCACTAGAGTGATTTACACAAAATGCCACATTTCAGACTGGGCTTCACTAGCTAGCCATAGCATAATGAAACCGAAAAATCATTCTGCTAGAATGGTTTTATGTATTAGATATCAAAATCTTTCTCATCTAATTTAAACTGAATTTGTATACTCAGACCCTTTAGATGGAAAACTATTTCGGATATAAAACTAAAAACTAAAAACTAAAATGAACTCTGGTGAATGTATATTCACCTCACGCCCCAATTGGTATATTTATATGGAGAATTAAATCTAATTTCACCACAGGTAAACATAAAATGTAAGCATATTCCCAATGCAATTATTAAAGAAAAACATTTAGACGTTTTAAAGAGGTCAAACATGAGGCTGTTACTGTTGGTCACTAAAAAAAAAAAAAAAAGCCCAAAGATTGTTTAATCCCTGAAGTAAACAGGTTCTATTAATAACTTAATATGGTATCTTCTTTTTGCTTTAAAATTTAGTTATTTTCTAAAGTACATTTTACTCAGCAATAATTAAAATTGGAAAAAACTTGAGATATTCAAAATAAAAGCAGGTATTTAACAACTAAAATATAATTATGACAACATGAGAAAAACAAAGAATCTCAACTAGAGATTAATTTGAGCTGTTTCTCTTGAGAGTTCAAATCGGCTCCACGTGAGAAGGACAGAGTGTCACAGGATTAACAAGCATGGACAGGCCCTTAACATTCCAGCTATAGGAGTCACAGTGATTGGAAACGTTCAGCGAAAAGCTAAGTAAAATCCAATTCATTCTGATCGCACGAGACAGCACATAAGGTATGGCCACCAGAGCAGCCATGTGCGGGGTAAACTCCCAACCCCAAGTCGTACAGTCAAAGTCAGGCGCTGTCCATAGCACAGAGAGGATCCCACGTGGAGACCCGCCCTCCCCAGAGCTGAATGTCAGCTACCTCAGATTCAGGGCTGGTTCTCCTCCCAGCACCTACCAGCTATCTAAGCCAGAGGCTTAAATATATGGTTTGCTGTTTTCTAGGTATATGACCATAAAAAACAAAATATTTATTCATTTTCACTTTATATTGACAAGACGACGACGACAGTTTTAGAAACAACTTTTAAGAAGTAGTCAAGAAAACCCAGCGGCGACAGTTGAGACGGAAGCATTCACGCAACAGATACCGAAAAGTCAGGCTCTCACCCAAGCCAGCCACAGTCCAGCCTCAAGGCATCTGCTAACAAGGCCTGATTTACAGGGCGTCTCAGAATACCTACTGTATCCTGTAAAACTTATAGTGGCATGCACACACTATGAACTCTGTGGAAATTCACAGAATTACTGTGATATATTATCAATAACTAAAAAATTGAAATCATCCGCTTCACCTCCCTCAACAAGCTATACAAAACACACATCTCCTCAACAAAACAAGCTAAACAAACGATTGCAGCTTCAATATTTTGAGGTCTTGACAAGGGAAGGCAAAACACGCCAGTGATTTAAGACTGTAGTAATGAGAACTGAGTCTGCAACAACCAGAATCAGGAGGAAAAAGGAGAGGCTCATAACCTCTCTAAGAGGAGGAAGCTCCTACTGCCAGTCTGCCCAGCTCCAATTCTACACAGCCAAGGTCAGGACACCCCGCAGCTGTTGGCAACGATCCATTATTTGAACTAGGCAACATGTGGAAATGGAGGTGTCATCTGTAACCAGCCGTGGAAAGGAAACTGATGTGGCACTCGTCTCATTTCCTTGGGTAGAAGTTGCTCTGGCTCAAGTCACTGATCATAGGCTATCTCGGCACCTCTGGGCCACCGTTCCTTTTCAAAGGCTCTTAGTCAGAGCTTTCCTGGAATACAGGCTGAACATGGCCAAATGACCAAAACTAGAAAAACTGAGGCGCGTAAGACGTGAATTTATCTACACAGATAGAGTGAAGGAGAAACAGGAATCGACGAGAGCTGATATTTGGAGTTTACTACTGCCTACACTACGTGGCTTCTGATAACCTACACTGAACAGTTTTTACATGGACAGACATTCGGTTACTTCATTTCATAGTATTTCACAGCATGCTTCACTTCAAACCTCAATTAATGTTTGAAAACATCTACTGTGAGGTCTAAATGCCCTGAAGTAGGCAGCCAGTATGTGTTTATCAGTCATCTGAGAGGTGGTAAGATACAAACCACTGCCTCACCAAGAGGATTCGAAGCCAACATGGAGTGACGACTGAGTACTGATTTTTATGAAATTAAAACTTTTAAGTAAAAAAAATTTTGCATTAGTGAAAAAAACCTCACTTATCTAGTCATGCTACTGAAGAGGCCCAAGGAGTAAAAATCTTCCTTCCTCCAGCTTCAGAGAGGCTTTTACCAGCTTCAGAAGTACTTCGTAGTTACCCTGGGGGAGTCTTAAGCACAACCACTATCACAAAGAGTAAAATATTGTTTCTAATTTACTGGGTTCCCAGAATCGAAAAAGAACAGTCAATTACTAAACTACATGAGTCTCAAAAGAACTCCCGCTGCGCCGCTCATTCGTATTTCACCAACTGGGCGCAGCCCTTGTCTTTCGCCATAGACTGGGACAGCCCACAAAGAACCCGAGCAATGGGGCCTTTCTCGCAGGCCGCTACCAGCAGCACACGCCTCGGTAATGAGGCTGCGACTGAAGCGAGCTCTGCACACAGCTGACGCAGCGCAAACTAAGCCAGGACAGCCGGTGACCACAACGGTCAGAACGACGAGTGAGAGTAATGGTCCCTTCTCTGTTATGCGCTCATTTGGAAGAGTCATTTCTTCCACTTTTTTTTTAACATATAAGGAAACAGACAAACAAAAAAGAGAACCTGTTAGATGAACCTACGTTTTGGCTGTGACATCCACATACTGTCCTGGGCGAAAGTGAGCAGCGTACAGAGGAGTGCCTTTATAAAAAGAAAGCGAGATCAGCATCAATTTATCTGTTCAGAAACAGCTTCCCTAAACACCTACTACAAGAACTCTTCTCCGCTATTAGATCTCAAAAATGGTAGAAGATCCCCTTCTGCAGTCATTCCATTAGGAACGACGAAACTGCTCAACGAACACGCTCTGACTGTGAAGAGTCGAAGCGCAGCGTGCCTGGCACGAGGCACTTGGGGCAGGAGGGAGCAACGACTGTGGCCAGCGGTGCCTTCGTGACTAGTGTTCTTGTGGGCAAATCTGAGCCTGATGATTGTTGGTCGTTTTGGTGAATTAAAAAATACCACATTAAGACATACTTCCTATCATCTCTAAGGAAAATATATATAAGGGAATGTTGGGGCTAGGTGAAATCATTTTTATCCACTGGACTTAAATTATTCCCAAATAGCAACTCTAGTTATCTGGACAAGGTTCATCTAAAGTTGGGTAATGATTATGGTAACTGCTATTAGCGATACAAAGTTTATACAGAGCAGATTTTTAGTGAACTTATTGCTGTTCCAATAAAAGACATTGCAGCATTTGTCCAGATATTTGGGACGGCAAAATCACTGCCATTGTAGGCACCCTAATTTACACACTAACATTTCCAAAGCTAGTTTGTATAAATAAAATCTTACTTTGATTACATTTGGGAAAAAGTATTTAAATGACTCTTGGAATAAAAAAAGGCTTTCATATTTTGTTTATACAAGTTTGGAATCAACACTTATGAGAACTATTTAATTTTATAATTAATCTGTAAACATTTGTAGGTTCTCAGTACTGTCAGAAACACAAAAATGTAAGACATGGCTTCTCACCATGCAATATACCATCTATTAAACGAAGGATCAAGATTAACACAAGAGGTTTCTTTAAGTAAAAGTGGTAACCAATGTAGTAGAGAGTAGAACTGAAAGTAACAATTAGAAACCTCCACAATAAAGCTGTTCAACAAACGTTTTTAATTGACTGTATGAGAGCTGAATTTTTGCTCATTTTAAACAGGCAAAATGTTAAATGGGCAAAATTTCATGGATAATATCCTTTAAGGTAGAGGCAATCTGGATTTGTACAGGAAGAGAAAAATTCTGAACTAAGGAGATTAAAAGTGGCTGAATTCTTATGAGTCTGAATGACAAATTGCTGCTATTCACTATTTTTCACTCATAAAACAAAAACAATTTCACACGGCTTGAGTACAAATTAATGTGAGCTTAACCTTTGCACTCCTCAATTTACTTAATTTTAACCTTAAAGTTGTAAAACCTGTACTTCAAAAAAAATACTTTAATTCTAGTCTATTTTAAGGCTGACCCTCTGCCACTCCAGTAAGGTCTACTGCAACTGTATTTCACTTCAAAAATATAATTCAGATATTAAAATATCAAACTTCAAATGCTCTACTGCCTACATTGTTAGAATTCAAGTTCAAGGGACTAGGGAACTTTTCTGAAATTCAAAGTCTGTATGAATCAATAAAATGTGAAATATTACCTTTTGATATTCTACGGATCAGGTAAAATACTTCGGTATTTTTAAGCATGAATATTTACATCAGGAGGTAGGGTTACTCATCACCTCCACTGCAGACTCTATTTTCTCAAATTCTTCTTTCTTAGTGAGTTAAACTACTTTTCATCAAATTGCGTGCCAGTGAATTTCACATTTTAAAAGGTTATTTATTTGGAGTGGCTTTTCCAAATGTGAAACTCTCTGTACATTGACACAAGTGTTCCACCCTCTCTCGTGGAAAACAAAAACATTCTCTACAGCTCCACTGCAAAAAGAAAGAGGCTCACTTGTCCCCAGTGATTAAATCAGTTGCGTTTTTATATTTAAAAGTGTTTGGGACTTTGTATTTTGGATTTAGCTTTATTGAAAGGGTTGACATTAAACAAGTCACATATTTGGGTATTTTTACCGCCCTCCTCTCCCCGACCTTAGATTACCTGGCTTAATTACAGCATTATCAGTTACACGAAAGATCTTCACTTTCTGTTTTGGCGGCAATCCAAGTTCTTGGTAAAATTCCAGTATAGACGGTGATTTCTAGAGGGAAAGCAGCACACATAAACACCACTTTAAATACAAAAGGCAGAGTTTAATGCATAGAGACCCAAATCAAGTTATCAACACTCCACAAAACAAAGAGCACCTGTTCCTCTTATTTAAAGGTGAGATTTTATCTATAATCCACTGCAATTAGGACCCAACCATGGGCACAATCCATGCACAGTACAGTTTTGCAGGTTAAGAAACACAGTTGTACTCATATTTGAATTCTGAGTAGAGACTGCATGCACCGAGAACCCCAATCCTGTGAAAGTCTATCTACTTGGTGCCCCTTCTTCCAAGCAGCTGAAATTTATTTGAAATAAATCTGGTCACCAATTTCAAAATGAGTCCCAACCTACACTGTCATGGTTAAACCACTTTCACCCTCTCCAAGGCAACACACTCTCTTAAAATCTCCAGCAATGTCCCTTCTCCAAACCCTTAGCTGATCATAATGCCTATTACTGAAAACAGAAGACTCAAAACCACTGCCCCACATTCGTGTCACCAACTGCCTGCATCGGTCTTTACCTCCTGTCACTCTCTCGCCCCACTCAGGCTGCACAAGATGCACAGGGGCCGCTTTCACAAAATGCCAACGTTGACTAAGCGTCCCCGCTGGAGACGGCAACTTCCCGGCTAAGTGGCGCCAGCAGTGCTTCCTTAGGGCACGCCACTGGTTTAGACGTGAAGCAGGCTAGACTCGCAATGAACTGTCCACGCGCCGCCCAGTCAAAGCCCTCACTACAGTGGCTTTCACCCCCGCGTCCACTCCGTGACTGTACTCTGAAATTGTGCCCACCATCTTCTGAATCAACAGGTTCCCTTTTCCTACTGGAAGTTTCCTGTCAGTATGCGAAGATGTCACAATAAATCATGTCAAAGCAAAACTCTGCCTTGATAAATCTCCTTTAACCTTTCTGACGCCCCCACAACAAATCTCCTTGTAAGACCCAGTGAGCCTACTTTCCCCCTCCTGTTCTTAAGCCAGCGTCAACCAGGTGCTGTCAGTCCCTAATACAGCAACGTGTCTGTCAGGGTCACCAGCCAACGCCACATGAAACACAATGATCAATACTTACTCACTGGCTCGATCAGCAATGCTTGGCACAGGTGACCACTCACCACTCAGTTCTCTTATGGTCTAACTTCAATACCAAGTTCTGCTCTCAATACAAATTCCTATGTCCAACCGCCAAATCAGTATCCCACTTTGCCATCACACAGCACTTCACGTTTAGTGTCTACAATGCGCTCAACAGGCCCACAAGCCTGCTCTCCTGCTTTGCCAAATCTCAAGGCGGCAACTCCAAACTTCTGCTGTTTGGATCAAAAACCTTGAGGTCACCCTTGACTCCTCTCTTCCTCACCCCCACCCATCAAAAATACTTTCAGACTTTTAAAATTCAGCCCACATCAACCACTTCTCATCCCACCTCAAACCACCATCTTTTGCCCGGATTACTGAAGAGTCACCACTTCTGGCCCCCAGTCTGCTGTCCATTTACAGGCTAGCACCACCTCTAAAAACCATGTCTCTACAATTCCACCTTATTCAGGATCAGGACCTAAGTCCTTACCACGGTTTAAAGGTCCTTTTCAATCTGACCTCATCTGCCACTCTCCTCCTGGCTCACCCCGCTTCAGACACAATGCAGTCCTCACTGTTCCCAGAACAATTCGCACCCGCCTCAGTTCCTTTGCACATACTGTCTGTCTGTCCTGCTTAGAATGCGTTCCTATCAGGTTTTTACATGACTTGCTCCTGCAAACGTCAGCCTATCTTCCTGATGACTTCATCTAAAACAGCACACCCAGTCACCTTGTAATCCCCTCCGCCTACTTTATTACTCCTCCAAGCACTTCCATCTGCTGCCTTATATATATCTGTATTAATCGTCAGTGTAACAGTCTCTGTCTCACACCCAAGAGCAGCGACTTAGTTTCTATGTCCCCAGCTCCTGGTAGGTCCTATTGTCTGCTTTTTCCTGCACCCCTACACCCGTCACCCCACTCTCACTTTTTTAAGTATCCTTAAATAGAAAATGCTGGATATCTTATTTTTTCACCATTAAAAATGGCTCTTTCTGACAGAATACAGCCAACACAAGTACATCTCACTTCCTGTTCCCTCTCCCTCAATTGCCCTCCAATCATGACAAAGCACCTGCAAGTCCCAAGAGCCAACATACTCTGTGCGCTTACCTTGCCTGGGCCAATCTTTAGGCCTGTAGTATCTCCCCCACCTGTACCACTCATTAAAAATCTATTAAACAGGTGTCTAGTCCCAGCCACAGTAACATCTGCTGTCCAGCTGCCTCCCTGAGGGGCCTTGCCAGACCAGATGGCTCCTGTCGATGCCGTCCCTAGACCCTGCCTGCACCTCAGTCACTGCCCACACCACCTTACGCACCTCTCTGAGTCTAGGCCTGTGATGACCTATACAGTGGAGGTTACTTTGTTCACTCGTGTCTCCAGCTTCAGAGTCAAGCACAGTGGCAATCAGACACTGCAGGAGTGAGCTGACTGAACAGTGAAAAGACAAAGGAGATGGAGTCTGGGTGGAAAGTCCTGGTGTGTTCCTCCAAGTCACCTACCTTTCTACTCTGGCTGCTGCTTCACCAGTCCTCAGCACACAATAGTACTGTGTCTGCAGCCCAACAGAGTACAGTCTCTGCCTTCAAGTCTAGTTATGAAGATTTGCAGGTCTAAAATAAGCACAACTCACTCTGAGGATGAACACATTCACAAGAAGCTGAACTCTGTGAAATTAAACCAATAGTAATTTGTAATAGAAAAAAGTAGCAACTGAAACACCCTAATGAATTTCAGAGGATACTAATGATGCACTGACAACAAATTACTCTTTGTCCAAATTCCAATCGTCTGCAGTCAGATGCAATGCCTGGATGCACAGTAAGTTAGGGAGTTACTAGTTTTTTAAAAAGAGGGCAGTTACTACTCCTTCTCAAGGTGCCTAGTCGCTTGCCATTGGTAAGCACTGGCTGGAAGTCTAGACCTTCAGTACTCACCCCAAGAATCTCCCTGACTCTCCAGTAAGACCACAAAACAAACGCTGAGCAGCTCTGCCTCAGACAGCCACAAAAGATTGTTTTGTACCCTGGAGTCCCCTCAAGAAGCTGTCCCTGCCTTCAAGAGGGACAACACGGACAACCCAGTCATTTTCTAGACTTCCCTTCCCTCAAGCGGAAATCAAAGGTTAATACTAAACACCACTCCCAGAGTCCCTGCTCTTCCTCTCCAGTCACACCGAATTCTTCCACAACAAAAGCAAACATGACACTTCCTTTCAAAATAGGCTCCTTGAAATCATTTCCTTGAAATATTAGGTTCAAATTTTTATAACACACTTCAATTTTGTTTTTGTCCACCTGGTAATTTAAAAAGCATATTATTTTATTAGTGTCAGTTTCTAGGTATGCCAAGAGGCATCTGAAAAAAAAAATCTACTTTTTCAGTAATATCAAATAGACAATTAACATCTTGACCCAAGTGACTATATATTAAGACATAAAAAGAACAAAGGTAACCTTCCAATTTCTTTAAAATCGAATGTTTTATCTATTTTCTTTTAAAATAACATTATAAAACTAGATGTCAACCATTAGAAAAACCAAATGCTGAGCTGAAACCAGCGGTAGTGTAATAGAGGCGTTTTTAAAAATTTCCAAATGACTTCAAAAGGCAATTTAGAAGACTGACAGCAGGGTCACACTTGGATAATCCCATCCACAACGCTGCATCTTCCTCCCTCAAAGTTGTCTGCAATTACCTCTCACACAATGAAAATGCTTCTCTGCTTCCAAGATGAATTGATTAAATCAACTTCTAGGACACTTAGCCTTCTCTTTCAAAAACACTATGTACCACATCTGTTTTTATTTATATTAAGGTATAAAAATAGCAAAAGCAAAGCAGCCTAATTTCTTGGAGGTCCAAATTCTCTAAAAATTAAAAGAAAAATACCAGTTATAACCCTATCATACATATAACTGATTCAATGTATTTTAGAATGCTTAACTATATGATATTTTATATTCATAGGTCTTGGCATTTTTGTTTTTTTAAACCCTCTGTAATTAATCTTTTTTTTTTTTTTAAAGATTTATGCATACAAGAACTGGGGTATTGGCACTGGAGGTGATTCACCAGAGACAGAATGGGGAGCAGAATAGGCAGATCTAGTGAAATAGGCAGATCTAGGGAGCAGCAGGAGAGACAGGAGATGTCTGCTGTGCCATGTGGGTCAACTTCCTGGCCAGTGGCAGGGACTGACCTCATAGAGCAGTGGCTGAGATTTGCTTCATAGTGCAGCGCTCTGTAATTAATCTATTTGTAATTTCCCTGAGGGTTACAACACCCAAGAGGATATCTTACACTTTTATTTTCAAAAATCTTTTTCTTTTCTGAACCAAATGTTTTCCTTCTAAAGAGTGTTAAAACTTCAATTTCACCTCTCATTGTGAACAAAGGTGATCTGAAGGGAAAGTTATTTTCTTAATGTTGCAATAATGCCCTTTGGGCTTAAGGAGTAAACAGGGTCCCTGGAGCACTTAGAGACATGAATAGTTCTAAATGTTTTTGTAATTTCTGTGGTAAAAGTCCACCTAGCATAAGAACACTGCATCCTAACCACGCTGCTGTGCTGTGTATTTGCTCAGGAGAATAAAGCTTACAACATAAAGACCGGTCTCAAGCATGAAAGTGCTAAACTGTCACTGCTGTAGTATTTTTATTTTTTTTAAAGATTTGTTTATTTATGCATACAAGCACTGGGGTACAGGCCAGAGGTGTGGGAGGGTAAGAGGATTCACCATAGAGAGCGGGGAGCAGAACAGGCAGATGGACCGAAACACACTGCTGAGGGGAGCAGCGGGTGAAGCAGAAGAGGTCTGCTAGCCATGTGGGTCCCCTCCCTGGCCGGAGGCAGGGATCGAACTTGTGCTGCAGTGACTATGGTTTGCTTCATAGTGCATTGCTTAACCCACTGCACCACCAGGGCGGGCCCACTGCTGTAGTATTTTAACTACGAGCACTGTGTTAATAAAATTTTATCTACAAGACACCATCATTACTAAGTTAATTAAATCAGCTGCTAAACATTTTAAGGGGAGCTTCTGTATTTTCTTGAGAATTAAAGTAAATTTTAGAACTAGAAGAGAATTTAGAGACAATCAAGTCCAATCTTCTGCTTTTATAGGCAACAAAATCTATGTTCAAATACAAGGTGTGAAGGGAATTTATGAAGAAATCGTGATTAGAACTCAGTTCCTCCAACCCCACATCTACTTGTTTTCACACCGAGTTTTTGGAAGCAATGTTCACAAGTCTACTGGACAGAGTGGATTATTCAAATTTGATGCTTGGATTACAAAGGCTGTGAAGCCACAACTTAAAAACTGGTAGTGAAATAAAGACGACGGTGCTGTGTATAACGAAGTACAGAACTATCACTTGGAAACCAGTGGCATCTATCAAACCAAAGAATCATTCACTTGAAGGCCAGTATGCACTTTATACATTTAAAAACCAAGTACCTGACATTTAAAAAATGTCATAAATACCTCATTATGCTTTTAATTACTCTGGAATTATTTGAACTCTGAAATTGTTAGTCAATAAACCATCAATTATTAACAGCAGGACAGATATTATTTGAAAGCTTTAATGAGAAGTGAATGGAATATGACCATAACAGGCAAAAATAGCTAATTTTTCTAATACTTACAAAACAGGCCTGCACAGACTCTCTCCTGCCCAACTATAGGATGCGTATGATGTCAATGACTGTCAATACTATCAATCACATATATTTCAACCACTGTCAATCACTGTCAATACTCTCAATCAACATATATGTCAACCAGTGATCCATCTGTCCCACTTTGGACAGGGCAACTTCACCTGGATTTCCTTTTGTTTTTAAAGATTTATTTATGCATATAAGAACTGGGCTGTAGGCCAGAGGTTGGGGGGTGCAGTGGTAAGAGGATTCACCAGAGATGGAGTGGGGAGCAGAACAGGCAGATGGACTGAAACACACTGCTGAGGGGCACAAAAGTGAGGCAGGAGAGGTCTGCTGCGCCATGTGGGTCCCCTCCCTGGCCGGCAGCAGGGATCAAACTCGTGCTGCAGCGGCTGCAGAGAGCTTCATGGCTGCTCCTCTGCATCTTTATCACCCTGCCCCTCCGCACCCCCCCCCCCACTCCCCTAGCACCACACTTGCGTGCAAAGATCCCGACACACCAGTTTTCTTTCCAAGAACACATTCTTTTACTATCTCTGTCACAGAAAACACTCCCTCTGTTATGCCTCTAACACCCGTTCTCCTTTTTCATCTCCCTGCGAAGCCTCTTTAGATCCTCAAACAGAACTGGCAGTCCCCCATTCTGTGCTTGTTACATTCAGAACACTGTGTCGGGATGCTGCCTTTATCTGTCCACCTTCTTTCCCGCCCTGAGTTTCTAGAGGGTCGATATCAAGACACAGTTAAAGGAAGCCCCTGGTGTCCGACTGTCACTGTACCTCTTACCAGTGGGTGGCCCTGAGACAGTCACGTAGCCTCTGTAGCCTCACAGGCTGAAGGGGCTGCATGTGTTGACAAATGAAACAAGTTTAACATTACAGACCTAGCGCTTAACAAATGCTCAGTAAAAGTTAGCATGGCAAGGAAATAGGGGCACTTGGACAGTTGCAGGGTATGGGTTGTCCCCTAAGCTGTAAGCAATTTACAGTGGTAAAATGTTTATCTCAGGGATAAGCAATATATTAGTAAATTTAAAGCTGTTTCATTATCCATTAGTGAAGACTATCACCTTTTCAGACAGGTATTCCTTGCTTTAGTCATCCAATAGAGAACACTAATTGCACACACTTTTAAAATGTAAACTACAAATTGAGCATTCTATTAATATTCTACTTGGGAAAAAAACAAACAATTTCATGGGGGTTCACCTACAGCTTTCTACCAAATACCTCAAGTTCATCCTAGTAGAAAATTAACCTTCACATACCCAATGACAACTGTTAAGACAACAAACTAACCAAACAGCTACAGTATATTGAGTTTGTTACATGCCAGGTGCATCTGAAAAATCGCATTTAATTCTGGTAACAAACGTCTTAAGTAGTATTTTATTCCCACCTTATAGATGGGCAAACAGGCAGCTTAGAGGAAGGAAAGTAACTTATTTTGGGTTTTGGGGAAGGGATGCGGGGAATGGGGCAATTTACCGGCTAACCTCACTGTGTTAGGCTCCTGGGACAAGACTCGACTAGGACATCCCCCATATCCACGACTCGCCTCATGGACAAAAGCACGTTTGTAACAACGGAATAGCTTCGAAATGCAAGTAATTTGGATCTGAAAATAACGAAACACACTATTCTAGGAGTGAAAGTACATCCTTACATGGAAACGTGATACAGTTTTGCCTCCAACGGTCAGGGTTGCCATTTTCCCATCACAGTTTTCCTTTGGAGTATATTTTAGGACGTGACAGTCTTGTACCTAAAAAAGAAAACAACAAAAACCTAAGTATATGCCTCCAGATACACTGAACATTACACACCAGCCACACTGAGGTGCTAGGACAATTAAAAAGTCCTTAAAGTTACTGATCTCTTTAACATCAACCACAGTCTTCAAATACAGAAATAACCTTTCAAAAAATGGCAAATACACACAGATCGTACTGATTAACACATGCAGAAAAGTATGTAAAACATAAAAGATACAACAAAATACAAAGAACACAACACAAAATCACTACATATGTCAAGTAGACTCCTCAGCTCTCCATGACACTTCCTAATCTGCCCTCTCACAACCCCCAAATCCCATTTTTTATTCCCTAAGAGCAGTGGCTGAGTATGATCCTGGGACAAGGAGCATCAGCATCACCTGGGAACCTGAGACTGTAGATTTCCAGAACTCAGTGGAGCTTTAGGAAATCCGAACCTCTGTGTTAATGCAAGCCCTGCAGCTGATTCTCATATTCCCTTCAACCACTGATGATGACCTAAACTGGCAGATTGTTGAGGCCGGTTAGGATCCTTTTCCAATCCGTTGTACAGCGAGCTCAATGCCACGATCAAAAAAGGGATTGTTCAGGTAGACTGAGAATATTCACTGAAGCCAACAGACGGCAGCTTCTTTAATAGTATCTGCGCTGAACAGGTCCCTGCTCACCAGTTATGTTTCAGAATGCATATACTGCCCATTCGTTTGCACAAACAGGTCAGCACACATCCGTGTCATTACACCTTTTTGTTTCTTACCTGAAGTAATGTAACCACGTGCTTTTTACCATCTTTGGTCCATAAAGGCATCATACCCAGCTTCAGTGCAATGAGGCCTACTCTAGAAGAACCTGGCAATTAAAAACAAATGAACGTAACTACAAACTTTTTCGAAAAGTCCAACGATGCAACATTATTTCCTAAATTGTTTCAATGAGGAGCAGGCAGATCATGCTAAGGTGGTCCGAGTAAAAATCAACTGTTTAACAGATCTAAGTGCCTTCAACCATGTCTGGCATAAAATACTGGTACTCAACAAACTTTTGTTAAAATCAAATATGAGTGTAGAAATAAACAGGCGAACTAGCAAATTCTGATTCTAAAATAATGATATTACTAGAGACCAGGAGAAACCCGTCATTATGCTTTGCTTCCCCAGGATCAATACATTATCATTGATGCTCATTAATGAGAAAACATCTACCACTGAGAACCTCAGATGTCAGCTGGGATTAGCGGCATAGGTAGGAAAGTGGCTAACAAGTCGGTCTCCATGACACTTGGCTTTGTTGCAACTGTCACAATAAACCCAACCAGAGACCACACTTTCAGCAGGAAAGGGCTTATTTTCCTCAGTCTGGCCACACCTGGGTTTAGCACTCCTGGAATAAAGAGCTGATTTTGGTTTATCCTGGCAACTTGGAGTGCTAGATAACATCCCAGTTGAAAACACCTGTGTGGCACATCACAGTTTAGCTCACACTCTTCCAGCTTAACCCCCACCCCCAATTTATTTATGATCTAAAGGAACAATGGAAACATATGCAAAATAATTCTTTCACCTAAACAGCTTAAAGAAATTCAAATTATCTTCAGATATTCACTAACAGTAAACCAGGATGCTGGAAATAAACTTGCAAACCAAACCACAATAAAATAGACCGACTTAAAACATTAAAAATAAATTCAAGATGATAAATTTCTCAGTCACAGTGATTTTGAGTGTGCCAGCCACAGTAATTAGGAGACGAGAACACATCAAGCAGAAAATAACCACCTGGCTCCCAAGGATGCATAGGCCATGGTTCATCTTTCAGAGGACACAATTTACTTGCTAATTGGGCTTTATTTTCATCAGAGGCCAGCTGCTTAACAAACGGGACGTTTTCTTCAGAAAGATGCTCATCCCACCAAGTACCACTCTTGCCATGGAAACTTCTAGCCAAAAGCCAGATGGCTGTTCTGCAAAAGTAAAAATTAGAAAACCGATTGTCATTCAAAAAGTCCCCACACTTGGTGTAGGGGAGGGAGGTCAGAGGTGTTGATGGAAAGTGTAGTTAAGCCTTAGGAAAGGGTTTGGAATCTACACATTTTCTCCCTGCCGATCCTTAGAGCAAGGGGGCTCACAATTTAACTGATAATGTTCACCCTGTAGTAGCAGTCTTCCTCTTTTTTAGGATAAACAGATTTTAAAGTAGTCCTGTCTAGACACAAGAGAAGTCACCAACCCAGGTGAATCCGTAACTTAATAGCTTATATCCACCAGTGGAAGCAGCAGAATATGGAAGACCAATCTCCCTTAGATAAGGTAACTGCAACCTCAGCTCTGAAGGATGCTGAAACCGGGTGTCCAAATTTAAAAGATCTATAAAGACATGACCTTTGAACATACCAAAAAAAGACGATGGGAGCGAGAGGCCGAGACGGTGATGTGGAATCTTGTATGCAGGGTCAGAAAAGTAGTAAAGTTTTCTGTAGTCTATTCCCCCTTTACATACCCTATTTTGCAATTACTTGTTCAGTGACCTTAGGCAAGTTTCTTCTAGGCCTGTTTTACCTGCACAACTGCACAGTGATAGCAGCTGCAGGAGGGTGACAGTCCTCTCGTGTCTCACGCGCTGAGGCACCTAATTTACCTTACAGGGTTTTAGTACACAGTAAACGCTCATTAATGGGCAGATATGAGCGCTGTCGCCAATGTTCGCTGGCTCAGAAGCGTTAAAAGCAAACCAAATCATTGAACCCTTTAAAGGGCACGTCCTGTGAGTAACGCTCCTTAAGCTTTTCTGTTCCTGGGTCTGAACAGGGGCCCTTTCTCTCCACCCAGGCTGACCCTCCTCGCCGGGCCACGACAAGCCTCAAGGGCGTAGTTTTGCAGGGACACCCCCCTACGCCCGCTCTGGCCCACACCCACCTGTTGTCCAGGCCCCCGGCAGCTCCCAGGGCGCCGGCACCGCGGCTCCGCACCTGGGCGCCGGCCTGAGCCAGCAGCCTCCAACCGGGCATGACGTGGCCGGGGAGGGGTGGGCCCCTACACCTCCGGGCGCCCCGCCGCTCTGCTTTCAGGGCGTCCCCACGCTGGTGTCACGCGCACACCACAGCGGTCCCAGGGCCCGGCCAGCAGGCCGCTTTCTCCCTCCCGGACGGAAAGAAAACCGGTGGAGCTACTTCCGGTCCATGCGATATGCGCTCCGGGTACTGGGCTCACCATCCACCCCGAACTAGAGTTCCGCCTCTAGAACGGTCCTAGCTTGGATCAGAGTCAGGATGAGAAGGGCGGGGCCGGTTCTTGCCAGTTGTTTAAAAAGGCGGCTGTTAGGCGTTCAGATTTTAGGGAACTGGGAAGAATTAGGGACAGGTTTCCTGAGGAAGCTACATCACTCCCAAATAAAGCCCACTGTGAGGGATCTCATTGTACTAAGCAGTTTTTTTGATAAGCTTACACATGTATATGTTCAATGTAATCCTCAAAAAGGAAGTTATTTTTATATCATAAACGAGGGAACTCGGGCTCAGTTTGGTGCTGCTTCATAAGAGTACATCTGGCAGTTGTGCAGAGCTGACACTGAGGGCCAAGGCGAGCATGTGTGGCTTCCAGAGCTGAACCCAAAAGGTCCGAGGCTCTCTGGTTGCTCTCTCTGGGGAAAGCCGGTGGTCACGTCCTGCAGACCCTCAAACGGCTTTGTAACGAGGCTGTCACGAAGACGAACCATTTTCCAGCCACGTAGGAGGAGATCCACCAGCCCAGGCAACCCTTCAGGTGACTGGAGCCTGAACACCCAGTCAGAAAGTTCATGGTTTCTTTGAAAATTGCCAGAGAATAAATGACTGCTTTTATTTTCAGCCACAAGGTTTCGGGGTGCTTGTTGCAGCAAGGTAATTAATCCACCTTCTTTACAAACCAACCCTTGTCCTGGGTTCCACACACACCTAGTTACCACGTGTGTGGCTCGGACATTTATCCCACTGCTCCAAAATCTGTTTCCTTATTTGCCAAGCAGGTGTTTGTAGAAGTTTGGACATTAAAAAGTTCGGCCGTTTCAACCTTTTTATTGGACAGCTGATTAGACAGGCAATGAACCACCTGAACTTCAACAAAGTTTGATTAGCTTGTCGTGACAAAACAGCATACACCTGAGAGTGTCTCACGGTGTTGAGGCTGGCTATAAGATCTGAACTGATGCTGGGTGGTTTTAAAGTGGTGTCAGGGAAGCAGGGGATTGTTTTGGAATGGAAGTTATCAAGAGATAAGGACAGTTCAGAATTAGGCATCTCTGCAATTAGGCACCTCAATTTTCTTCTGCAGGCAAAGGAAAAAAGTGAGATTATGGGTAAAGTTGGTAAGAAAGTAGAAATTACTCAGACGGAACTGCTAATCAGTTTGATTATAGCTGGTTTACAGGAAAGTAAACAAGAATGATTCCAGATTTTTCTTATGCTCTCTAGTGAGGCCTCTGGGTAAGTATCTAGTGCTTCTTCTATTCAGAGAGATTTGAAGGGAATGCTCAAGAAGACTTGAATATGACGAAGTATGAACAACACATTTTAGGACTGAGAGGAGACAGGCCATCAAAGGGGACTAGGAGCCACTGACCCCGGGGTGTCCTTCCACTGTGCTAGTGCCCCCTAGTGGCGAGGATGGGCAGCTGCGGCGTGTCCAGCGGCAAACTGCGAGGGGCAGGGAGGGGCACAGCTAGGCGGCTCAGGGTCGCATTGCACAGCGTCTATGGTCCCTTCTTCTGTGGTGTTTAGACTCCAGTCAGGCCTAGCAGGAAGGATCGTCATGGCAACTCGCTTGCCTGCGCGGCTGAGCTGAGACAGGATTCCCTTAGTAACCAAGGAACCCGGGAGATGATGCTTAAAATAATCTTTTATGCCCAGGCAGAAATGCCTTTGCGGTTTTATTAACCATGAAGCATCATGGGGCATGTCTTTCACTCCCACTTTATTTTAAAATGGAACAGAATGGCTTTTTAAAGCAGGGATTTCCAACAAAGGCCAAATGCTATTCTCACTCCATGGAGCACACGTCCTGCTGTAACCAATGAGTGTCACACCTGAGTTCTGAGAGAAGCTTCTGGTCCCTGTCATGGAAATTACCTTCCAATAAACCAGGTGATCTCTGCTGAGATTTCTGGCCTTCATCTCTTCTCTTTTTAGTTATTGAAATCCCAGTCAGTCTCTTAGTAGGGAAAATAATTAGACTTGGCAACAGTTTAGGGCTTGGGCCATTTAGCCTGACAGTCTCTTGCATCTGACAGCCTCCCTGCTCTCACCTCAGCTCCAGTTCTTCCTCGTGTCCAAAGCCAGCCTTAGGCCTTCCTCCTCCGCCAGATCTCCCTTATAATCTCGGCCTGGCTTTTTCTTCTCTCAGCACTCATCAGGTATATGCATGTTCTGTGTGGTCTTATTCTCATTTACTCTAAGTAGCGAGAATCCTCAAGTTTGTAACCCATGGCTTCTTGCAAACTCTTTAAAGGCATAATTATATCTCTCAGCTCTTCCAGAAACCCTATATTTATAATAAGAGATCCAGAAATACTAGGACATTTTAGTGGTGATAGTTAACACAACTTTGTGAAAATATGAAAACCATGGAAATGTACACATTGAAAGGGAGATCTCTATGGTATATGAATTGTACCTTAATAACAAAACAAAAATAACTATATGGAAATGTGTGACACGAAATGTGGAGAGAGCAAAGCCAGAGTTACCACAGTGACAGTAACTGGCAAGCCAGAAAGGGCACGGACTTGAGAAAGACTGTGAACCTGCATTACCAAATGCCTGATGAAAAGCAAAGGGTTTTGTCCTACCTTTTGGGATGTTCCTTCTGCCACCGCCCCCTCCATTTGCTCAGGAGGCGCCTGGGACTTGATTCACTTAGGCAGCGGCTGGGAGCTGTCTTTTCCAGAATGCGAAGGGCTGGGCTCAGAATAGGAGATTACGCTCTTATTCCATGCACCTGGGTAAGTCACTTAGTTTCTCCACCTGTGAACTCTGATTAAAAATCTTCCTTCATAAGGCAACAGTATAGACTCAGTGAAATGATTCATATAAAGTGCTTAACACAGTATTTGGTATAAAGAACCAGAAAAATGCTGACTTTAATAAAATATTATATATATTATATCATACTATATATGTTTATATGCAATTTGTTAGATATCACAATACTTAATGAAAAATCTCAATTCATCCCCTTCTAATATTCTTGTTCATATTTTCTGCACGATGCAATCATATAATTTTCCTAGTAAGATGTTAGGTGTATTAGTCATTCTTGGCTCCATCTTCATGTCTGTCAACCTCATTTTAATACTACAACTATATAACATACACTAGAATATATTTTTATTGTTTAAAAACATCACCTCCATCTCCACCACAACCATCACCTCCACCACCATCATCACCACCACCACCATCACCGCCAACATCACCTCCACCATCATCACATCACCATCACCATCACCATCAACCTCACCTCCACTATCACCAGCATTATCACCACCACCATCATCACCATTACCATCAACATCACCTCCATCATCAGAATCATCACCACTACCACAACCAACATCACCATCACCACCAACATCACCTGCACCATCACCTTCACCACGACCATCACCTTCACCACCACCACTACCATCTTCCCACCAGCAGGGATCCTAGGCTCCTCTATAGATGAGGGAGAGTATGCTAAGTCCACCCCTTCTCTTCCTTTTATCTCTCTCTTGGGAATCCACATCTTCCAGTTGGGAGCACTGCAGAGAATGGCAAGTGTGAATCTGCAAATTTTGCCTTAAAGGAAAACAGTTTCCTTCAAGTCAGTGGTTGTGACAGGAATGGTAATTTGTCTGTGAGAGTGTGTGTTCTCCAAAAAAAGTAGCTGCTGCCCTGGGAGAGCAGTAGTGACAGGAGTAACGAAAAAGCTCTAATAAATTTCAGTGAAAAATGTTGAGCCGTTTATGTAATGCTGAGCATAATGCTAAATGCTTGCAAATACTATTTTATTTCACCCCACAACTGTCTAGGAGGAAGCACTGTGGTCAGAGAGATTAGAAAAATTGTCCAAGACCCCATATCTGGTAACTGTCCCTATGAAGTCTTATATCTTGTCCAGCCTGGCGTGGAAGCAAGGCCTCCTAAATCCTGTTCTATTTTTCCTATGCTACATGACGCTGAACCTGAATGATGGAAAGCTGAAGTTATTTATAAATTTTCTCCTTGGTTAAGTTACGGCCAGCGGAAAGGAGAAAAATGATCTTTAAAGTGAAATAGCCACTAGATTGAAAGTGCCTGAATGTAAAATGTCACTCTGAGCAGGCAGGTCCCTCCTCACACGGGAGTTTGGGACTCAGTCAGACAACAAAATAAGGGCACATCAGAAACCGATTCTTAGGGAAAGTAACTCTGTCGCCTACGCCTAAACTGGGCACTTCCTCCCCTGGGCGCCAGGGACTCCCCAGGGCTGGGCACTTGGGGTCACTAGCAGCAGAGGAGCTGGCAGTAATGGCAGCTCTCCTGGGGACCTTCCTGGGGTGGGTACAGTGTGTAGGATGAGAGCCTTCGCCTTCAAATTTCCCTCGGCGTTCCCCTCAGACTTCCATCAGATTGAGAGACCTTTAACCACAATTCCCCTCCGGCCTCCAAGAAGGGGAGACTTGATCTTAACTTCTCCATTCTTCTATGCTTCTGCTTCTGCGTTATCTTATTCCAAACCCTGAAAGGAAAAATGTAACAAGCCCTCATCTAATAGACACTAAGGGAAATGGTAAGCCAGGCGGCTGGGAGTGGCCCTAAAATTGCCCGTCCTTTTCTCTTACACTGCAGGAGCCACTGGAGTTCTTTTATCCAATCTGGGAACAAACTGGTGATCTCTCATCTGCTTCTTTTCCATCTCATGTCGGGAAGCGAAGTAGAGGTCGGTGAATGGGCAGCGTCTTGGCTTCTTTCCACAAATGCCCAAGCACCCTCTATGTTCCAAATGCCACGTCCATCTGCTCTCTGTATGCTGAACCTACAGGGCCAGCAGAGAGGAACCCACTCTTCAAGGTCATAAAGCAGGCTGGAAATTCTGCAGATTTAGCTTCGGGCAAGGTCAGATCCAGCGCCCAAGGCTGTCAAGAAGCTCTCATTCCTTTGTTCTTCTCCCCTCCAGTTCTGCACCCTCTGTTCTGGCCTCGTGCCCTGGGGCAGCAAGAGGCAGCAGGCACACACAGCCACACTTCTCAGTGTAGCCACATCAAAGGAGAACAGCACTAGCCTTGGGTTTGGAGTACTGGGTCATCGCAGACCACACGCTGATCCAGAGCTAGTCTTGGAGATGAGGGCGCCAGGAATGCTATAGGTTTTTGCATTTTTCCAGTCTACTTACTTTTTTATGCAGGCTTTTGTTTTCTAGGTTACATGTCTTGCCTCTCATGCTATAAAGAATGCCTTACAGGCCCTTACCCTACAGCACACGTTGACCTCAACATTTTAAATATACTGTCTCCTTAAGCCTTAAGAACTCCAAGGGGTACATAGGATTTTTTTCCCCCTTTGGCAGATGAGGTCTCTGAGATTCAGAGAACACAATTAAATTTGGAGTCTGTGGGCACATATATCCGAATGCGGCTCACGGCCATCAGGACCCCGCCCTCCTGCACGTGGGATGGGCTCGCTGACCTGATTAGAAATGTGAGCACATGGGACTGAGACGATGGTTCAGTGGTGAAATAGTGCTGGGAAATCCATGGAGACCACAGCTGATGTCAAATATAAATTTAAAAAAAGATGGGAAAAAAAAGGAGAAAAGAGAGAAATAATCAGAAGCCAAAGAAGCTGTCAAAGACTTTGACCAATTACTGCGAAGCCAAAAACTACAGATTTCCAGGCTGGCAGGATGGAGAAAGGCAAAGGCAGGATGGAAAAGAGGGAGACAAGGAGCGATTGACTGGAAACAAAGAAAACTAAATGGGAAAAAAGTGTTTATCAAGTTATGTGCAATGATGTCATAATTAAAGAAAATGTAAAGTCTAAAAAAAAACAAAAACATCTGGGACACCCCGAGGCTTGCAGGAGCCGGCTTGGCAGAGCTCTGCCCCTGAGGCTGTTAAATGAGGGGCGGGGACAACACAGGATGTTGACTTCTGGGCTGCGGTTCTGTTGAGTGATATTTTAGTCCCTTTCAATTCATTTGATTCACATTAAACTCCCAGTGAATTAGTTTAGGCTATAACATTATTTTCTCCGCCTGATTCAGTCTGGTTTTCATACCCCGCACTCCCGTCCACCGGGCTTGACATTTGGGGCTCTGTGATTGCTTTCTCTGAAGCGAGGCTTGCAGTCCCATCCCGGCTGACGGCTGCGTGGCCAAGGATTTACCTCCGGGTTGTTCACACATGCAGGAGGGCCTTTTTCTTCTTCATCTTCTTCTAATGGTACTTGGAAGGAGCATTACGAATTCAAGAGGGAAGGAAGGATCTTCCTTCTGAAATACACCATACCTTTCAATCATTTATGAAAGAATTTTTTTTTTAATAGAAATTTGTCCCTGGCGGGGCCTCCCTGGTGGCGCAAGGGGTTAAGCAGAGGCAGGAATGGCCTGGCTGCACTGTGGGGCTTCTGCAGATGCTGCAGAGTGAGTTCAACCCACCCCCGCCAGGGAGGGGACCCACATGGCGCTGCAGACCTCTCCTGCATGGCCTGCTGCTCCCCTCGGCAGTGTGTTTCAGTAGATCTTCCTGCTCTGCTCCCCACACTGTCTCTGGTGAATCCTCTCACTCCCGTGCTTCTGGCCTGTACCCAGCTCTTGTGTGCATAAATAATCTTAAAAAGAAAAGAAATCTGTCCCGGGTCATCAGGAACAACCTCTAAGCTTAAATCTACTTTTTTTGTCTTTTGGAAAGTCCTGGGCAAGATGAGGGGAACTATTCATCATATGAGACCTTGATGCTGAATTTACCTTTTGGTAAAATGCATTTTTTGTTCTGTCAACAAGGCTGCAGTTTGAGGACCCTCTTCCCTGTGACTGGGTCCTGAGCAGAGGCAGGAATGGCCTGGCTGCTGGGTACTCCTCTCTGAGCCCACACGGGCTCTAAGATGAGAAACCACCGTAAGTGTAACCAGTCAGGAAAGCTCGATGTTCTTGGGTAAACTTCACAATGACATTATTCACCCCAAAGACCCAAAAAGGGCAGCGTCCCAAGCAGAGAGACAGATACCAGCATTGTTTTGCAGGGCTCCGTACTGGTGCAAGTGGCAGGAGAGCCTTTACAGTCACATGTCAAAGACGGCTCAGGTGCATTTTGACTAAAGAAGAAAGGAGAACGGGATTTGGGGGATAAATGTGCGCTACTGTAAGCAACAGGACATTTTTGTAGCTATTTAATGAAGTGTTTCTCTTTCTGCAAGGAGTTGTTAAATTACTGATGCATCTGATGATCCACGAGTTCTTAGAGCAAACAAGGTATCCAGTTTTAAGGCTGTCTCTGTCACATTAAAATCTCCTTGGCTCAGTTCAAGTTTGTGGGACACCTTCGTGTCTGTTCTGGGCTGTGCTTTGGGGACTGAGGCAGGGAGACCATGTCCGTGGTGAGAGGTAGTTGGGGCTCGGGGAGGCGGGGAGAGGAGTAAGGGAAATGCAGAATCTCAGAAATATGTGGGAGGAGGTGATTGTGGAGAGGGACTAGATTGCACACCAACCAGATAAACTGGGGTATCAGAACTTACGTTTTCTTAGTTGTTGTGAAATTCACACAAAATAGTCACATAATCTAACATGTACAACAAAATTTATCTTTCTAAAGCAGATCCTTCTGTGACAGCATTCACACTCTTGTCAAACACTGTCTCTGTCTAGTTCCAAAACATTTTCCCCATCACTCAGCTTTGTTGGGGTTTTTAATAAAAGGCTGGAAAAATTTCGGAGACATCTGATTATGTAATGGTATTACATAAACCTTATGACACTGGTTACATTCTCTTGTGTTCTAAGTTTGTTGTTCTTAATCGTGTTTGCCCAGAAATCTTTGTGTTAAAACTAAGAACTCTGGCGTAATGGAAGTTAATGCACCAGAATGTGATTTGTGCTCAGCCCTCGCATTCTTCAGAAGACGGAGGTGAGGTTCCAACATACACACCTGGTTCCCCTCACAAAAAAGAGGGCACCTCCTCTTCCTGACTTATCCCTCATGTTCTCATTATGTGCTGAACATGTACAATAGGGCCGACGTGTGCGCAGGTGAGCAGATGCTGGGAAGGAGCCTCTAGTTCTAGCCGGAGAGAGAGGTTCTGGTAGGGGTAGGTGCAGGTGAAAAGGGGAGCAGGAATATTTGGCCAAAGTCTGAAGGGCTCGAGAAGGCTTTGGAGAGATGTCACCTGAGTTGGGATTTCAAAAATAAGTGGAAGTTAACAGAGGTGGAATGGGGAAGTTTCAATAAGCGTAATATGTAGGGGTGGTGGGAGAGCAGTGTGGAGTGAGGGGGGCGGAAAAAGTGGACAAGGATCAAATGATGAAAGTCAGGTGCGTGTAATTTTCAAACTGAGGTTTTATTCTGAGCCTGGTGGGGAGCTACTGAGGGAGCTGAAGCAGGGCAGTGAGATGCTCAGATGGACTCAGCATTCTGGCCAGAGTATGCTGAACAGATTAGTGGAAGGCAGTGGACATTAAGAAAACCAGCTAGGGGCCTCCCCTGGTGGCGCAGTGGGTTAAGCAACGCACTACGAAGCAAACCGCAGCCACTGCAGCACGAGTTCGATCCCTGCTGCCGGCCAAGGGGGGGACCCACATGGTGTGGCAGACCTCTCCTGCTGTGCCCGCTGCTCCCCTCAGCAGTGTACTTCTGTTGATCTGCCTGTTCTGCTCCCCACTCTCTGTGGTGAATCCTCTCACCCCCCTACACCTCTGGCCTGTACCCCAGTGTTGTATGCATAAATAAATAAATCTTTAAAAAAAAAAAAAAAGAAAACCAGCTAGAAGTTTCTTTTAAATCCCAGACAAGAGGGTGTCCCTGGTGGCGCAAGGGATTAAGTTCTAGCACTATGAAGTTATCCACGGCCATTGCAGCACAAGTTCGATCCCTGACCAGGATGATGACCTACATGGCGCAGCAGACCTCTCCTGCCTCACCCGCTGCTCCCCTCAGCAGTGTATTTCAGTAGATCTGCCTGTTCTGCTCCTTACTCTGTCTCTGGTGAATCCTCTCACCTCCCCCGCACCTCCTGCCTCTATCCCAGTTCTTATATGCATAAATAAATAAATCTTTTTTTTTTAAAAGAAAAAATCCCAGACAAGAGATGATAAAGATTTAAACTAAAGGGTGTGACTGCAATAAGAATTGTAAGAGATGATGATAGGGCCTCCCTGGTGACCTTAACCTAGGGGTTAAGTCTCAGAACTATCATCTGAGTTTGACCCCCCCCCAGGGAGCTGACCCACATGGCGCAGCAGACCTCTCCTGTCTCACCTGCTGCTCCCCTCAGCAGTGTGTTTCAGTCAGTCTGCTTATTCTGCTCCCTACTCTGTCTCTGGTGAATCCTCTCACCACCACCCCCACCTCTGGCCTGCACCCCAATTCTTGTATAAATAAATAAATATAGATAGATAAATAAATAAATGAATAAAGCTGAAAAGAATACAGAGATGACGACAATATTAGTAGGAAATGTTCCAGTGTCTGGGCACTTGACATATGCCAGGTGTCATGGAATCGCCCCTTCACATCTAAAATATTTTTTCCAATTGTCAAAGCTCCAAAGCTGACCACTTCTGAAGTCTCCTCAGTTGAAGAGCTGCCTTGCCTTAAACCAGCTCCCTTCTTGGTGATGAAGGAAAACTGTCACTGCTGTGTCCCCAAAAGGGCAATTGCCTCCCAGCTCCAGGGGACATGAGTGAATCGGGCCGACACAGCCAGTCCTTCCAGCTTTTAAGAGACTTGAGGAATCTGGTATGGCACACGAAATCTCACTTCACGTAAAACCCCCTGTTTCCTTTATCCTGTTCCCTCAGTTTCCACGCACGGTCCTTTCACAGTTCTCGGACCCCTCACCTTTCCTTTTAGAACCATCTGGCAATACCCTGCATTCCCCTATGGCAGGTAGGCTGTTCCTCAAGCATGTCCAGGCCCACATGTGTTACATGACACCTTGGGCTTGGCAGGTCTAACTGTGACTATCTGGCTCTGAGGGCAGCAAATCCTGGATTTTCTGAGTGGGTCTATCTAATCCCAGGAAGCTTAAAAGCAGAAGTCAGAGAGATCCAATGTCTGAGAGGTACCTCACCCACCAGTGCTGGAGCAGCCATAGGGGAAGTAGGAAAGGGATGTGGAAAGTCTCACAGTAAAGACTGCCCTGTGTTCCCCACAAACACACACTCCCACCCCCACCTGCGCTCCAGGCTGACAGCCAGGGAGGAAAAGAGACCTCAGGGCTACAAGGGCAAAGAGCATCTGGTAAAGCCCCACTGTCCTGCTGACACCCTGATTTCATTCTTGTGACAGACCTTTTGCAGCGCCCCAGCTGAGGCCCCAGATCTGTGACCCACAGAAGCCGGCGGTAACACACGCGTGCTGTTTTACACCAGTAAGCTTGTGGGGATGCTTGGCAGAAACCAGAGGGCTACACCCCATGCCACGTGGTCTAGAACAAGCCACTCAGCTGGTTCCCTGAGACTGCTTGAGGGAGGCTGGAGGCAAAGACGTCTCCTAACTACACTAAGATGTCATTTGCATTTTTCACTGTGTGACATTTGCACAGATGGTGTAAAACAACGGCGGGTAAGACTCTGGTGGTGATACGTGATGGGGGTATCCCAGTATTCCCTCAATTAAAAGCAAATAAAATTAAAAAATCAACAAAAGGGAGGTTAAAAAAAGCCAATGGCATAAATAAAACAACCTGGAGTTTTGGCTCGCACGGAGGTCACTACACAGGTAACCAGCGGCTAGTTCATTTTTCACTGTCACACGCTCGCGAGGAAGAATGGACTGGCTCGTGAAAAATGTTCTTGATGGAGCAGAAAAATGATTAGTTTTATTAAATTTGATGCATGAGTCTTTTTCGCCCGTTGGACAATAAAACACGAAGTTCCCTTCTCCCCCGCGGCCCTGGAAACGGCTGTTCTATCCCAGTCTCCCTCAGTTGTCTCCAGGAACAGCACTGGGGTTCTTGAGGTGACCTGAGCTCCCCTCCACAGAACACCATTTTCACTTGACAGAAGGACTGACAGATAATCTTGGATGTGGGCATTTGGGAAAGTAGGTTCTTGAAAATGAACGGAGTGAGTACCTCAAGAAAAACAACTGACAGCATTTGCTGTGAGTGATAAAGTAGAGCTTTCTAGCGAAGACCAGAATTTTGGGAAAACCTGAATCAGCCACCACCATTTGACAAATTCTTGATAGTTCCACTGCCTGATGAGATTGGTAGTGATATTATACAACGAAAGAATGTGATTACTTTTCAATATTGTAAATACTGGACACCCACGAGATGAGTGGATCGATATTGTCCAAATGAACAATGAGTGACTCTGCAAAAGTCACACGTGGGGTCCCCCCTGCTGGCCTGGGGTTAAGTCTCAGTGCTATCACTGCTATGGCCTGAGTTTGCTCTCTGGCCAGGGAGCTGACCCACATGGCACAGCAGACCTCTCCTGTCTCGCCTGCTGCTCCCCTCAGCAGTGTGTTTTGGTTGATCTGCCTGTTCTGCTCCCCACTCTGTCTCTGGTGAGCCCTCTGACCCCACCACCCCTTGCACCTCTGGTCTATACCCCGGTTCTTCTATGCAAACTCCCCTCCCCAAAACCAGTAACAACAACAAAAAACCCAACCACAGTAAAAGGACCATGGAAAATACCAAAGAAGATTTACCGACATGATTTCATAGTCCACATTGTAGCTCAACTTTAAGAAACTACCTCTCATCAAATTTTGGTGGTAAAAAGAATAAACACAATTATCCAAGAGGGCTAAAATACCCCTTTCACCACCACCTAGCCACACAACGCTACGGATTCTTCATGGCACAGCAGGTGGAATGCAGAAGCAGATGTGAGAATCTTTTCTTAAGCCTAACACAATTGCTGCTAGTTCTACTGACTAGTTTTCTGGGTTTGAAAATATTAATTTTTAATGAAAATATTTTATGTTTGCATGTCATGGGTTTCTTTCTGTTATGTAACTGAATGAATCTAGCTCGTTTCAGTGTCTGATGCAGCAAATCTCAATAGAGCCAAACTACAGAAAGGAAAATCTCCTTTGGCTCCCCAAGAACTGGAGGAACATTATCATCAGGTCTGGAGGAGGGCAGGCCATGGGGGTTAGCGGGCTGACTGCTGCCGCACGGCCAGCTTAAGCCCAAAGTATTTTTCTTTTTTAAAGATTTATTTATTTATGCACACCAGAACTGGGGTACAGGCCGGAGTCCAGGGAGGTGAGAGGATTCACCAGAGACAGAGCAGGGAGCAGAACAGGCAGACTGACTGAAACACACTGCCGAGGGGAGCAGTCGGGAGGCAGGAGAGGTCTGCTGTGCCATGTGGGTCCCCTCCCTGGCTGGAGGCAGGGATCGAACTCGTGCTGCAGTGGCTGCGGTTTGCTTCATAGTGCGTTGCTTAACCCACTGCACCACCAGGGAGGGCTCCCAGAAGTATTTTTCACTGGACTCTTACAATGTGGCCCTGGGAGTGTTTAAAACAACAGTTGGATTTTAGTGCATTTTCCCTACTTATAAACTGGCAGGTTTCATGTGAAATACCAGATTTTTTGATTCGTGTGAAAAACTGGGTGGACAGGCTGCCCTGAGTCCACATTCGCGTTGGGCCCCGGAGCTGGGTGGCAGCTGCCCTCTTCTGGGCACATGCCTTCCAGTTTTCCTCCACCCTCACCACACAGCACCCCTTAGGTCGCTCCGAGACCCCTGTTCCTCCTTAGTCCTCCTCCCGCTTGCTCAGCTGCAGCAGCTGTCTGCATCGCAATGTCTAACCTACATGGTCTCCTTGATGGCAGAAGCTGGGGAGCCTTCCTCTGAGACTCTTCCTCTCCCCCAGGGGGTAGCTGCACATAACAAACACCAGGAACCCGGAACAAGAAGCCAAGAAGCGGAGGCATTTCTGGAATGGAGAAGAGGTCACATTTTAAGGCTCTTATTCTCAAATCTTCTGAATACCATGGGGACCTAATATGCTTAAGTTGCTGGGTCCAGTGCCAGGAGGCTGGGTGGGGATGTCTGTGTTCAAACCTGACTCTGGCTTTTGATAACTGTAACTTTGGGTTCCTAACCTCTCTGTGTCTCAGTTTTCTGAAATGAGGCTGATAATACTATCTACCTTATGGGGCTGTTGGGAGAAATAAACGAGAGAGTAACTACCGAGTAACTACCAAGCCCAGAGCACAGTAAGTCCTCAATGATTGTTAGCCACTATTTTTATTATTCTTTTGAGCTGGGTTTGAGTCAGGTTGTAAACAAGGAAGCGAATGACTTCAAGGTTCTAATGGGCTCTGTCCTGGTCAACCCAGGTCAATCCTGACATGAATGGGCTCTAAAGATACTTGAGAATGCCATGGTGCGTCATTTTGATTGACAGCCAGACACATAATCTGTAACGTTAAATCTACAGTGGATTGGAAATTGATGAGTCACATGCACGAGTTCATTCACCCATTCATGTACTCATTCATTGGATTAATCATCTCTGAGTTTATTAAGCATCTATTGCGTATCACTATATTCCAGGCACACGGACATAAGAGTTCACGTCCTCCGTGACAACCATCAGATTTCCTGTAGGACTAGGCCTACATATATTCGTTCTCTGTTTGTTACAAACAACAGTCCATATGTTTCTGTGGCACTGTGAAAGAGCTGTTCCTAATCCTAGGCCAGGGAAATAAAACACTGTTTTGAAAACTGAAAAGAGAAACAAGACTATAACTCTTAGAAAAAATTCTGTAAGTACCCAATTTATTCAGAAAACAATACAGCTTAAATATTGGTGTTTTTTTTTTTCAGTCATACATTTTTACCATCATTCCCAAAATGTTGTGCATTTGTCTGACATGTATTTGCAAGATCAGGCTCTACAATCATAACACTGGAAAAGAAATCATAGGAGGCATTTGATTTGCTAGTTAACACTTCTCTCCTCGACAAATAAACAACAGACAGTTCTGTGTTGCCTGTGATTTACTTCGCCATCTCTCTGACCAAAAATAAGTTCTATCTTGGGCCTTTATGCCTACAGAACACTTGGTTGTTTCTCTGTGAGACGATTATACGAGTAGAAAATTCATTCTTTTGGTTCGAGACTGGCTAGTTTATATCAAAACAAAATACCTCTATCCAAACAGTAAGCCCAGGCGTTTCTGCTGCCAGTTTGCTCGAGGAGTGATGAAAGAGGCACAAAGAAGCCCAACACGAGCTCTAAGATCACCTGGCTGGGCCAGAGGTCTGGGGAGCCGCACGGCCTGTCCCTGGGGCTCTCCCATCACTGGGTTCCACGGAATACTCTTTGAGAACTGCAAGGGGTGGACATAAAGAATGGAACCATTCATGCTGCAGAGTGGGGTGCCGCCTTTTAGGGCGTGGGGGCCAGCCAGGAGAGCCAAGTAGGAGCGCTCCCTAGTCTGTTTACAGAAGAGGTGTAACTATAAAGCATTGAGACTGATGGGGGTGTGCAGCTTCCGGAATCAGTCTGTTACTTTCTACTCCCACTCTGACACAGGCAGGACCTCGGTGCTGTCGGTGGGAGGAGGTGCCATTCTCAAGCGGACGCGGTGCTGCCCTGTTGTGGGAGATCTCAACCATCACACCCTAAGGTTTGCAGTTACTCTTCATGCCGTCTGAGGTTGCTCTGGCGTCACCTGGGACCTTGTTAGAGATGCAGAATCTTGGGCCTGTGCAGACCTATTGCATCACAGTCGGAATCCTAATAAGACCCTCAGGTGATTTGTGTGTACAGCACCTTCTGAGAGGACTGTGCCCTAGACCCTCGCAAGAAGACCACTTCTCTAAGCGGAGACACCTCTTCAGTGGAGAGACCACTTCTCAGCAGGAAGGAGTTATAGATAACAATTGCAAAAACGATGTGGGATTTTTAATTTTATTTTAAACATGCAAAATACAGTCCATGCATCCGCCATTTTGAAGTCTCTCATCCTGTAGCAGATAAAACCAAATATATTTTGGCTATCAACGTTCAGTGAATGTTTCAAAATGCTTTACAGTGTAAAGATAATAAGAAATTTAGCAAAATTTCAACAAACCTGTATAAAAACAGATACAGATACCATTTTATTTCAAGGCGACATGCTGTAATGTAAAGAGTAAGTTATCATTATTTGTGTTTCTTTGTAAAAAGTCTTTAACAGTACAAGGGCTTAACAGATCCAAGCCTCGGGGCTACACATGCAAAAAAAATTGTCAATTAGTTAAAAATCACCAAAACGTGCTATCTTTAAATGTGTGTGTGTGTTTTAAGTACAGGAGCAGTAGAAGTATTAAATAGTAGCAGGATTAGTACTTCAGAACTCTGTAAAAGTGTGTGGAGGTCACGGAGCTAGTGTTCTGGAAGACTCATACATTTCTGATGAACATTTTGGCTTAATCCCTTTGCCATTGTAATAGTCCACGACTTGGTTTGGGACTTCAGCCAACACGCTCTTTGCCAGGGCAGCTGGAGATGCCTGCAGGGAAGAAGAAATCACCATGACTCTCAAACCTGGCTAGGACAGTTCACCTGGTCTCAGCCTCCCAGCCCGGAGTCCTGTTCTGAGCAGCTGGTCTCGCCTTCATTCATTTACTCACTCACTTATTCATTCATTCTTTGTTCATTCATTCTTGCATTTCAAGCAAGAATGTCAGCTTGTTGGAAAATGAGTTTACTTTTATAATGTACGTCTTCATGCTTGAAGATGGGGAACACTGGAGGGCAGAAAGGACCGGATGTAGCTTGGCTTCTGATTTGCATTCAGTTCCAGACACTTCTGTGGGACCAGCCACACAGGACCACACCAGTGAGTCCCGGCATATGGCTAGCGTGACTGAAGCACTGGATTTCAAGGTTTCCTCTCATTTAAAACCAGTGAAATTTAAATAGCCAGTGTAGCTATTTGCTACTGTCCTAGACAGCATGGTTCCTACTCGATTCTCCCTCTCTGCACAAAGGTGCGAGTGGTTCTGGAGCGGCAGTAGGGCTGGTGGGGGAGGGGGAAGGTTGGGAAAAAGACTACAGCATGAGAGCTGCTGGCCACACAGGCAGGCACCACACTAAGCTTTAGAGCACCACCTCTAACCTTCCAATTTGCCTATTGTTGGCCTCATTTTACAGCTGAAACTGTGGCACAGAGAAGTTAGGTATCTTGCCCAAAGCCACACAGCTTGCAGCCGTGCCCGTCAGCTTCAAAGCTCTGAGTCATCATGTGAAACAGAAAAAAGAGGCCTCAAAGCTTACATGAAAGATATTAGCTCCTACCTTCCCTTTTATTTATGGTTTATTGCATTTAGAGTAGAGTAGTTTGGATAATGAAATTGTCTTTAAATCTAATTTGAAATCCACAAAGATAAGGAGGATGAATCGCTCCTGATGTTCTGCTTTAGTCTCCCATCTCCCACCCCCGTCAGCTGGAGACCGGGACACAGACTCCAGACTTTCCCCACTGCTCTGCCCTCATGAGGCTCTGCCCTCCTTTCTCCCTGCTCGCAGCCCTGCCCTGCCTTCCTCCCGTGCCCAGCTCCTTGGGCTGCTCCGTCTGCTCTGGCGTATGGGACTAATATTGCAGCTCTTCAGCTACCCCTGGGCTGCCTGGCATGGGCTTTTCTGCTGGCTCAGTCTCCAGCCACGCAACGCCTCGGGGCCGGCCCGTTCTCTCGCTGCGATCCCGCGCTCAGCACAGGCCTTGCCGGCAGGCCCTCCGCACTGCGTAGGGAAGGGGGCGGCGGCGGCACCTCACAGGGCTCGGCGGCATCTCATCAGCATGCAGATGTGTGTGTGGTGGGGTGTGGGGTGTGGGATGTATGTTCGTGTACGTGCATATTTGGGGATTCTTGACTCTCCCAGGGAGCGAGCGCTGCCCTTCACTAGAGTAAGCTCAGGTGGTGGTCACTGACATGGGGCCTCCTGTCCGGCTGGTGAGAAGGGCAGACCCTCGGAGCCCGAGGAACCTTACCCTCCGCACTGCGGGAGTCACGCGGGGCGGCGGCTCGCCCCTGAGCACAGCGGCCCGGCCCAGGCCTCCCCCAGCCCACTCCTCGCTGTCAGAAGCAGACGCTGGGGGCTTGGCGGGCCCCTCTCCCCCAAGCGAGTCCCTACCGCAGGGAGGGCCGCACAGCTGCGGGAGGCTTCTCCGAGGGGGAAGGGCCCTGGGCAACTGCAGCCCCGCAGGTGCAGGGCTTCGTGGCCATCTTAAAGGTGCCCCTGCTTTGGTGGAGTTAATGATCCCAAACTGGGGATTACCAGAAATCGTTACTATTTTTTGACGTCATCCTAGACACTTGTGCCTGGAGGGATGGATTTAGGGCCAGGGCATGAAACACATTCGGCTGTTCGTCGCTGAGGAGAGCCAAAGACGCAGCTGAGAGGCTGCCTGTTGGAAACCGGCCAGTTCCTGTCCCCAGAGAAAGTAGTCCCAAGACTAGGCCGGGTTTTTGTTGGTCTGCTTGTTTCTTGCTTTCGGCCGTTAATTAGTCCTGAACCTGCCTTAGGAAACGCACTCCAGTATCTCCCCTCTGACCTTGGAGGGCCGTTTTCTATGGCCTGTGAACTAGCGTCACCGTTCTGGCCTCTCATCGCCGAGTCGGGACACGCTGGTGCCACTTCCTAGAGGTGTGCACAGCGCCTGGGTTCCCATCAGTTCGAAAACAGACTTAGACTTTGCCAAATCGAACACAGGCCTCGTGCGGAGCCAGGGCCCAGGGCGCTGGCTGGACGGGGACAAGGGCTGGACCTGGCTTCTCTTTGCTGCTGTGGCCGGGCGCCCTGGTGGGGGGCACCTGGCAGCGTGGCGGCCCTAGGGCGCCTCAGTCCCCGGGGCCGGGTGCCAGCCCACCCCGTTTGTCCGGGCGCAGGCCGCCGGCTGGCTAGCTCCAGCCACACGTCTTTCCCCGAGCGTGGCGCTCTGCTCCCGGTGCGGGAGACGCCGGCGGGGCGTGGGAGTGAGTCGTGCGGGCCGCCCTCCCACCAGAGCCCCGGGCGTGCGTACGTGTTTGAAGTTCCTGAAGGGCACGAACTGCACGATGTCCCGGAGCACGGGCTCCCCCTTGGGGGACCGCAGGATGCCGTCGTCGCCGTCCAGCATCTGCATGTCGCTGAAGTCCGCGTTACCCACGCCCACGATGATGACCGACATGGGGAGGTGCGAGGCGTGGACGATGGCCTCCCGGGTGTCCGCCATGTCCGTGATGACGCCGTCGGTCAGGATCAGCAGGATGAAGTATTGCTGCGGTCGGCCAGAGCGGGTGACCAGGGGCCGGGGCCGGGGGACAAGGACATACCAGTTAGCACGGACGCGTCCTCTGAGTGCCCCTTCAGGCTGCCCGAAGGGCTTCGAGGCTGGGATGCAGGAGCGTAAAGCACAGTAATTGCGGGGCCTTTCCAATCACTAGCGCGGGCCACAGAGTACAGCTGGGCGGAGGAGCGGCCGCCCGGGCCAGGCAGGGCTGGTCAGGAGACCACTCCCGGGAGCCAGGGAAAGCCCTTCCCGGCCTGGATCTCGGCCTCCTCGTGGCTCAAGCGAACATGGAGATCATTGCTTGGCCCTCTTCGCTTGGCCATTTTTTAAAAGATTCTAAAGCTGCTGACCCCATGCACTGAGCCTTGGGATGTGTCCAGAGCAACGGAAGAATGGACGTTTTCATTTCATTTCATTTAAATTTAAAAATGGATACCTGATCCAGTCATTGGAAGCCTTTCGAATGTTTGCAACAACTCACATCTGAGAGTCTGCTTTTTCAACTATCAATTTGTAAACAAAGAGCAAGCATTTGTGATAATTTTGCATCTAAATGAGGAGGATAGGAGTATAAAAAATACACACCAGATCTTGAAGATTCAGTACAGAAAGTAAAATGGGTCATTAATAATTATTTTCTGTGGAGTACATGTTAAGATGAGAAGACTGGTTATCTTGGTTAAATAAAATATATTAATACAATTAATTTTCTCCTTTCATTCCACTTTTTAAAACGTGGCTACTAGAGAGTTCTAAATTGCACAAGGGACTCGTGCTACCTTGGGATGGAGAGCAGAGTCTCAGCGTGGGCCTGGGCGCTGCTGAAAGATTTTAAGCCAGCTGTGAACTTGGGGGAAATTCCTTACATCTTTTCATTAACCTCTAACTGAGATTTCTCATCTTTCCAATTATAAATATAAACAACAGATTAAATTAGTTTTAGCTGTTCTTGTAACTTAGTCACCAATACAAATCAAAGATATTTCCTTGTTATGTGATTGCTGCAAATATCTCAATATATCATTTGCACGCAACACTATCAGAAATTACAGAATTGTCAGACTAGTTACTGGGTCTCATGATTTACTGTTACTAGAAGAAGCACTTTATTACTCCGATGCTCCTGTATTACAAGTTAACATTTTGCTAGTAACATTCCAATATAACTGGGCTAGTTTACAATATGTTTTTTTTTGCGGTGCCTATGAAAACACTTCTGAGGAGTCTATGAACTTGACCGTCTCCTAATGAGGGCCATGGAACATACAGGGCTGAGAACGCCTGGTGTGAGAGACTGTCAGGGTTTTAGAATCTGACCCTTCCAGGGTTCACCCAACTGAAGGTAAGGGACTTCAGACTGTCGGGTCAAACCCCTGATGGAAATTTCCAAAAATGCTAGCAGTAACAGTCACTTCAAAAACAGATGAGAAAACGCTCAGAGATGAAAGATTACAAAGATTACACCCTTTCGATGTACTTGAGGTTTTGTTTAGCAAAGGAGAGCATTTTTTTTTTTTCTTCCTAGAAGAATACCACAAAATCGAGGAGAAAATCCTATAGTCACAGAGGCCCTGACAGGCCTGCCCAAGAGGTTAGGACCAGGAACAGGCAGAGACAGCGGGGTCCTGGACCACCAGCTTCAGTCTTTGTGGAGAAGCTCCAGCGCTCCTGGGCTGGGTGGGCAGAGGGGCTAGCGAGCGGAGAGGCTTCCTGCATCGTTTTCTGACTTGTGCTTTCAGGGAGCGTCCCTGGGGAGTGAGAGGCCCCGAAGCGCACCATAACTCTATCAGCCCCGAGCCCGTTAGCCCTGATTTCTGCTGCGCCTGTGCATCCTTACCCCAGTGGGGTTGAGATCATTCAGTTTTCAAAATGAACTCCAGGATGCTCTTGGGGAAAAGAGGGTAACGGAAAAGAGACAACTTTGCACCCCATCCCTTAGCCGAGACTTGGCAGGAATAGTTGATTTTCTAAAATCTGTTTTATATTTTCAGTTTCTGACTAAGGTTTCAATTGAAAAATTTGAATCTGAAGTTCTTGTGATAAAACAAAATGTTAAAATGAAATACCGATCCTGTTCAATCCTATTCCTAAGGATTGAAATTTGGCCTGAGGTCTCTGTGGGTTTGGAAGAGACAGGTGGTACTTGTCTGTGACAAATGTAATTTTCAGAGGAAGGTTGGAGAGGAAAGACACTGGTTTGGGTAGAGGAACCAGCGGGAGGAGAGATGTAGGTAGTAGGTATAGGCAACTTATTCTGAATTTTTGAATTTTGCTTTAAAGCAGACTAATTCGGGGCAGTAGCCAAGAGGGTAAACTGTCAAGGGAGAGATTTTAACTTAAACAGGAGACAGGAGAGTGCATTTCATTATCTTGTGGGGGCGAACCTTCAGTAGGAAGGGGAAGCGGGTGATACAGCAGAGAGGGGACGAGGCTGCTGGGTAACGTCCTCAGGTAATCGGGCGGGGATGTGGCTCAGCTCATGCGGTTGACATCATGTGACTGTCCGCCCTGGCTGAGGGAAGACCGGAACATGGACAAGTGCTAGCGGCTTAGATGAGGTGGGGAAGGAAGGTGAGGGAGCAGTATACTATTTTCTTTACGCACATGTAGTATCTTGGGACTGGAATAAAAATAGAGAGAAAATCTTGGCCATCAATAATATTCTACTAAATCTGAAAAAAAAAAAAACCCAAAAAAAGAAATATTGATAACTATAAGAATGATAAAACAATGAGTTATTGTGGTTATCTACTTAACTGTGAAATATTAGGGGGAAAAAAATCAAACTCTGGCCTCCTGGCAACACTTTGCATTGGCTCTTAAGAAAACAAATCTTGGCAGTGGTGTTGTGTGTTGAGGGCTTGACCACTAGGGGGCAGAGTTCTCCTTTGGTTCCATCTGCAGTATGGGTACACAGAAAAACAATCCTATATTTGGACAGTTCTTTTTCTTTCCAAGAATATACCGTGGATCTGACCTGTATCTCAGTGAGTATGGCAGCTTTCATTGTTGAATGTCTCTGGTCCCCAGTCAATGTGGCAGCCATTTCACAATAACCCAGCAGAGACGGGCATGTAATTCCCATTTTCCAGAGGGGGACATTTTCCAAGGCTGGGGCAGGTTAAGTCACTGTCTCACCTTACACAGGGGGCAGTGCCACAGTGGGTGTGCGCCGTGACCCATACCCAGGTGAGGGGCCACCGCTCTCCTTACCGAGGCCTCCTTGGTGTTGGTCTCCTCCGACGCTGACTTGGCCACCTTCTGGATGATGGGGGCGATGTTGGTGGGGCCGTAGAGCTGCAGCTTGGGGAGGCAGCTCTGATAGGCTTCCACGACTCCTTGAATTCCTAGGGTGAAAGGGGCAGAGATCAATAGTGTGGAAGTCCCTCAAGCATGTTGGTCACCAAACACACACGACTAAGGCAGGCCACTCCCCCACAGCCCGTCAGCACCCCATGTGCTCTGAGGAGGTGAGAGCCTTATCTCTGAATCGTGTACAATAGCGTTGAAAACCAGCGTCACGTCCGTAAAGATAAAAATACCACGTGTATGTTCTTCAGATAAACCACAGCGCTGGGGCGGCTGCCTACACCCCTGCTGAAACCGTTCACTTTACAGGCTCAAGCAAAGGCGGTCACTTCCAGAAACGTCTCACGCGCCCCTGCACTATACAACAGGGCTGTTTGCCTGTGTCACTCTGCGGTGCAATTCCGTTTCATCCTCACAGCGTGACGAAGCAGACGTCACACGCATTTTCCAGGCTAAGAAACAGAGGTAGAGAGGAGCTGATGTGTCCAGGTCAGGCAGCGCGGAGGGCCGGACTCAGGCCTCAGGCTGGCTCACCGGCCGGAAGGGCTCTGCCCTAGTCGCTGGGCAGGCCGACTTCATGCTCCTCCTGCTTTCACACCGCTGTGTCCCTGGACTCGAGTGCACATCGCCCGCCACCGTCCAGATGTCCGTGCTCAGGCCGCGGCCCGGAGGGGAGGCCCCGGGGACAGGGCCTGGAGCCCATCTGGACACGGCAGATGCTCTCGAAGGTGTGACGCCGAGCAGAGCCTCTGCCACCCTCACCCGCTGGGGGCTGTGGGGTACAGACGAGTGAGAGTTGTCATGGTCAGCCCTCCTTAAAAGGGGGACCTCCGTCCTGAAGCCAGTGAGCCAAGGAAGTCAGGAGGGTGGGGGCTTTGGCGGACGTGGCACCTGCCTGTGGGGTGCCCCCAGCACCTCCTGGCTTTTGCCTGCCTGGGTCAAGTCACAATTGTGGCCCACGGGACAGTCAGTTCCTGAGGACTTTCAGTGGCTCCTCCAGCCTGTGCCTGTGCTACCTCATGCCTCCTCTGTTTCAGCTCACCCTCCTGTCCCTCTGCATCCTGGAACAGCGCACCGGTCCTGTCTGGCCAGGGGGATGCACACCCTCCGGAGACGGTTCCCCACACCCACCAGCGCGCCAACCAGCTCTTGGCTGTTTGGAGGATCGAGTTCTGTTCTGTTCAGCCCTATACACGCTTCCACCCAGTGAAAATGCGGCTCCCTTTGTCCTGCCCCAGAGCTGGCCCGTCTGGGCACAGGCGCCAGAGTCACAAGCTGCCTGGCCCTGAGGTGAAGGGATGCTCAACGGAAGCGCCTTATCTCTTTCCTGTCTCAGGTTTCAGGCAGAGGAAGTCTCACAACGTGGACGGGGGACCCTGGGGCGTGTGTTTCATTTTGTTTGGGTGGAAAATCGTTATTTAGTTAAAGAGTGGGGTGCTGGGCACAGGCAAATGTAAACCACAGTAGAACTGGGGTGAGGGACCACACGAGGGAGAAGTGGCAGGAGCGCTGGGTCTCAGCGGTTATGACCAGCGGTGATGGTTACACCGAGTGCCGTGTTCGTGGAAGAAATGGCTGGATGCTCTGCACACCCCATGAGTGTGAACTAACCCTGGTTCAGTCCCTTCTTCCTTGACGAGAAGGAAGCCAGATGGGGCATTTCTAGCTACAACCACATCTACAGAGCTACATGGCCACGAATGTCCTTGGCTCTACTTGCTATCTAGAAAGCAGGAAGAATTCTAGAAGGAAGCTTATTATCAGGCTCACCATCACTGCTTCACCATCATCCTTTTGTGGAGTTGGGTCAAGGAACTTCTAGCTGTAGAAAACAGGACACGGGGCCTCCCTGGTGGCGCAGTGGGATAAGCAGCGCACTATGAGGCAGACCGCAGCCCCTGCGGCTCGAGTTCGATCCCTGCTGCCAGCCGGAGAGGGGACCCACATGGTGCAGCAGACCTCTCCTGCCTCGCCTGCTGCTCCCCTCAGCAGTGTGTTTCAGTCAGTCCGCCTGTTCTGCTCCCCACTCTGTCTCTGGTGGATCCTCTCACCTCCCTGGACTCTGGCCTGTACCCCAGCTCTTATATGCATAAATAAATAAAATCTTTAAAAAAAAAAGAAAACAGAACAGGGACCCTTTGAGGAGGTTGTCCTGGCACAAAGCGTGAAGGCACGGAGCCCAGCCACACCTCTGCTAACAGCTGGAAGTATCGTTTGGTCCCCATGTTTCTCCCTGTCCCTAGACCTTCGCTGAGAAAGTGGTGGAAAATAAATGCCAATTCTCGAAGCACAAAGAGCGCTATCTCATTCCTGCCTGTCAGGACAAACACCCCCCAGGTGTCCAGCCAGAGGAACCCAGATCCAGGACCCAGATCACCACTCTTGCGGGAGCTCCGGGCCGCCCGTGTCCTGTCTTTTCCGCCTCCTGTTTTTTTTTTTTTTTTTGCTGTGGCTCTGTCTTGCCTTTGGAGCCTGCTCTGCTTGGACCCAGAAAGCCCCCTTCTCTGCTGTGACTCCCTCTGGTCTCGGAGGAGAGACGCTAAGATGGGGAGGTGCCAAGGGCCGTGAGTGGCTGGCTGGCTGGCTTTCTCGCTGCGGTGATTTACCTGCACATTCTGGGTTGTCTTCATTAAAGTTGATTGCGAAGTCATGAGAGACCTAGACACCAATTAAAATTTTCAAACGGAAGAAAGGAGAATTACAACTTTAATCCAGTAAGGAGGCGCTGGGGTTTAGAGTTTGCAAACAAATGCCCATTACATTCATTATGTGTAAAGCAGCAGGAACCATTTTAAGCCTTTACACAATCAATCTGAGATGGAGGGTGAATGCTAAGCTCCCTGTGGAGTTGAGGTGACAGGCAGATTTTCTAGAATCAGATAAATGCTGGCAGGAGGGAGAATAAGGCATATAAAAAAAAATCTAAGAAAAGACTTCAGAAAAATGTTAACTCCAAATAGCTTCCACCAGAACTGGTCACAGTTTGGAGGCTTAGGTTTGGCTAAGTTCTATATGGACCCAGTGATTAAAGAAAAAGAAAAAAAAAAGGCAACTGCAAGTTGTCTGCGCGGCGTGGGAAGGACCATAACGGCCCCTTGCAAAGGGCTGACACTTCAGCACGATCTCGTCGAGGTGCTGAGTGACAGGGCAGGGGCTTCCGGCGCACACAGGTGAGATGGGCCCTCCTCTGCTTTGGCAAAGCCATAAATGAATAAACACAGTTGATTTCCTTTGAAAAACAAACGGACTTGCGATCTTCCAAAGTCCTCTCTCTGGTGAGACCTATGAACAAGGTCCAATAATTTACTATTTACTTTTTAAAACCTCATGTAACAAGAGCGATGTTTGGGCAACTGAACATCTTTATTGCCTCGTTTGGAATTTTCCAGAGACTTCTATTTTGAAGGCTATCTCTGGCACTGGTTCTCTTGGGGACTAGCAAACAGATGTGTATGTTTAAAAAGATTCTCTTTTCTTATCGGGAGGCCAGGCGTGGCCAGGCCCACATTCCTTTGCCCTCAGACTCCAGGCGAGCCAGCCGCCTGCCACTCGCCACCCGCTTCCCACCACCTTCTCTCCTCTTGGCCTCCGGTTTCTCTCCAGCCTCCAGAGCCTTGGCCTGCCCAAGTCACGGCTGAAAGTGTTGGGGAATAATGTCCCCGGAGTCACCGGGGTCAGGGGCTGACAGGAGATGGTAGGCCGACACCCCAGGTTCCAGAGCAGGTGGTGGTGCTGACTTGTCAGTGACTCTGTTCTGACTCCCACCCGCCCCCCGCCCCAGCTGAGCTTGCTCCAACTCTCAAACTACCTGCATCCAGAGCCTGGTGTCAGGTCTGTTCCTGGAGAGTGCAGACTAAGGGCGCTTATGTCTCAGGTAAATTCAGATCTCACCCCAGGCAAGTGAAGGGAGGTGACTGCCAAACCCCCAGGGACACTTGTGCTGCTGGGGCAGAAGGAAAACTGGACCTGGAGAAAGGGGGTGCTGGAATAGTTCTGGGGAGCATATATGAAGAGATGTGGGGGACGGCTGGAAGGAAGCGGAGAGTAAGTTAGCTGACAGGAAGGGTGGGGTGGATGTCATGGTGAGAAGGGAAGGCAGGAGCAAGGGGCGTGCACACTGCTGCACTCGCTGTGCTTGGCCCTGCTGGGGTGTGGTGGGGTGCTCCTGCTGCACTGGGGGGACTGCAGTGCAGCCTAGCCTCGAGTAGCCCTGTCCTCCTCCTGGAACAGAGAGACACCCTCCCCTGCCACCCCCCCAGAGTATGCATTTACAGCGCTGGCTAATTCTTACATGTCATCTTTAATCTTAGTGTCACCAGGTCTTTCAGTTTCTCCAGAGATGCCAGAAATCTGGCATTTATTATGAACCTGCCTAGTTCTTAAAAAAATATGTCCAACAGAATATGTTTGTGGCCTGAACGATGTCTATGATCATCAGGTGACAGCTGCTCTCCTCTCTGCTTCCTTCCCATCTGCTCCATTTCCAACAAATGCTTCTGGAACCCCACAGCCTGCCCAGGGGAGAGGTCAGTGTGGAATACAAGGTAAGCCAGGAGGACAGTTCAGGGAGACACATTTCATCCCACCCACTGCTCTTCCCTGCAGGCGTGGGGATGGATTTGCTGCAAGGGCACAGAAGGGGGGGCCCTGGTTTGACAGCTCTGGGGAGGGGCACCGCCAGCATCTGTCTCCTGCCCTGCAAGGCAGACACAACAGGCAAAAGAGAAATGGATTATTGGGCAGAATTGCTTGCACTAAGCTTGGACCTCAGAGGGACCTCCAAGGCTCTCCCATCTGGGGGAGCCGAGATTCCTGTTAGTGTCCCAGGAGCATCTGGTATACAACAGGAGGGGGCCTTGGCCCCAGGGAAGCACACATCTCTCAAAGAACAACCTCCTTTGTGTCAGGAGTTTGTATCAGAATCAAATAGGGTCCCAACGTCTCTGTAGGAGCCTTTCAGCTCCCCAGTTCTCTAAGCTGGAGTGGTTTCTTTGTTTAGCACTTCTCTGTGTCTCCCAAGACTGGTGTTCAGAGACATGGACGGGGGGTGGTCTGCAGAACTCATGGATGGCACGGCTGGCATCGTCCAGAGGATCTTCCTAGGGGAGAGCTGATCAGACAGACTGTGAGTTACTGGGGATGAACTTTCTGGGGTTTTGCTCAGTCTCTGACCATATCTGCATCCATGACAATAACGGGCCCCTTCACGGAGACTGCAGAATAGCGAGGTGTTGGGGTTCATCAAAAGACAGGCTCTGAAGAGTGAAACACACTGGTTCTGAAGGTCATTTCTGACTCTTGGGGTCCTGCTTCTATCAAGGACCCAAAGAGAAAGACTCCTGGGAAGGAACCCCAAGTCACCCCGAGACTACAGCAAAGTGAAAGATGACCCCATTTCTACTCACCGTGTACTCTGGGGGTATCCTGGCACCGAACCCAAAGGCTGGGAACATTTTGTCACTGAAATAAAAATGAAAAGAAAATGCTGCTTCATGTGTTCAACTAATGAGAAGGAAAAACCTGAGCCTGTATTATCTCGCTAGGACACGCTGCTATGCCAAACGCTGACTCACGCCTCTTGATGATCTGGGGTAACGGGATTGCAGCAGCAGGAACAATGAAAATCAGGACATCATGCCCAAACTCATTAAGACATCAAGCTGTAACTCTGTAACTTCCTCCCTTCATTGTTTTGTTTTGGTTTTTTTTGCTGGATTTGATACTCTGGTCTACTCTGGTCTTCTCTCTCCCTTGAACAGTGATGGTGAATCAAGTAACAGCAATGTTTGACTATATTGGGATTTTTTCATATACATTATCTCTTTAAGTCTCTGTAGGGAGAGAGAATTATTCCCATTTTACAGATGGGGCAATGCCTTGGGAAGAAAAGGGACTTGTCTAAGATCACGTGGCTTGTTAGAGTCAGATTGAATCCAAAACTGAATCCAGGAGGATTTTAAAAAGCGATGGGAGCTTTAGAAAGTATAGAAGGTGGCTAATTGCCAGAACTTGGTTCCATCTGCAGACTTGTTATGTCCATTACTTTCTCTCATAGAAGCTTCCATAAATTGCTTACATGTTTTTTCTTGTCTTGTGAACTCAAAGGAACACTATTTTTTGCATTCCTATCTTTACCTCCCTGCTGCCTCCCTGCACCAAATTGTCCCCTGCCCCTGCCTTCAGCATGATTCTTGCCAGAGAATGTGTGCTCAATAAATATTTAATGACTAAGTAACCCATGAATTGAATCATTAAGATGATGCTACATAAAAAGGGTGAATTCTTGTAAAAACCCACAAGAGTCACATAAACGTCCTTTGGCTTGGATTCTCAAGCATATTCGAAATTTTCTTGTAATTCATTCATTCACTTATGTTGTATCTTACTTCCAACTTGATGGCACTCGGGTGAGAGGATGGGGAGGGGAAGAGTGAACCTTTGCTGGCATCTACAAAGGGCTAGACTTCACACACTTACTTGGTGGTCACACAACCCTTGGAGTTTCATCTACTTACTATAAAGATGGATCAACTGAGTTTCAGAGGGTGAATTAAGGTGATTTTCTTCTGGCACTTTCAGGAACTCTCCATGAGCAGTTAGTGATGTCGGGAGATGACTAAAGGAGGGTTCTGGTAGGCTGCTCTGGTGGGGCATGTCCTTCTCACAAGATCATCTTCCATTTTTGCTCCCATTATAAACACAGCTGAGATTTGCTTTTGGATCAGTTTCTACATTTCTCAGCTGTGTGCAGAACCAGTGAAGGAGGTGAACTGATAGGTCAAAGTAAGAAAGCCAGGTTCTCCTCCATCACCACTTGGCTGATTAGATAGAGGTCACTAGTAGCCAATGATGAAACTTCATCAAAACACAGCCACTGGGCCAAATTTGGGTAGGGGTTGGGAGAGATAGGGGAGTCGGATTATTTGAGATCAAACTCTAAATTCTCCAGAATCTAGCTCTCCCCATTCCTCTCGGTTGGAGGGCTATAAGCTTTGTGGTACACTGCAGCAGGCATGTATTAGAAATGGTATTAATGCTGATAAATAGAAAATCATGAGCTAATAAAGGATCAGCTACAGATCTGAGAAACAACACTTCTGGTTGTTGGAAACATTGAAGTACTTTGCCTCAGCGGGTCATCCTTAACCAAGACCAAGGGCAGCAGGTATGGGAAGGAAATCTGTGAGGGGGGCTTCAAAGGTACTTTATAATTAAGTCTGGAAGAAAGTTTTCCTGGGTAGAGGAGTTGAAATGGAGAAACCTAGGAGGTCCACACTCTTTATTTTCCCCTTTGGTGAGTTTGCGGGGAGCAGGTTCTAACATTCCATCCATTTCTAACCATCCAACCAATATTCTGGCCTTAATGATATCCCTTTCATATCTTCTAAGCCACCCTCGGGGACCTGAAGTTTGGTGAACCTGATGCCCTGTTACGTAATTGGGTTTACAACAGTGGACAGACCGGAACGGGTCTTACCTATAGAGGAATCATCAGTGAGCCAGAAGGGCATCAATTCTCTGAAGTTAGCCACCGCAAAGCCTCTAACTAATAAACATACTAAAGAAAAGAATTTCAGCCCTCAGCAACATCCACCCTTAAGTGGATTAAACATCCATTCTTTCTGATTAAAAATAAAGTGAGGCAGAGGGAGCCTTACATAAGCCTCCGTGAGCACAAGTCAAGCACGAAAGTAAGAGCACTGCTCTGCCACTCCTTCTGGGCCATCGAGCCTGGAGCCGCTCGGCACTGGACACAGGGACCACTTAGCCACTGCTGGGAAAATGAGGGGTGGAAACTGCCAGTCTGGAAATTTCGGGGGCATATCACCACACTGGTAAAAGCAATGGATCTTATTACTGGAATGAAATAGCATAGAACACAACCAAAAAGCCCCTGGTCTTCAAATAATGAATTGCTTAGGGAATGGACATGGTCTAATACTGTCCAGATGGAAGATTCATTATCAACCACCATTTTCATCTTCCCTGTTAGGGAAGACTGAGCTAAAGCAAGAGATCAATAAAAGGAAGGCCAAATTAAGCATCCAAAGGGCGATGGCCACTAACTCAGCAAAATGTCATTTCAGAACACCTAGACATTTAATAGAGATTGTTCACCAGGAAGCCGATTTTGAAACTGGAGTACATGAGATGCAATGCCCTTTGGGCATAAGAGAGCATGACTTTTCTTTTTTTTTTTTTTTTTGGTCAAGGAAATCAGTATCTGGTCCTCTACTTCCATTTGTACTCTCTGCTGGCAGTGATGTTCTGGGAACACCTGTGATGGAAAGATCTGATCTCCATGCACACCTTCTCTTTCACAAGTAACGCTCTCCTTTGCCCATCCTGAATCTGGACTGTCAGCACTGAGCTCCAGAGTGCAAAGACTCTGCAGTGAAAAATAAAGGGATGATTCTATGTTTTTTTTTTTTAAAGATTTATTTATTTATGCATACAAGCACTGGGGTACAGGCCAGAGGTGTGGGCGGTGAGAGGATTCACCACAGAGAGTGGGGAGCAGAACAGGCAGATCAACAGAAGTACACTGCTGAGGGGAGCAGCGGGCACAGCAGGAGAGGTCTGTTGCACCATGTGGGTCCCTCCCTTGCCGGCAGCAGGGATCGAACTCGTGCTGCAGTGGCTGTGGTTTGCTTCATCGTGCGTTGCTTAACCCACTGCGCCACCAGGGAGGCCCTGATTCTATGTTTGACTCGCTGGAAGATGAATCCTTTTGCAAGTCAGAGATCGTGGTAGTCAAACTCTTTCCATTACCATGGCGTTATTTATAAAAAGTTCTATTAGCATTTAGATTAATAAAAACAAAAAAAATGTATTATAATTGACAGACTGTCTTATTCTAGTAATTAATAACATTTATTTACAGATAAGTAAACTGATGGGGGAACCCTACTCTGTTTTACTAAGGATTTTAATTTTTTATAAGCAATAAACAGGTATTGAACTTTCCACTATATATGTTCTTTTGCTCAATTGTGAACTCATAATAATTATAATTAAAAACTCAACCAGAAGATATTTATAAACGTCTTTGAATCTTTTCATCACAGAAAATTTTGGAAGTTAGAAATTAAAAAAACTATGTTTAGATTTCTGCTGTAGAAATGCTTGATATAGTGATCAATAAAAGCATTCTTCAATAACAGATCCATTTTTAAAGGTGTCTGGACAAAATGGTGTGGGGAGGAGGGAAGAGAGTAGAAACAGGAGTTCCAAAAAATGAAGAAACAATTAAAATTTTCTACTCACACTGAAGAGCTTGTTCCTGTGTATTTTAAATGGGTGTTGGTGGGTATTGGAGAGAGACGATGTTCAGATTCGGCTGCACATGCAGGAGTTACATAAGAGTTTTCTTTTTAAATATCCATACTTACAACACATGGGCATTTCCATTCTCTGACTAGCCTCATGATAGGGATGTTAGATTTTAACCTAAACATGTATGATTAAAGGTTTTTATAAAATTCTTTTTAGGGGTATATGAACAAAATATTTTTAAAGTCATTGTGTAACAGGGTGGTCCCAGGAAAAGGGGAAGTTCCAAATATCCTGGTTCCGCCCTAAGTGGGTGGAGCTAAGGAGGATAAGAAGATTTTCTGCAAAGAAGAGAGAAGGAAGAAAAGGAAGATGGAGAACAGCAAGGAGACCTGGAGGAGGCACGTGGGGCAGAGGGACATGTGAAGAAACTGTGCTTGCTTTTTGGTCTTGGACTGGTTGGAACAAATGAGGGTGAGAAACCCGTGGGGAGGTTAGCAATGGCAGCTTTCATCTTGATTTTGATTTTGCTCTTTTCCTCCCAGATTTGTCTAACTCTTTCTAATCCTTTTCTATGGGTCTCTACTGAAAGGTCCTTTAAATGTGTGCCAGGTTTTTGGGCCTTGCTTTGAGCCAATCCTATTTGGCTGGACTTTTACCCTCAAGGAGATGGGTAACTTTGGATGCTTAACTTAGTAACTATATTCTTTGTTCTTTCTTTATTGTACCCTAGTTGTATTAAAGTTCCTTTCCATTAAAGGTTTTATATGTTTGTCTTAATGCCGCGGATGGCAAAACCCATTCAAAAAGGGCAGGCTTGGGGGTTCTAGGTGCTCCTCTCCCTGCCCTGTAACAATTGGTCTCAAATGACTTTCAGATCTGCTACTGAGTTCTTTTTGTGTTCGGTGTATTTTTAAAAAATAGATTGAGGGATTACAAGACAAATGAGTACTAGGGACACGGGCATAACATGGAGACTGTGGTGAAACTGTGGTTACAGGAAATTTGTTAAGGGAGTAAATCCTAAGAGCCCTCATCATAAGGAGGAAATTGCTTTGCTTTTCTTTTTATTGTATCTACTGGAGAAGATAGGTAACTGAACCTATGATGGTAATCCTTTTACAATATATGTAAGTCAGATCACACTGGATGTTTTAAACTTGAACCGACTGAATCATGCTATTTCACAATAAAACTGGGAAAAATAAAACCCAAATACATAAATTAAGGGTATTAAAGAAAATAGCTTCTGGGTACTGAATTTACAATAGGCAGAGCCACTTTAGAGTGGTTAGCCGGCTTCTCTATGTCTAATCCTTACAAATGCATTGTAAGGGAAGTAAGATAAATCTTTAATTTGCAACCCAGGCGCCCCAGGGGATGTAAACTCAGCAGAGCAGAGGTGGCGGGGCTGGGCCCTGAACCCAGAGCCCCTACCCCAGGTCTCCCTGTGCTTTCTCTGGCTCCTGTTGGCTCTGCCTTCATAGGAGGTGGCCTGGTCTAATGATTCAGAATAATCAGGGTTAAGGCCATCTGCGTTCTAATAACAGCAAAGAATGGAGCTAGCAGACTTCTAATGAGCACAGAATCCACCCTCCCAGGAGCCGCACCTCCGCCACCTTCCTCCTTACAAAGGGTAGGCTAATCCTGCCCAAACTCCCTGACCACTGTGGCTCAGGAGATTGTGAGCCGCAGGAGGAGACTGTGCTGTATTAATCTCTCTGTCTTTGTGCCTCAGGAGATGCCTGGGGGCAGTGGTGCTGCTTTGGTCTTCAGCCTTGAGGACCAACTTTGGGTCTCAACCCCAATGCCCATGGGAATTAAAATCCTGATTCCCTGGTATGAGAGTATTGCTCAGGAAAAAGGAAATGCTTACAAACTGGAAATAATCGTATTAACATTCAAAATATACCCAGTGTATCCTGACAGAATAAAAGTGTCCCATTGAGACCTGTTTTTGTTCCTACAGAAAGGCTATCAAAATATTTGCTTCCAAAAATCCAGGTTGCTGGGACATGCAGCGGACTGAGGGTGTCTGGAGGCGAGACCCAGGCTTCAGCAAACTCTCAGGCTTCCTGAGCGGCCTCGGGGTGCGGCGTGACTGCCATGAGGGTGCTGCCTGCAGAGGCAGGACTGTGGAAACAACGGTCTTCTAATTTCTTTTTTTTTAACTATTTATCTATGCTTACAAGAGCTGGGGCACAGGCCAGAGTTCAGGGAGGTGAGAGAATCCACCAGAGACAGAGTGGGACACAGCAGGCAGACTGACTGAAACACACTGCTGAGGGGAGCAGTGGGCGAGGCAGGAGGGGTCTGCTGCGCCTAGTGGGTCCCCTCCTTAGCTGGCGGCGGGGATTGAACTCGTGCTGCAGTGGCTGTGGTTTGCTTCATAGTGCATTGCTTAACCCACTGCGCCACCAGGGAGGCACCCCCAGCCACCCTTCTGATTTCTAACCGGATCCTCTACATGCGGAAAAGCCCGAGGCGTGCGCTCTAACGTTGCTGTCCAGCCCCACCCGCAGCAGGATGGGCGGCTTTGCGGTGGAAGCCCTGGCTGCTCTGGGAGGCCCGGTTCACACAGAGACTGCCTGCGCCATGCATTCCCACCCTGGACAGCAGACGGGCCTTCTAACAGAGGACACGGCAGTGGCCGGAAACTCGCAACTCACTGGACTCAAGGAACAGACGTGGCTTGTCCTCGAGGACCCCGGGATTCGGGATGCTCACAGGAGCCGGGAGGCTGGTGGCCGCCGTCACCAGCAGAGACGGAGCGGGCTGGGGGGGTTGCCTTTGGGGGGGCGTCCCTGCAAGCCACCCTGAGAGGTGCCTGCACTCCACTCGAGCGGTTCTACTTTGTGGGTCACCTTGGACGATGTGTTAGTAGTGACTGCAGCGGCGGGAGGAGAAGCCTGGGCTGTCGGAGGCTGGAGTAATTTCTAAGGCTCCAGGGGATTAAAAACCCCACGTCGCTGCAGGAGTGGGCACGGTGCCGTCTGTCAGCTTTCAGGCAAGTGTTTCTTCTCCAGCATCAACCTCACTGACTTTGATTGGAGAATAAATTAATTCCAAGGCCTGACTTGCAATTTCCTGACGCTGCCTGTCTATTGTCTATCCACCCACACAAGAGAGAGAGAGACTGCGAACCCTGTCCGTTCCAAGCCAGCACCCTGCACTGCTGTTTTCTGGGGAGTCTTTGCAAAGGACCTAGAGGCTTTTCGACCCTCCTTTCCTTCCTTAGGTATCTGGGTATTTTTGTGGGCCATTGGGGGCTGATAAGAAATGATCAAATTATTTAAAAATCCCTACTAGAATTTTAAAAAGATTCACTCACCATGCTCCTTCACAACCCCTACACTGTTGGATCTTATTTTTATTTGATTCTGTATCTTTGAGGAAATACAAAATGCTCCCCAGACTCTAGCTCCCACTGTAAGGAGGAAGCCTGAGAGAGGCCCCCATGGCATTTGCATCATGCGTGTGGGGCGAGCAGGAAGCAGAGACCGGGCAGCTCCGGCCTGGCCACCGGGTAAATGCCCGCGCCTTCGTGAGCACTCGGGTTGCGGCATCTTCGTGCCCAGACAGCGCAACCTGCCCTTTGAAATTCGTTATCACACCACCTTCTCCCCGGCATGAGTCCACCTCCTTATTTCGCATCCGCTGGATGGCAGCGGGCTCAAGTATTTTGGAACTACTTTATCACTTTTATGAGCATTTCAAAATTTAAGTGTTCTTAAGAATCCTGAAAACATTCCCGCCCTTCATTCTTCTCTTATGAACACAGTGTCACACTAGATGCGTGTGTGTGTGTGTGTGTGATAGAAAGGAGCAAGAAAATGACTCCTTCACAGTCTCGGGGAAGTCTGGAGAAGTTTCTGGAAGTGGAGGTGCAGTTGTCAGTCTTCTCTGCTCTTGGTAGAAAGCCCCACTTGGGATAAACCCCTTAAGGAATCCTACACGTATCTGCGCCTGAAGAAATCACAGCCGAAATTCAAGTGATGTTCACGGTCAGATGTCAAGGTTAAGTGTAGGCAGCATCACTTCAACAAGATACGTCAAGACGCTGCTGTCCCGCCCTGGAAGTGTGCAGGGGCTGTGTGAGAGGGCCTGCCTGCCTCCAGCCTCCGACCTCAGGGGCTGCCCGTCACTGCCCAGGTGTCCTCCGGCATGGGAGTCACTGCCGATGACCACGCCACGTCCAGAGACTTGCGGGCTGGCACGGCCCCCGCGGGGCCTCTCTCCTTCCTGCCTATTGCTTCCTCTGCATTCTCTGGCTGCTGGGCTGTGCCATTCTCTACGGTGTCTGGGGTAATAGGCTTGAATATGGCTGTCAGCACTATGAAACTGGAAAGACTAGAAGCATGCTCTGCTCTAGAGTTTCTCACCCTGAGGGGCACAGCCACTTTCTTTATTCTTCTGATCTAAAATATCAGTTCTTTGCTCATTATTAACCAGCTTTGTTTTACAATCACACCAGGGAGTCAACTGAGATTTACCCATATTTGTATTGACATCGGTTCTACCTCAAAAAATCTTTCTGGACAAACACATGAAGGATTTCACATGAAGAATTTCGATCTGGAAAGGCTGTATACATTGTTGAATGTGGTGTACACAAGTCATTTCTTACGAGGAATCCTCTTGATGGGAAAGGTCAATATTTACCAGCAAGTATAAATAAATTATAAGACTGATTTGATTTCAAAGTCCTATTCTCTATATACACACATAAACATGCACAACCCTGATGATGTTCCCTGGGCTTCTGAGGGGAGTGAAGCACAGAGCTTACGAGCTCAGCTGTAGAATGAACTAGATCTGGGTCCAGACTCATCTCTGGCTGTAACAGGGCAAAAATTGCTTAACTTCCCTGCACCGGTTCTCCTTTGTGTTAAAAATACCCACTACCTAAGGGTTAATGGGAGGAACCAGAGCTTTGCAAACACCGAAAGGCACACAGCAACTGGGAGTCCTGGGAAATGCAGGTTTTGATTAAGTAGGTCAGGAAGGGGGCTGGGACCCCGAGTTCCAAGGGGTGCTAAGCTGCTAGCCCATGGACCAAGCACTGAGCAACACTGCACAGGCTCAACACTTGACAAAAAGGAAACCGATGTCATTATTCAGGATCTTTCAGACTTAGTGAGAGAAGAAAGCTGAGAAAGGATTATTTTTGGTGACAGATGAGCCCTGCACGAATTCAGGTCCTCCAGGCGTGGACAGAATAAACACCTCGAGGCCTCATTTTATTTTTTTCCTTTAGGAGCCTCTGCCTGAATAGTTGCTACACTTAATTTCCATTCTCTGCCAGGGACCATCAGGACCCACAGAGAGGGGATAAAAGCAGAGCCCACCAGAAGTCTCTACCTGTCATAGTCTTGGCAGATCTCGCCCACAGCCACCAAGGCCTTCAGGTACTCGTTGGGTTGGTAGGGATGGATGTAATGCAGGGAGCAGCTGTTCCTGGGGTCCCCATTGGAGGCAGTGAAATCTATAGCTACCTGGAAGAGAAAATAGGATTTAAGGCGAATGAATCACCTAGGAATTGTGATATGTCACCAGAAGAACAAGTCTGAGATGGGAAAGAGCTGCTTTTTACATACTCTGCCAATAAGGAAAGTGAGAGGATATTCATCAGCTATATTGCCACTTAGTAACTTAGCTGAGGCCATCTCTGTAGTCTTCGATCACCCTCTCCCTCAACGCTCTCCCTTTTCTCTGTCCAAACAGAGAAACTTGAGATTGACCTGTGGGTCAGAAAGTCCAGCTGGGGCTCCCACCAGCAGCAGAAGAGCTGAGCATCTGAGCTCTCAGCCCCCCACCCCAATCAGCTCCATATTTCACTGAGAGGAGACTCCCATGCTCTCCAGACAGGAGAACCCCACCTTGACAAAGTCACAGGGAACTCCCTGAAAACGAAATTCTGCATAAGTGATGCAGGTCACCTAAGAACGCCACTGCCGTTTTTTCTTGAGTGTCAAATTGCAGCTATGCTGAAGTGCTTCTACTACGTTTTCTGCAGAGGCAGCTCTGTGTAAGGCAGTCAGCGCTTGGTTCCTGCCTCAGTCAGGGCCTCCTGTGGCAGAGAAGGCGGCTGAATGCCCAGTCCAGGAGTAGGAAGCGGAGCAGGCAAAGCTGTCTTACACCAAGCTGTCGTTATTCTCGAACTTGTTTTCTCTGACCCCACCATGATCATCATCTAAATGATAGTTGACTCACTCAACGACATCACACACACACACACACACACACACACACACACGCGCGCGCTACGTGGGGTGGGGCGAGGTCTGCAAATCAGAAGAAATCAATTACTTCTGATCTCCAACATCATTATTATTTAAGTGAACGCTAACCCAGCAAACACCTCTCCAGAAAGTCTTAAATTTGGTGGGGGGTGGGATTAAAGTGAAAGCAGTTGTGGGGGGAAAGGGGCTGTTCCTATCACATCTTCCTTTTCCCTCTGGGGTCTAGCAGAATCCACTTACTGACACTAGAAAGGCTTTATTTTTTCTTTTGAGCTCGTGGTTGGAACGCATTATTTTATAATATTGGCAAAATTTCATTATAACACATAAGTGGGATGTCCCACTGGATTGATTAAGTTGGGAAATTCTGGAAAAACTGAGATGAGGTGTATTGTGCTCTTTTGGTGCCTCTAAAAGTCCAGCTATAAAGTTGATGGGAAAAAAGGTTCCCCCGTGCAGCGTCACCCAGCAATAGCACCAAAGCCACCAGAAGCACGAATGGAACAGGCTCACTGCCGTTGATTACAGCCTCTCTTTTTCTTCTTTCTTCTTAAATATGAAGGCTCCTTATATTTTGCATCCCTCCTACCTCTCTCGCTTTACCCTGGCCCAGCTATGTCATTTCATTTCCATTGACCCTTCTTGCCGGGCTTGGGGTGATTCTTTACACTTAGCAATCTAAGGTGGGGTCGGGATGATGGTGAGAAGGGGATGTGGCTGAAGACATCAAGGTTAGAAAAGGGGCAGGACATGGTCACCTCCTGGACATGGGGTTGGCTGCCAGTTAGAGAAAGGAAGTGGCTGAATCTTTTTGGGATGGAGATCGCATGTGAGGAAGGAACAGGCCACGTTACAAGCCTGGTGTGGAGCAGACACATCTGGCGGGCAAATGTTTTCTCCAGGCAGGCTCTGTGTGTGTGTGTGTGTGTGTGTGTCCTCTTATCCCATTGGAGGCCCTAGTCCAGACCAGGAAATACTGATTAGCTTTGGGGAGGGGTATGAACTTAAATGTTACCTAACGCAAAAGGAAATGACCGTGCCTGAAAGCCTCTACCACCTATTCCTGTTGATGGTTTCCATGGCTGAAGACAAAAACGTATTTTATTGTTGGACTAGCCAGCAACGGGCAGTTGGCAACTGAAAGTTTCTTTTCTTCCTGCTAAGTGATGGTTCCTAAAGTGTCCCCGATAAAGCTGGAGATAAAAGGTCTATCTTCAGGAGGTGGCCTTCTACCAAGAATTCTCTGTGCTCTTTAATGTTAGCATTAGTGGAAAGCGAACGGAGCGAAAGGTTAGGTTTATTTTAAAAAGCAACAGGGAGGCAGTGAAAGATGGGATTAAGTTGAGAAATAAAAGCAAGAAAATGATCGGAAAATGCCAGTTTGTGGAGGCGGCTGCTGACGCCTGCTTTTCTGGAAGCCTGAGAGCCCCTGAGCTGTAGGTTTTCATTTTCTGGTGTGAAGCATTTAGGAAAGGCTGTGGCCCAGGCAGGTGCTCCGATCTTCTTGGTGGGCAGCCTGGGGATCCCCCCCCACCCATCATTCCTCTCCCCTTCTGCCCAGGAGACCCCGCTCTCATCATTAAGCAGAGCTGGGGAGCAGCTTTGCAAAGCCTCATAAAGTAAGGATGAAAAAATGCATCTTCCCGCCACCATTCCCAGGGAAAGGCCGGAAGCGAGTGTTGAGCCTCCTTCTTTGGTCATTTTAAGCTTTCACGTTAAGTGAACCCAGTCTTAGCTCCCTTCTCTGCCTGTGACAAACAGGAACCTCCTGATGTTGCCTCAGGGAATCTGCTGTGACCTGCCCCCGGCTGCCAGCTGCCTGGTCTCTGCAGTCGGCCTGCCGTGGACCCCCAGGACTGCACCTGCGGGCGCAGCTGGCTCGCTCCATTTATTTTAGGCCTGTATACAACTTGGGCTCATGCAGCGGGCCTTGTGGGTGGACATATGCCTTAGGCTGGACTAAGTGGTAGGTTCGATTCTTGGGCTTTTCGATTTTCTCAAAAGTCCACAGGGGCAAAGAATCGGGATCCCACACTCGATGGGGAAGCCCCCTGAGGCCGCCTGGTCATTTCTTGGGACGTGCAAGGTGTTCCCCTTTTCTACCCAGGGCTCCTCCTTATTTCTCGGCGGTCAACGCCAGGGTACGTCAGTGTTCATCTGGATGTAAAATTAAAATGTGAAAGGTAAATTGGGGCGCAGCATGGAATCAGGGTGTACACAACATGTTTGGGTCAGAAAAGATTTCCCTAGAGAAACGTAACAGCTGATTTTTGGTCTTAGGCTTGAAGGTCAACCTGGGAAAACTCACATTTGTTTTATTCTATCAGCTTATTAAAATGCAGACTATAAAATCAGAGATAAAGACAAGCAACACCATCTTTACCTTTTAACATTACAAATAATAAAAGTGATCAGCAGAAAATAAAAAAGACCACTTAGTACTCCATTAGCTTGGTAAGTCATATTTTCTCTTTTTTCCTTTCTAGTATTATACACAATTTTTTTCATTGACTACCATGTCATAAACATGTTCTCACGTTTTCACTAATTATAATTATCACTGAAAATGACTTTATCGTAGTCTATTTAAATCAGGGGCTCTAATTTATACAGCCATTCTTTACTATTAGACATTTAGGTTGCTTATAACTCGTCTCTGTGAAAATCCATTTTGCAGTGAACATTTCTGTGCATCTGGAAAAGCAATAACTTCCAGAGGAAACACTTCACTTTTCTACCATTTTCTCCCAGATACCTCATAGTGTTGGTATCTCCTATCTGTCTGTAATTCTGCATTTTGTGTGTGAAATGCTAGTATCTTTTATTTTCAGCTGTTGCGCCTTGTGCCAGACACATTGAACTCAATCTCCATCCCTGTTGCCTCTCTCCCACCTGCACCCACCTCCCCCTGGACTGAGGTGACACCTGCTCTGGAGCTCTCATGCCCCAGGAGTCGGTGAGGAAAGGACAGCCCTCAAGGTGCCCTTGACCTCCTGCAGCTGTGTGCACAACTGGGTGTGCGCACTGGGGCGAGGATGCAGATCTCCTGCATCAGATTCTCACAGTGGCCCGTGTGGCCAGAAAAGAATAAGAATCAATGAGCTTTGGGCCTCCCTGGTGGCGCAGCGAGTTGAGCCCCGCACGCACTGTGACGCACCCTCAGCACAGCAGCGGGAGTTCCATCCCCCGCCAGGGAGGGGCCCCACAGGGCGCAGCAGACCTCTCCTGCCTCGCCTGCTGCACCCCTCAGCAGTGTGTTTCAGTAGATCCACCTGTTCTGCTCTCCGCTCTGTCTCTGGTGAATCTTCTCACCTCCTGTGACTCTGGCCTGTACTCCAGCTCTTGTGTGCATAAATAAAATAAAATCTTTTTTTGAAAACAGAATCATTGACGAAAGGTGTTTTCTTTTTTAAGCATCTTCTATCTCTTTCCCACCACTGGATCTTCCCCTCTGCTTATGGTTAGATCTGAACCTAGAACCTCTCCCACTTTAATCCTCCAATTGCCGTCCTCCTACCCCCCTCGCCTCCCCCTCATCGTCCACATTCCTGAAGGAGCATTTGCGCCGCCGTCCTCACATCCTCGCCTTCTGCTCCCACCCGAGCTCCTGGGTGTCCCCGTGTCAATCTGCTGAAGTTACTCTTCTGAGGCCGGCAGATGCCAACTCACCACACAACCTCGTCCCTCTTCAGAGGTGCCACCTTGTGGCTTCTTTTTAGAGATGGCTCTGCCTGCTTGTCACCTTCCCTTCTGACTTCTGGAGTTATGCTCTCCCCTGGACTGTCCCCTCTTCTTTCACTGCCCACCCTACTCTCCCTGCTTCTACAGTTTCTGTCACCAGACTCCTCTTGCTGTGTTCCTCTCTTTGGGGTTCTCACCCAGACCCAATTGCACAGCCTCCACGTCTCTCCTGACCCCTGGTCCACACTTAGAAGTGCCTCCTCCACTGGGATCCCTGACAATCTCGTGAATGTTCCAAAAGCAAATTCATCATCAGGTCCAGCAGCCTCGCGCTACCCAACCTCCGCATTTCCCAGGAGGCCGCGGTGTGCTGTCAGCCAGGCACCCGAGGCTCGTGCTCCCCTGGGCCTGTCTCTGTCCTGGCGCTGCTTTCTCACCTCTCTGCTTGTTGTCCCTTTCCCGTGCCCCTCCCCACTGCTCATCCCCCAGCAGGGCCTCTTACTACAGCCCCCGGGACTGTCGAGTGGGCCTTGGTCTCTTCCTGCTCTGTCTCGCAGACCCCCTCACCACCACCCATGCCTGTCCTCAGGCACACCCCGGTTCTCTTCCCGGGAGCCTACGCCTGATGGCTCTGCTGCTCGGCTCAAGATGCTCCCAGCAGCCCCTTGTCTACTACATTACCTAAACATTCAAAACTCTTCAAGCTCTTAATCCAAACCATCTCCCCAACATTGCCTCAACACACCCTGCCTGTTCATGTTAAGCCATGTAAGGGTTCCGTCTTTACCATTAGAATGTATGGGCACATAAGCATTTAAGCTCATGGGCTTGCTTATTAAAGCAAAGAATCTACTATTCCTATTTAGTCACCAATTTCCTCTTTCTCTGAAGAGGCTTCCCCTCGAAGGTTTAGGGTTCCATCCATTACAGCTCAATAAATGTATTCTGACCACCTAATAGCATGCGCAGCCCGGCACCTGGCGGGAGAGGCCACTTCTGACATTGTGAAGGCTGCACGAGAAACTCCAGGCATCGGTGGAGGGCGCGGGGCTTCCCCTGGCCCCTGTTCGCAAGGTGCGTTGGTGAGCCTCTTGACGTGAGCAACGGCCCCGCTCAGAGGCTGATGGGAGGGAGCTGACAAAGGGACAGCCGAACAACGTTAAGGGAAACTGGAGAAGGTGGGGGGGGTGTGGTGGCAGTTATTGGAAGTTAATAGTAAGAGCAGCATTGGCAGGACGGGCTGGCCCGGCATCGGGCCCCTCGGTAGTGGAACGTGGCGCTGTCAAACCACGGCCAGCAGACAGAAAGCTGGGGTGCAAGTACCCCCGTTTCTCTCTCCTCCCATTCTCTGATGTCTGGTCGGTGTCTCCCATTAGTCAAGCCCAATCAAAAGCCATGACGGGAGAGCCTGTCTGTGCCTCCCAAGCGGCCTTCGTCCCCTGGAGCTCAGAGAGCAGGGAAGGCAAAGAGCGGGAGAAAGAGCCAGATGGTTCTCTCACTGCTGGCTCCTGAGGGGCTGTCTCCTGGGAGGCAGAAAGCCCGTCTTGGCCAGAGCGACGGCTTGCTCGGGAGCCGTGGGTCGTGCTATGTGTCAGGAGTTTTTGCCTCTGGAGGGCTGGGCCGAAATGACTGCAACAAAACATCTACTGCTCTGCTTTGCTAGCCCATGCCAGGAGGTGTTCCTGTCTTCTCTCCTCTCTCTGTCACTCTCCCTTCATGCTGCCAGATGGCGTCAATAAAATTACTGGGCAGATATAAACAGAGATTAAATTAAGTAAGACATGTTAATTTTTACTAATGGTTTACATTACAGCTTAGATTTTACATTAGATTGCACTGGTTGAGCAATCAGAAATTTCTAATGAGAACGCGAACTTCATTTTCGAGGAAAATGACTTGATGTGACTGGTGTGCTTTATTTAATAGAAACTCCATAAAGAACACCCAGCAACCTTCCTGAGGCCGCAGCGGAAGCCCAGTGGGAGGAAGGGCTCAGTGTCAGGCCCGGTCCATGGCCTGCTTCTCCTGGGCATAGTCCGGACATTCCCCTCCTCTGTCAGCCCTTTCTCCAGACTGCTCTTCCCCATGCCCCCGCCCCCATCCTATTCCATTGGCTGACACTGGAGGGACTGAAAAGCTGGGACTGGGGAGGTGGTGGTTAGATCCACTAAGGTGTACCCAAGGTCGGGAAGGGACAGAGAAACGAGAAAGGGGAGCGCATACTCAAGAGAGCAGTCTGGGTCCGCTAGGCCACACGCACCTCTCTGGGAGCTGCAAGCCCTGTGGGGTTAAACTCCTGGTTTTCATAGGGATGATTCTGTGCAGAACAACTCCAAGGGCAAAGCACGCCCCTGAAGGTGACTGAAGAGTTGTTCAAGAGCATGGGATCTATAGACTCTAAAACCGGCCCAATCAATAGCCTTCGCTTGAAAACCTATAAATAGTTTCCTGAAACCATCCCTTTGCCTGAGATGGGGGACACTCTTTGCAGTAGTTGTCCTTCGTGACATTGCCAGTCACCCGCGCACACCCGCAGTGACCTTGGCCCACACGACAACTAGAGCTGGGCTTGTATGTGCACCACAGGTGTGTTTGTTGCCTTCGGTATGTGCTGGTGTGTAGGACGGCTGGTGGGCGTGTCTTCAGGGAAACTTACACGCTACAGAAATGGCTGAATTCTGTAATTCCTTTAACTACGCAAGGGTAAGTGAACAACGCCCCGAGCTTGGGCAGGACATAGGGAGCCCCTCTGAGAGGAGAACAGAGGACATCCAGCCAGGGAGAGGACAGCCTATTAAATCCTCGTATCTCACCCCGCAAGTCCTCTGAGAGCCGCTGTCCCCCACCCCAGGACAGCCTCGGTCTTGTCTACTCTCCTGGGCTCACACCTACATGAAACCAGCAAATGAGCCTGTTTTTCTTGTTTTCTTTGTACGCCTGGGTCAGTCTACAGAGCTAACCGTGGACTTCACGCCACACTCCTGCAGACGAGGAACAAACATTGCACATGCTTCTTTTACTTTCTATCCATGTTGCTTCCCCATAGGTTTTAGCTGACCTCTCTCTTGTCCTCTGGGTAATCTTTTTCTACAGGTTTACATCTGCCCAAACCTAGGAGGATTTTGAGTATCAAACCACTAAAAAAAAGCTATTCCAGGGCAGCTCGCCAGCTTGGGGCTACCTGGCACTTCAAAAAAAGACCCAGCCCACCCACCCAACTCCATACTAGGAGCCTGGCAATGCCGCAGGCTCACAGATAACGTGTAGCAGAGGATCTGCAGTCCAGCCACGGAATCTAGACACTAAGACTATTTCTCCACCTTGCGTTCTACCTGCTTCTCCAGTCGTTCCCGCTGCCTGATCCACGTTTGCGTGGCTTGCTCTCGGCACTGACATTAGCGTGTGTTTGGCGCCACGAACACGAGGCATGTGCCATGGCTCAGTGGGGCTTCCTAAGAAGGTTCATTCCTTCCCAGCCTTCTTACCAGGTGATGGTATCCAGCAACTGCCCACTGCCCTGTGCCTCATGCTGTTGCAGAAAGAATGGGGAGCCTTAGGATGGTTCCCCAAATGACCCGAGCTTGAGTGGCACAGATTTACTGACACGCTGAAGAAAATCACACTCTCTGGAGAAACCAGACATATGGATTCATCTTTAAAACATGAGACGGTACAACTGTGTCAGCAAGGAGACTTAAGCAGGGAGTAGGGCTTTAATGGCGTTCTGTCTCCTCAGGCCCTGAGCCCCCAGCACCAAGCCTTTCTTTCCCAAACCTTTCTCCCTGATAAGAACAAATGTGGATGCAACTTACGGTAAATTGGATCTGGCAGCCACCCATGATGTAATCCAGGAACGAATGCATCTTGTGGATCTGCACGGGAGCAGAGAGGAAACGGTGTTAGTAACAGCGCACTATCTCCTTCTAGACTGAAGGCTGAAATACGGTGCTCGGCTGTCAAGCCAGAGGACAGAGCAGAGAAAATCTGTAGGGGAAAAAGTGGGTCCGTTGATTTTTAGTCCATGAATGGACAGTAAGGATCGCGCAGCCCACACGGGCCCATAAAGTTCTACGCCCCGTGGCAAACGCCCCCCTGCCCTCGCTTCTGGTTTATGCACAGCTCAGTCAGCCGCTTTCGAGGGTCATCACTGCTTGGGAATCAGCAAGGCCTCACACTTGGCCTTGGTCTTGCGCTCCAGGTCTGAATTTCAGCTCCGAGCACTCTCCCTCCCATCAGTAATCCAGACTGGCAGCTGCGGCTAACGGTGACCGAGAAGGCCTTTCCTGGCAGCTCCCAGTTGGTCAGGCGCCTCCTGTGCGTGACACAGGCTGATGCCGACCAAGCGTTTGCCATGGGCGGAGCACTGAGCGTCTGCCACCCCGCTGGAGTCTCGGGACAAGCCTAACGAAGGTGGTGCTGTTACTGGCACTGCGCCCATTTCATGGACGGGGAAACAGAGGCTCCGGTCGCCCACCTGGCAGATGGCGGCGGCGTGCACAGGCGGGCAGGGGGGTCTCAGAGTCGTCCTTTCCTGTGCTAGTGGTCGGGCTGGGCCCTGCTTTGCGTCCACCTGCCGTCTGTTCTCGTGTGCCTGCCTGACATCGGCCTTATTTTTGCCTCTGTATGATCTGTTGTGTGGCTCTCGGTGGCATTTGTCTGTCCACTTACTCAGGGAGGGTTTGTTGAGTGCTCACTGTGCTCTAGATGCAGGGGTGTCACGATGAGAGCAGCAGACATGGGGCCCGCAGTCATGGGGTACAGGCTGAGCCCCTTTGCGGGAACCCAGTGGCTGTGGTATCTGGCCCTCAGGTCTGGGACTCGGTCTGCTGCTCAGGGCAGTTTCCCGGACCCACAAGCCCCCGTGCTGGCGTGTCTGGCACCACCTCCCGGAGGCACACACCTCCTGGCAGACTTAGCCAGGCACTGAGGCCCACGGGCCCTCTGAAGCATGTCTGCTCCTGGCTTGCTGTGGCAATGCTTTCCTCGGTAGCTGGAACACCCCACTGTTGCCTACAGATCAAGGAAACGAGGGCTAGGAAGCGCGTTCCAGAACAACGGAGTGCCAGGGTCCACGCGTGGAGGGTCAGAGCAGATCCGTTCTCAATCACAGGGGCACTGGGAACCCCTGGATGGGTTGACCCAGCCCATCCCTCCTGCTCCCTGGCACAGACATGTGACGTGACCGTTCTGAACGCACCAGGGGTCTGGCTGGCAGGGGAGGCAGACGACCAGGGGCTTTAGATGAGTTTATTGGTCACAGTTCGCAGAGGCTAGGAGCATGGCACCGCCACACGGGGGCAGGAGGGTGCCAGGGAGGGGAGGGGGCCTGAGGGGGACCAGCGGTCAACAGCATGCGCTGTTTTCTGTGGGCACGAACGGGTGAGGCTGAACAGCTAAGCAGTTTGATTAATAATCTGGCAGGGTGGCCTTGGGGCGGCCTCTGGTTGTCGAAGCCTTTGCCTGCGGTGACTCAGGGCAGGGCGGTACCGGCTGGGCACGTGGGTGACCAGTGAAGGGGGGCCCAGGGGTACCGGTTCTGGATTAGCTGGTCTGTCGAAGTACCAAAGGCAGGCGTGCAGGCAAGTCGTGTGCTGTGTCTAGGAATTAGCAAATCCCAGGGGCAGTCCCTTCCCAGGTCCCCAAGATGTCAAAGCATCATCCAATATTGAAAATAAAAGATGCGATAAAACAGTGACCCCAGTAATCAGCGACTGGTTCAAGGGGCGGGGAAGTGGCCCACACCAGGCCAGTCTTGTCCTTTATTCTTCTGCTATGTGAGGCTGTGCCCCTGGCAGCCATGGGGAGGCCGATCTCGAGCAGGAGCGGACAGAAGTGAAGTGAAGGGACTGGCACTTAAGTCAGGCATTCTGGAGTCAGGCAGACACAGGACTAAGATCGCAGCTCCTGAATGCACCACTTGGGTGACTCTGAGCTAGTTACATGAGCTCACTTAGAAATCTCAGGGTTGCAATAAGCATTAGGCGGAATTTATTATAGTTCCTTTCATATATCCTTTCATCTAGTAAGTGCCCAACCAGTACAGAGTTATTCCCAGATATTACTTAAGAGGTTCCACTAGCAGCACATGGGGTTGTTTGAAAAATTGGAAGTTTCTGAAAATTCATTCTGGAAGAAATTTCTGGGTCCTTTAATCATGAAATGAAGTCTTATTTTGATGATCCCCTTTCAACATGGGTGAGGGGTCAGATATTGGACACTCTGACAAACACACAGGTGCTTTAGACATGCTGGCTGTGCCCCCTTGTCCTTTTGATGCTGTCCTAGGCAGAGAAGAGCCTGGCTTGTGCCCTCCTAGGTCTCTCTTATCATTGGGCTGGACCTTCCTTGGTGAGGGTAGGGTGGCATTAGGCCTTATCCACTACCAGGTCACCCACGCTTACACTTCGAAATTGACCTTCTGATTTTTCTTTTAGACAACACTCTCTCCGTGACCACGCAGCCTGCACTCTTCCTCCCAGACATCGCCTGTTTCATATTTCTGAAACACAGCTACGTACATACCTTGCACTGATTCAAGATCACAGTGCCCGAGTTCTTATAATTCTTCTTCTTGGCTTTGTACTTGGGGTTGATGCACTCCCACTGGACCTGCAGCAGGAAGAGTCAGTGTGAGACGCCGCTCGAGCACAGCTGCAGACGCCGATGCCCAAGCCCGAGGTCCTACTGCAGATGGACCCCAGGCTGCACGGTGGTCTCTAGGTGGTAGCCCTGGCATTGAGGGGCAGTGATGCTGATGGTTGAGAGCGCGGCTGGTATCAGACTGTCCGGTTTGAATCCCAGTTCCTTTGCTTTCCAGCTGCTGACCTTTGGAAAATTATTTTGTTCCTTTATGCTTTGGATAGCTCCTCCATAAAATGGAGATTACGATGATACGGATGATTGGATGATTACGGAGGTTTCACGGGATTATTCTGAGGAATGACTAGTAAATCTATGCCATGCATTCAGAACAGTGCCCAGCACTTGGAAATGCTTATGATTCATGGGGTCAAATGAAGCAGCAGAGGGAAGGAGAGAGCTGCAGACACAGCAGAGGAGCCTCAGTGCCGAGTTTTCCTGCCTGACTTAAAGGGAGGAACATTGAATGTTGGCTACAGGAAGTTAGTGGGAGTAATGATGAGTTCACAAAGTACTTCGCTGAGAACAAGAATAATGGATGATACATGTCCCCATGCCCCTCGCCCCAAGGGAGCTTCCTTAGGGATACGCTGAGAGCCATAGGAGTGGATGGGACTGAGATCTCTGGGAGCTAAGGGACTACCTCAGGGGACAGATCTCAACCTTTCCCACCAACACAAGACTTTATAGGTCAAAGTCAATTGCAAGTGAAACATCAAGAGTCACTGAAGGTCTGGATCTTGGCCTCTGCCCTTGTCTTTGACTGCGTCTCCAAGATGGCTCCCTCACCCGCTCTGTTCCAGAAACACTAAGGCCGTAACCACCCCAATCTCTTTCCTGACTCGGTACTTTGCAATACTGTTCCCTCTGCCTGAAATGCTATTCCTTCGCTTGCTACGTGGCCGACATTTTTTTTTTAACTTTAAGGAACTTCAACTTAAAAGTCACCTTTTCCAACGATCTCTTCTCGATCACACCTTTATAACTAAATTGGCTGTTCTTTATTGCATTTGTCCCAAGCTATACTTGCCTTTAAGATTTTTGTTTACTTGATTTATGTTTATGTTTTATTTAGATGTATAGTCATAGGGTGTCTATGACTTAGCAGGTACCTCCACTAAGTTAGCGGAGACAATACGTAAGAGAACAGTTTCCACAGTGCAAATGAACCAAAACAGAGGCTGGGTGGGCAAAAATATATCTTGTATCATGGGGCTACAGAAAGATATGGCAGCATATGGTCCTTTTCCTCAGTGGGAATTAAAGATTCATTTCTGCTAATTTGAATGCATCAGACTTTGTGATGTATGTTATGGTCTTATTTCTAATACTGTCTTCTGGGCCTAGAGAAGAATGTCTTCTGTATTATCAATGTATTTTTATTTGGACGGGAGAACAAGGCAAGGACTTTGTAAAACTTTACAAGGTGGCAGGTAGTGCTGACAACAGCATCGATCTATGAGTTCTTCACGCCGGGTCCGGCCCCTTCGATGGAGCCTCAGCCTCTCTGACTGTCTTCCTTGTTATCCTGGGAGTGGCCTGACCTGCACTCTTGAGTGTCCCTTTTCACTTTGGCCCTGAAACTCTGCATGTTGCTCGTGGGCGAGAGCTCTGGGTGTTCGACAGGGGTCTTATGATATTGGGGACACAGCAGCACATACAGGGTAGGTTTCCTTTTTGGGGGATAACACTGAATTATAACACTGTGTGACCCAGAGGTGTTGAACCCCGCCATTTCAGATGTGTGTCACACCACGCCTACACAAGGCTCCCTCCACCTTGCCCACTGGGCCCCACCCACACTTTGTTCGTCATGCTCCACCTGCCCCTCAGGTAACTATCGTTCCACGGACAGATCTCCAGGGCTCGTTACTGGGCTGGTTGTGACGGACCCTTGTATTTCACAGGTGGGTGAAGCCACATCCAGCAGGTTCTGCGGGAGTGATGCAGAAAGCTGCCTTGAGTGATAGACCACAGGTATGTATGGAGCAAATGGGTTAATTCAGATTAAGCTTTTAATTCTCAAGAAAGATAGTTTACTAGTTCACAAGAATTGTTAGCTTATGTCTACGCAATCTGGTAAGGCCTGACAGCTGAAGGAAGAGGCCTGAAACTGAACCAGACCAGCACTTCTGGCCAGGCGGGGCACAGGTCTCTATGGGAAATGGCCTTGTCGAAGCCACCAAACACTCTGCTGCCTCTAAGTTCTGCTCCCTGGGGACAGTGGGCCCCTGGGTAGGAGCGGCAGGCACCTGGTTTGAGGCTCCCCAAAGCTGAAGGAAGTGTCTGGAGACAAGTGGTTCACCTGGGAGGAAACGAGGAAGCACCAAGAGGAGAGTGGGCCGCTGAGATGGGGAGGCCCCAAAGGGTACATGACCAAGTGGTTACCACTGTGGGCATCAGGGCCGACTCCTGCAGGGAGCTCTGGGAAACGACAGGACACACAGAGTTTGCTACGTGAAGGGCAAGAGAGCTGGGGAGTCACCTCCCCTCTCGCACTAGTTCTTCACTGAGGGCTCCTCCCTGGGAGCTGCTCCATCTTCCCTCAGCCATCAGCCAGCTGTGAGCTTCAGAACAGCAGAGGACACCCCTGGGGAAGAGTCAGTTTCTGTAGCTGAACACTGAGCAGGTAAGACTGGAAGTTACACGAGAGCAGAACCCAGACGGCAGGACTGGGATACGACGACATGAAGTATGCGTGGCCGGGAGAAGCACGAAGGCATGGACTTCGGTAGGAAGCAGCGAACCCCCAATGTGCCCCATGGTCTGTGGAAGTCTTTGGACACGTGTCCTGGTAGCTGGTGTGTAAGACTGAAACGATGGCACCAGGTGAAAACTGAGGACCCATAATGAAAATTTGGAGGCGCCAAATAACTTCTCCAAAGCACTGCACGTGTCATTAATGCCACCAGGGGATGGGAATGTAGGTCTGGAAAACACCACTACTAATGGCAGGTATTTTGGAGGTGCGAGCTGTGTGCTAGCCCTCTGCTAAAGGCAGCTGTTGACTATCTAATTTAACCTTCACAAGCGTCTAGAAGGTATTTCACGTTCATTGGTCTTCAGGGAGGAAATGGCGTGATCCACACCATGTGGGGTGGTGTCTCGTCCAGGGTCACCCCGACTGCTCTGGGTTGGGCTAGTCTGAGGATCTGGCCATCCAGCCCCACCACCCTCCTGGGGTCACACCCGACCACACAGCGGGGTCCTGCTCTAGACGGGCAGAGCAGGGTGCTGAGGAAGCCTGATGAAAGGGGACGGGGGCAACCACGAGCCATGAGCCACGAGCCACGAGCCACGCACCTGCTTCCCTTCCAGGGCGCCTCTCATCTCCTTGAACGTCGAGGTGAATTCTCCGATGAAGTCATGTTTGCCGTTGGAGTCCCAGTCCCACACGATGCACTGCAAGAGACGAGAAGTGTCTGTTCTCCCTCGGGTTCAGCACTGCCGCAGCTGGCAGCAGCGTGAGCGTCACGAGGAAGAGTCCATGGAAGGAGATGGCCTGGAGAGCCTAGCATTCTGGGGTGCAGCGTGCGGGAACATGGTCAACGCCAGCGCTTCTCTCTATTCCCACCACTCCTTTCGTGGCTCCCCTCCCCCAATCCACAATGATCCACGTTCATTTTCTGCTTAAACTCAAACTGTATATGGGTCCCAGGTCTTCCAAGGTCTGTCAACACCAGAGCCAGTATTCTCGGGCTCACCCTTTCTAAGCCACGCCTATGGTATGCTGACAGTTTCTCTGTTATGTGGCTGGTTGGAATGAAAAGCACTTGTTAGTATTTTTTATAGGAGGCATCTTAAAGAAAGGTGACTTTCTCATCTGTGCGCTCTCTTTAAATATGCAAGCTTTGGCAGATAATTCTTTGTTTGGAAAACATATCAGTAAGCTCTTTGGTTATGAAGGAGAATGTACTAGAATAAATCAGAATGGAAGAGGTGAAGACAAAGGAACTAAATTGCTCTGCTGAATAAAATAATGGTCAAGCTGAGTTTTTCCTTTGTAACCAGAGACAGAGAGGTGGGACTGAGAAGAAATTAGGGCAGGAGTTACCAAAGGTCTGAGGGGGAGCCCAGCCTTGGAGTGGGAGGAGGGGAGAGACATGCAAGGAACTTTGGAAACTGGAGGTCTAATTTGCAAGGTCAAGTTATTACCTACTTCTCCCCCACAAGCCCCTCTATGCTTCCTCTCTCCTGTTACCCCTGAGCCTCCAGTGAATCTACTATCATAGCAGGTGGGGTGCTGACCAGGGGGTGACTTAGAGGGCAAACTTGTTCCAAGTTTTCAGACAAACCAGAACAGTTCATTAAGGCCCACACAAGGCCTGGGGGTTGCGGGGGGAGGGTGTTGCAGATGAATCCCAGGAGAAGAACCCCACAGATATGCTGGGAGTGGGGTGAACTTCTTCAGCCATGTGGAATTAGAATTCAAATTATCCTGTTTAGATTTTAAAAGAAAGCTTGAAAAAAAAGGTGGAGAATTATAATTAAAATTCAGTTAATGGCATTACTTGATTTATACTAACTTTTCCGTTGTTATCTGCTTTCTCAGCTGGCAGGTACCAGACACACGCTGCCAAGATCAGCTGTTGCCATCCCGAGGTGAGGACAATGCTCAGATGTCCCCGGATGAGCCATGATGGACACGTGTGTACAAGGACAAGCACCGCTGTTCTCAGCCACGGCGGTACCGCAGCGCATCCGGGTCTGGGAACCACTTACATACTGAAAGCACCATGATGGGAAAACTGGAATTTAATGCTTGACTCCAAAGAGGGGAAAACAGAGGTTCACAAGGAAATTACAAAGAGGGAATGGAGAAAGTATCTGCCCCATCATTATACCCATCTAAAAGCTAAATAATGTGCTTAAGAAAGTGATGCTTTCTTATTGGAAGTTTTCAAGTTGACAGTGCACGACTGTGTACGAAAGATACGGTAGAGATGGTTCCAGAGGACTGGGCGGGAATCCTTTGAACTTTCTTGCAACTACATTCTTCTAGCTACACCAGCACGAGCCGTGGTGCATAGTTCGCCAAATGAAGTCAGTGAAACGCCAGGCCAGGCAGCGTTGCTTTGGTAGGGTGACATTGAACCTCATTCATTTCAATGGACGGCGACTCAATTAATGATTTGGTCACTTGGAACAACTGCCCGGGAGGTGCGGGGTGGATTTATGGTGTCCAGGGACCAGCAGATACTCGCAGGCACCTGCTTTTGGTTCTTCCTACAGGCCTGACACTCACCACTTATTATTTGGAGCAGGAAACAGAAGCAGCTCGCTGGACTGGACATAGGAAGAGAAAGAAGGGTGGTTCTGGGGCCTTGTCTTGAAGGCTCAAACTTCAGAGGTCAATGTAGCCGCGAGAGGGCTGAGCCTGGCACCTTGGTCTCTCCCTTCACAGAGGATGAAATAAAAAGGCAAAGGGGCAGAGCAAACAGGAGAACAGCAGTGGCGGTGGCCTTTTAGCCCTCCCTGCATCAGGAAAGACGGTCGGGCCTCCCTGCCCCCCTAACTGCGGCAGAAAACAGAAAAAACAGAGTGAGTGTCTGACCCTAAGCAAGGCCGCGTGGCTCTGCCCTCCCTTGGGTTTCCTGTCACACCTCAGCTACTCTCCCTCCTTATCCCTGCCTGGCACAAGTACAAGGTGCGAGCAACCTGCTCTCACTGGGGCAGGAAGGGGTGACACTAAGCCCGCGGGTGGGAAGATGAGGCCAGGCAGGTCACAGGCCTGGTCGTGGCCAGCAGCCCCGCTGCTCACACAGGCCGCTTCCTCCATGCCTGCGTTTCTCATTGTGGCAGTGCGTAATTCTGTTTTGACCTCTTCTAGAAGGGATCCCACAGGAAGACACAGGGAGGCAGACAAAGAGAACTGCTGTCTCTCCCTCTCTTCCTGCCACGAAACTGGCTTGTGACAGCTCAGATGCTGCTGACAGAGAACACATCTTGGAGGGAAGTAAATAGATCGGCTGCCTTGTGGAAAAACAGGTAGAGGCGGTTTTGGTGTGAATCCCACAGAAGCCTTGACAGGTCTGTGAGGGACCAGCCGGGGACCATCGACAAGCCAGAAAGCTGTCCGCGTCCCTACACGGTACAGGGGAGCTGAGGTACAAATGGCAGCGCTCGCCAGCTGGGGAGTCAACACCCTTATTCCACAGAGAAGGGAGGTGACTTCGCCCATGACAGGCTGGAACCAAAGTCCAGTTTTCTTTCCTTCTGGGTCCCAACCACAACCACACAAACTGCAAATGACTATAACGAAACATAGGCAGAGCTTGTCGTGAACCGGAAATGAGCCATGTCCATTTTACAGATGAGGAAGCTAAGGAGAAACAAAGTGAGTTTCCCCAGACCGTGCAACTAACACTAGGGGATCTTTGAACAAAGAGAAGTTAAACTCCACAGCTTGTTTTCACTCATCAGCTTTCGTGAAAGCAGGCCACTTTGTGGATGGTCTTTAATCCTTCGCAGCAGCCCTGAAGTGACAATATTATTCCATTCACAGGGGACTGCCTTTCACAGGGCTCTTTCATGAGCTTAGTGTGTGAAGTTGCTCGACGAGACATCTAGAGAGTGGCAAAAACTATGGTTACACCTAGATATTTATGATCTTCGGCAATTCAACAAGAAACCCAACCACAAAGAGATCGTGAAGAGTGAAATAAGTCAGCAGGAGAAAGAGAAATACCAGATGGTTTTACTCAGATGCGGAATAAAAAGAAACAAAATAAAGGAACAGGTAAACACTAAACCAAAGTAAACCTTAGAGACCTGACGGCAGAACTGAGGTTGCCAGAGGGGGAGGGGGCCCAACTGTCTACGGTGGAGGATTATGGGTACTTTGGCAATGTAGTAATATACATTTGAAGAGGTGTGAACCTATACCCCTAAATTACATGCAGTTCTGTAAACCAACGTTAACTCAACACCAAATAATACAACGGAAAATAGTCTATTCTGGCTTACATACATACATACATACATACATACTAATTACACACATGATACATACATAAAGAAACCTGAGCACAGGCAGAAGGCAACTTTGATGGAGCATCCTGGCTCCCTAATTCAATGTGGTGCTGACTTAAGCAGGTAAACAACATTTTAAAATCTTATGCTTAGGAGAATGGGATTGAGCCATGCCCAGGAGGGAAGGGTGGAGAGTATGTTGGCTTTATCTTGCCAGTTCACCCATCTTCTCCCCTCTGGACCACAGCCAAGCCCAGAGACATTCCACCACGAAGTGTATCACTCTTGGAAGCTCTCATTGGAGATTTATGGCATGGGAAGGCTTGGTTAGTTCAGATGTGCTTCGGAGGCTGCCGGATGACCGTCCAAACCCTTTTAACTTCACACCTCACTACTCTTTAGGAAGATTGAAAACTCCCATGGCTGTGTGGGCAGACTGAAGACTTATGCCTGACAGTGACTCATGCCTCAAGCTTTCAATAAGAGCTCTATCTTCGTGATCAGAGTCACTCAGCACTGGTTCAACCAGAACACTCTCTCTCACCAAATTAACAAGTGTAAGATGGAGCTGAGATGCTCCTATTTAGTCAGGGGTCGATAGGATGGTTGGCTCGGGAAACTTCCTTGTGGGAATTGCAAATGTAAACAAAACCCCTTCCAACTGCACGGGCACGAAGTAATGGAAGAGTCCAGTAGGCTCGTGGGGTACAGTGCCTATTGTCCTTAACATCTGATGACGCCCTGCCATCCTCCAGGAATTATGTATGTCTCAGACTTCTTGAGACACATTTTTTTTTATGACTGATTTATTCAATAGCAGGAGCAAAAAAGTGACTGTGGATTTGACTTTTCCCACCTGGTGGTTTTCTTTCATTCATCGTCAAGCCTGAGTCCTTATACTGTAACAGAAAATGAGCCAGGTGCAGTACAGTAGAGTAACAAATGGAAAAGACAGATGAACTTGGGTAGAGACCCAAATAAAGCTTATGGTGAAGTGATAAAAGATATTAGTCACATCTGGAAAAAAATGTAAAATGAAAGCGTGTACACCATTGGGCGTCAACAAGTGTTGGCTGAATAAATGAATGGGGGAACAAAACCAACATGTGGATAGGATCTTGTATTCAATGATCTTGGAGTACTTTTCACAAATTGTGAGCAATAATTCCTTCCAAATGTTTTGGGGGATCTGTGGGAACAAGCATAGAGACCTGTTTCATTTAGGATTATGTGTACAACCTATAAACTCAACCTCCTAACTGCAGAATCATTAGCCTCTAAAGAGTCTGAGACAGTATCTACATGATGTGCTAGGAAAAGAAGTAGAAGTTTACCCATGAGTTGTGGTGGAGAAACACTGGAAAGGAAGTGCTTTGGGGCAAAAATCTCAACATTCCAAACAAAGACTTTCCTTTCACTAAATCACAAGAGCAAATGCTCGGGACAGTTCTCAGAAGCACTAGACACAGGCAGGAGAGGAGGGGCTTGGTCTCAGAATAACCATTACCTTTTCAGGCAGGATAGTTCATGTTTCAGAGGCTGAGGCTATCACCTAAGGAGAAAGGATTCTACTCAATGGTCTTCCAGTTCCTGTCCTACTCTTATATGATCGAAATGTTACATAATTTCCCTTTCCTTCACTAGTGTGGTTCCCAACCATCCATGAGATCACATTTGATTAGCTCCAAGAAGGACCCCTGGATCATGTTTTCTTCTTTTTTTTAAGCTTTGTTATTTTTTCTTGTTTTTTAGATTTTTATTTTGTATGTCATTATTTTTGTACAGTGTTTGCATTCTCTTCGCGTGGACAGTCCCCAGGGAATTCCCATCACCAATTCACCATGCACCATCACCACAGTCCCCTGTGCTCTTCTCTCCCGTTTTGCTCCCTCCCTCTCCCNGCCCCCCCCCCCCCCCCCCCCCCCCCCGCCAATGTCTCTGGTTTAAAGTTGCCTATTGATTTTGATTTTTACTTTATTACATTTACTTCCCCTCCCCCAAATCCTTATTTTGATCCTCTACATTCTTCTTATTAGTGAAACCAACCGGTATTTTTTTTTTTTTTTCTTTCTGGCTTATTTCACTCCTGGGTCATGCTTTCTCTTAACCAACCACTTGCTTTCAGAGTCCTGTTCTTATGCACCATTGCACCCAAATGCTCAAAACTTCCTGCTTGATTTCTAACTAAAAGAGAGCTATTGCCAACAGCTTTTGCTACATTTCCCCTGAAAAATATCAAACGAAACTTTTCAAACTACAAAATCCTTATCTGACATAGGGGTAGCCCATGTTGGATTCTCTAACCTTATCGCAAAAGCTGAATTCTAGTTGCATGCTGAGCCCTGAGTAAGTGCCATCTGACAGACTGAATAGGGGTGATGTGTGGAAGCTTTAAATCCCTCAGGTCAGAGGTCACAACTCCCTAATTTTCCTGTGGAGTACCCTCTATCAGAGATATGATAAATACATGCTTTTTGTCCTGTGAATATATTTGTTTATTTTCAACAAATGCAGTTGGCATTTGAGCTATTTCTGTGTGCAGAAGGTCACTGGCCAAGAAGTACATCTCATTGGATTTTACAACAAAGCTCCTAGACGGGTGCTGATAATGACATTTTGAAGGAAATCAAAGCCCGAGGACATGAGGTGACATTCGTGAGGTTACTTAGCTGGAAAGTGGAAAATTTGGGATTTGAACCTTGGTTTCTGAGAAAGAGTCTGCATTTCTGTACACTCTACTGGTGCATTTACTCATCATTGAATGGCTATTGAATATCTACTATGTTTTCTATAACTTGCTGAGCCTGGCTCCACGATACTAGTTATATGAAGTCCCCGGCATTTACTAACCCCTAGGGTTTTCTATACAATTCTTTGATTGCACTGACTCTCTGAAGCAAATTCACAGATGTGAGGTATTTCAAACAGAGGGATGATACAGACTAACAATGTCGAGAGACTACTCTGGATGCTGAGAAAAGGGCAAATAAATGGGGAAAACAAAGCCCACAGCGAGCCTGAGGTAAACCTGTGGCACTGGAGAGCTTGTGAAGGTAGCAGGGAAGCGGCAACTATAGGTCTCAGCCTCTAAGTAGAGGTTGGACTGGAAGGAGAAGAAAAGGAGGATGAAGAAATTGGGGTCTTCCCGCAAACTTTTGCCTTAGGTAATTCAGTGAACACTTCACCTAGATGGGAATCACAGGAAGATCAGTTTTGGGGATCAAGAGATATCTGAATACTTGGCTATGCTGAATCCCACATTCTTGACCTCTTATAAACACCATGATTCTCTGGACTTATGACAGGTAATCACTGTTTCTTCTAGAAAAATGCCTGTGTCTCTGCTTCTAAATGAGCCATGCTGCTGGTGGTTTATTGATTGCTATAATTTGATGCCTGGAGACAGCCTCCTGTTGGGTCCCTGTGGGGGTAGAGGTGCTTGAAGACCGAAAAAGAACAGACGACTCCATTTGTATGGCTTAATCAGTCTGGAAGCCACAAGCTGGCAACGCGGGACTCTGACAGGCAGGAGGAAGCCTTGGCACAGCGTGGCAACTTGATTACTGTGTGTTTCCAACATAAACTCGTTGACTTGCTTCTCTTGTGAAATTATTACCTCGGCAATCGCCATAGGTGTTCAATAGTTGGAAGTTTTAAAAGAAGAGAGAAAAAGCAAATCCTAAAAGTATTGAGAAGTGAGTCGCTCTTAACAGTTTTGCTGCCGCCTGTTCCAAGTGAGTTGTGGTATTTAAGCTGGACTAACCCTCCTTTACCCTAAGACAATATAAAATAAACACAGGGGGCCTCCCTGGTGGCGCAGTGGGTTGAGCACCACACTGTGAAGCATCCGCGGCACAGCAGCGCGAGTTCAATCCCCGGCCAGGGAGGGAACCCACATGGCGCAGCAGACCTCTCCTGCCTCGCCCGTTGCTCCCCTCAGCAGTGTTTTTCAGTCGGTCTGCCTGTTCTGCTCCCCACTCTGTCTCTGGTAAATCCTTTCACCTCCCATGCCTCTGGTCTGTACCCCTGTTCTTGTATGCATAAATAAAAAAAAATCTTTAAAAAATAAAATAAACACAGGCCTTCCAGACAGGTTCACAAAAATTGTTCCAGATCCTCTTGCATCATTATGACCATTGACTGAGATCCTGCTTCTGTTCTCAGGTCTATAATATTTCTTTGGCCTGCTGGGCTGTCTGACCTCTCCTGTGAGCACAGCAGGGCGCTCAGGCCACTTTAGGGTCCTGATAACCCCTGACTCCTCTCCCTCATGGTTCTTTCTGGAAAGCAGCTTATCTAACCCAGGTCTGGATGCTGGGTTTCTACTGAGGCTTACAGAGCCTGTGGAGATTTACTACAGCCACCTTAAAAGCAACCTAGAATAATCTTTCTTTTTTAACATTTCACTTAGCTCCAGCCATGGGGTCTCTACGTCATTTAGCTTTCTACATAGACTCAAACACTCATGGTTAGTCTGTGCTACACCGAGTTATGATGCTTACTTACTTCATGTGAGAAAAGTTTGGAAATTCCCGGATGAAACAAGAAAAGCAACAACTTGAGCTGAGTCATTAGTGTAAAGTTGCTACTGGTGAGACTACTTCTCAAAGAGAATCAATCATCATCTTCTGAACAATAATTAGTATAGACAGACTTTCGAGAAGAACAGTTTCCTGAAATAGGAGGACTTGGTTCTGAGTCAGCCTGGATGACGTCCGATTCTTTCCACCTGGATGGAGTCAGATGCACATTTGCAAGATGGACAAGGGGAGAGCTGAGATTTTGACAGTGGTAAGCAGAGCCACCGACCCACCTTATCAGACTTATTACCCAAGTAATTGAACTTTCCTTCTCACTCCATTTCTATCACTGGGTAGACCAATCGCTTTATTTGTCTCTGGGGAGATGAAACTGAACTTCTCTATGCGGAAGGACAAACCCATCCATTCACTGATGGGAATGGCCCTCTTTGTAACAGCCTCATCAATAACTGCTCTTGGAGGCCAGCAAAAGTGCTGGAAACTAATTAGGAACTTTTTCTGGTTATCATAACAGCCAATGTATTTTTAATGGCAGCTTTTGATAAAAGCAGCCAAGTTTTCATCTAAATTCCAGTCTCTACATCAAGGCTATCATTTGAAAGAGCAGAAATCGAAATTTATGAATCCATACAGTAGGAGGGTATTTTATGAGTTCATTTCCGAGTACCAGCTCTGTTGGAGGTTAAGAGATAGCAATGAAAAAAAGGCCTGGATCTTCACATAAGTTTGGGGCAATAAAAGTTAACCATTTATTGCAGGGATCCTCAGAACCTCTGAAATACCAGGGTGCAGGGTCCATTCAGTGCAAGTAAATCAGTCACCAAGGGCTCAAAATTCAGGGCGGCGCCTCTTCTCTGGGTTCTTAAAGTACTGGGCTGGTCACACATGAAACTGAGGGTGGGTGTTTCCTCCATTTTGCTCCCAAGGCTCCCGTTTCTAAGTCTTGCCTTCCCATACTCTAAGTCTTGCTAAAGCGCACTGTGAAGAATTTTCAGGATTTGAAGGTGATACACTATTCCCCCAGCTTTTTACCCAAGGCACATGTATATCACCTTGCAGACAGGTAAACCGTGTCATGCGACTGTCTTGTCAGAAGACGTCTGAGAAGTACGTGCAGTTTTTTGGTCATATGATGGCATTTTTCTTTTTTGTCATATAATGGCAAGAGGCTGTGTATGTGAAAATAAAAAGGAAAGTTTTTCTTAAGATGTTGAAATTTCATAGGAACAATCATTCCAAGTAAGCCAAGTTTACACTTCAGCAGGTGCCAGGTCAGAGGCACTTCAGATGTGGAGTGCTGTGGGGTTGCGGTGGACGGCTTTGAACTCGTGCTGGAGTCTGAGGGCGGCCAGTGAAGGGTTTGTAGTGGAGCTGAGCAGGGGAGCTGCGCCTCAAGGGATGAGGCAAACAATCTTGAGACATGAGAGGGTGACAAGTCTGCCAGGTGAAGCAGCACAAGCGTGCGCGTGCAGAGGTCACGGGCCTGTGGGGTGCCTGGGGAGCGCTGTTCTGGTCGTGCTGCCGGTGGAGCCCTGGTGAGGAAGATGGCTTTCTCGAAACAGACCAGCTTTCAAGAAAGGATACTCTGCTAAGTTTGTAAGAGTGGAGGCTTGAGAGCAAAGGCAAGGGTACAAGTACATAAACATCCTGCAAAGGCCAATACGCAACCAGAAGGGTACGGGACACACACACACACACACACACACACAGTATCCAACAGAATGAAGAAGATCAAAATCCTAAGCATGGGCTCTTGGGCCCCAAAGGTCTCTTCAGGGGATGGTGGGGGAAGTCAATGACAGTGCCTGTACTGTCCTAGTCTAGATAAGAAAGAGAAGCCAAGAGAGAGGACAGAATCCCCGATCTCACCCGTCCAAGGACCTGGCTCTTCTGTCATGCCTAACACAGGACCTTCACTTCAGAGAAGATTCCACCTCAGCACAGGGTCTCATTTCTACAGGCAGCCACACGCACATCTTGCAGATAAGCCTCAATATTCAGACAAGAGAAATCTGTACTAATGGGGAGTCATGTCTTTCCAGTGGCCATTGTTCTCTCTAGAATGAAGTTCCATTCTCCCTCTTGGAGACAGAGAATCTGGAGTGTTTGAAGTGATAGATAACAACTGCAGGTAGAGCAGTGGACCCTTCAGGATGACTGTCACCTGTACACGTACACACACACATACACACAAATGTACACACGTCTGTACGTGACTTGGTCTTATCTACCCTTGCTCATGGTGATGTTCGTAGGCTGTTCTCATTTCTGCACAGCTCAAAGAGAACAATTTACAAAATTGGGCGGGCAGGAGGAGGGACTATTGGAGAAAAGTAAAGATTGTTTACTGTGTAGGCAAATGGCAGAAGGACAACTAAGCAGAGACCGGGGGCTAGGAGGCAAAGAGAAAAAAATCAAGACTGGGGAGGCCTAAAAAGAGAAAGCTAGTCCAGATAAGGAGGAACCGAGAGACTCTCTACATTGGCCATCCTCCTGAAAGTTCTAGGCTAAAGACCAAGGTGAAACAGCAAGATGGGGCTGAATATGAAGGTGCAGTGGGCAGCTTTAGATCTGAATCTGAAAAACAAAGTTCTTATCAGTTCTGGGCCTCAGTCTGCCGCCCCGGAGCAACATTCCAGACAGGGAAGTGCTGAAACGTCACAAGCCAGCCTTCACACACCACATGTTGCTGAGTGACAAGCGTCTGTACAGTATGATTGAGCACCCTGCATTTACTTTGTCAATCAGTCACAGCGTTAATTAGATGCTACTCCTGGGCACCATTATAAATAATGGTATGGCAAATAGTGTTAGGTTTAATGGGCCTTAACGTTCAGCTATTAAATTGATGACACAGCCACATCAGTATTGATGAACAGGGACCTTCTCCATCAAGGATAATTTATATCGCTGAGTGTAATGGGCTATCCCATTCCCATTTTTGCCAAGACATTATTCACACTGATACAGGCGATGAATCCATCAATAAAGGAAGAACAAAAATATTTTGTTTTATGAGGTTTTTTTTACAAGTCCCCTGATAAATGCTGATCATGAGGAACAGGGATCTTTGTATCGCTGATATAGAGCTTAAGGAGAAAGTGAGCTCACCATAAAAGTTGCCAAGATGAAAAATTAAGATGTGCTCTGGCGGAGCGAGGTGCACCCAAGTACAGCCTCTCTAGGAGGCCTTTGAATGTTTTATACACGTTGTTCTTGCTGACCCATTCCCCACACACCTGGGGGCTTTCCTCACCTATCACATATCATCTTAAGTGGCATATTGAGAAGACGTCCCTGACCTTCTGGGCTTGATGAGAAGCCTGTCACAGGCTAGGTCCTCTACTAGCTGACCCTAAGATGAGGAGTCATGTGAAATTGCTCCCAGGAAGGTCCAATAGATGAGTGGACAGCTGAGAACAGAGCAGGATGGGAGGCAAAGCAAGGGCAGAATATCAATATTAATCAATATTTAAAAAAGGGAATTTTGGCTCAATTTTTCCAAGGGCCTGGATGCACTGCAGTCACAGCTCAGAATTGCTTCAACCAGGAATAACATTTAAACTTCTCATGTGTCTGTCACTCATTAAAGGCTGTCCTGAACACTTGGAGTGCTTTACTTAAGAAAAATAGTCTGGCAGTTTGAGGAAAGTCCTCCAACAAAGACTCAGGCTAATAGGTTCTGGGAGAGAATGGACGCCAGGAGTTGGTGGGCCCGTAAGTGGCAAAGGGACCCAGTGGCATCGGTAAGATATGCAGTGTCTTTGTAGTCCCCGACACACTCTGTAAAATAGTATTTATTGTGCTGCACTGTAATTGCTTTGTTAATCCATCATCTCCTGCTAGATTACAATTTCCAAGATGGCAGAAACCATGACTATTTCATCGCTTTATTGCCAGTGACTAGCATAATAGTAACTGGTTCATGGTTAGTCCTCAAAAAATATTTGTGAGAGGAGAGAAAATGGGAGAGAAGGAGGGAAACTGAATTACAGGGAGGATTACACTAGGTAAGGAACTACATACTCTAACAAACAGTGGATATGTGAACTAGTTTCACTCATTCTAAGCACGAGAATCTTGGCTCTAAAAGTCAGGTACTGTATATCTGTAACAGCTCAGGAGTGTATCTGTAACAGTCCAGTAGAGGCTCTTAAATTAACTGGATGAAGGGAGAGACTAATCAAATCCATTGTCTGGAATGAAGACAGTAATCATTTCATGGTACAGTTAATATGAGCAAACATAAGTTATTACACCAATACAATTTCTATTAATTCCCACCTCCTCTTCATTGAATGTTAAAAATACTTAGCTAATGTGAACTAGAAAACCAGCTCTATTTTGATCACATTTAGATTGGTTTCTAATCTTTCATTTATCCTTTTGCATGGATTATTTATATGCATGTTTTAAAAACTGAATTCTCAGTGGCTTAGCAAAATGGAAGTTTATTTTACAATCAAGGAAAGTCTCATCAGGTGTTCCATGGGCAGTCTTTATAATGATTCAGGGATCAAGACTCCTTTTATCCTCTAAAGTTTTAAAGTCCTTCGCAAACAGTCATGGATTGGAAAAGAAAGTGGAGAAAGTACATTCCCTTCGTAACCGTTTTAACCCAAAAGTGAAACCCATCACATTCTCTTGGTGGTCACGGGCTATGTGACAGGAAAATAGAGCTGACCTGGTAATAACACATGCTCTGTGCTGGATGGCTGACCTCTGCCATATAGTCACTCAACAAATATTCATTAAGCTACTGTGTTAGCTGCTGGGAGTGAAACTGTAATGAAACAAGTGGTCACTGTCTCTGGAGCTAAATCAAGCTTATGGGGGAGATAGAAATCTAATTAAGGAATCACAATACATGTACAGTTGACTCTTGGACAGCTTGGGGGTTAAGATACACATTTCAACCCTGTGTAGTTAAAATGAAAGATACACACAGATCACTCTTCCCTTTAATTCACCCAAACCGGTCTCTGTAGTACTACTAAGCTGTCACACAACTTCACTTTGGTTTTGGTTACTTCCAGTCTATGTTTATCTTCCCCACTAGATAGTAAGCTCCCTGAGGGCAGGGCCCAGGTTTTTAAGCTCACTGTATAAGGCATGTTTCCTGGCAGCCCACTTAACACATGTTGGGGGAATGTTGTTGGGCTAATGTAGTTACAGTTACCCCTTAATATTCACGGAGAAATTAGTTTCAGGCCTGCCCAAACCACCTGCCATTCTCTCAAATCCTCCTCGGGCACGAGGATGAGAATGGAATCTTAACTGTCTTTATAACTTTTGCCAGGAATAAAGTAAGTATTTAGTAAATGTTTGATGAATACAACTGACAAGGACCATGGAAAGTTTCCTGGGGGAAGTCATTTTTAAAGCTGATTTGGAAGGAAATGTAGATTTTGGATTGACAGAGAGGAAGGAGGAGGAAATTCTATATAGGAAACTGAAGGAGCTTAGGAATAGTGGGAAAGCCCGCTGGAATGGGCGGGAAGGACGGGAACAGTGAAAGAGAACCAAAGTACATTGATGATTTTCTTGACCATTACATTTTGATAAATTAACTTGTACTTTAACACATTAGGGGCCTCACTAATTGAGTGATCCTCAGTCAATAAACACTAGAGTGGCAAAGACCGAACTTTAAAGTGAAATGGTGCTTAAAGGCATTTTAAAAAACTTTGTTTCTGCTTTCTAAGTTGGAATTTATTTTTATATATCATAGTTTTGGGAAGAAAACTATGGGAAGAAAATTAGGAGAGAACATTGATTTACATAGATATTTCAGTTTCTCTTGTGGCATGCTGAAACTGGACAAATGTGGCCAGGACCATCTGTTATTTTCATATCCATCTCTGCACACAAGTTGCTATGGTGACACCTCATGGTTGTGCTATCTTAAATTGGATACCTTGGCTAAGGATGTCTGTGAGAGGACCTGGAGCAGAAGTTTTCTCACATGGACAATAGGGACTAACTGGATCAACCAGAATTTAAGAAAAAGAGTGAAGCCGTTTGTTATTGGTAGGGCAAAAGGAGAACACCAAATGATCATAAAGGTGGAACATGACAATAAACAATTGTGTAGCCCTGCTACTTCAGACGTTGACCAGATAACCCAATCACTAGCCGGTCTCTGAATTCTGAATGATTGATTGAGTCTTGAACTACTTAATAGGTTCTGTGAAATGTGACTGTTCAGCTCTTCCTGGAATCCCCTATCTTCTGTTTTCATCAAGTGAATTCTTATATAACTCATCCAAACTAAAGGTAACTCAAATTGCTTTTCATAAAAATAGCCTAACCAATGCACTGTAAACCCCTTGGAAATTCCCTAGTGACAGATTTATTACCTAGGTGAAGCTTACTCTCCAATCTCCATTTCAGGTCTCTGGGCTCAGGTTTTCTCTCTGAATAATTAGGAAAGTGTTTCTCTCCTCTCGCTCCTGATCACTCCCAACTGATGGATTAGTAAGTTAAAATCTGCATGGCTTTGAATTCATCAGAACTGAAGGCACATAAAAATGCAAGGAATTAAGGAACAGAGAGAACATAAAAGAGAAAGGAAGAGTGAGTCAGGGAGAGCAGCCTTCACCACAAAGGAAGGTGCAAAGCCTTTGATGAGCTGCATCTATGAATAATTAGTTCTGCCACTCTCTGCAAAGCTTTGGCCAATTGGTGCGAGTTCACTGGGGATAACAGGGCAAGAGACATGTTTTCAACAGGCTCAGCTGTAATACAGGGCAGACATTCACCTCGCACTTGGGGGAAGTAGAGTTATGGGGTCTGAGCCCTCTTCCAGTGAGTGGTAGCCTTAGATGCACTAGCTGGGAACTTACTCATCAGGCCTCGTTTTGAGTTGCTCATAGAAATTTTAGCATCTTAGGCTCAGTGACAATTTGGGGATTAGTCTTCTTGGGCTCTAATTTTAAGGATAAAGTTATAGGAGGACAAATACCCCACAATTTACTCAAGATCATGTTGCTTTGAAAATCTTGTTCCACCTACTCTTAGCTGGAGGCAATAAAAAATCACCTTAGTGACCTAGTCAATCACTTATTTTTTGGGGGGTTGGTGGTGACAGCTCTACTGCTGTCACCTACCTTGTCTCATTTTATTCTCTCAATAACCCTTTGAGATAGGCACAGGTATCATTTCCATTCTACAAAGGAAGAGGCTAAAGCTCAGAGAGGTAAGACCACTTTTTGTTGGAAAACCCAGATCCTCTGACTTCTCATCCAGAAGTCTTTTCAATGAAAATATATTTAGAAACTTCAGTTTAGCGAGAACAGGAAGGAAGGAGAGGTCTGGGCTAGAGTCTGCAGCCCTGGACCCCACGCCATCACCTTCGGGAGGAAGAGAGGACTGGGCCAGTGGCAATGAAAGGGACTAAGGGCATCTGTCATAATACACTCGTGAGATTCTTTATGGTCATTAAGAGAACGATTTTTTATCGTCAAGCCGAACGTTGTCGAAAGATAATGGGGTGATCCTTAAAATCTAGCTAATCCCCAGAGGCTCTGTCTGCGTGTGTCACAGAGCATGCGCAGTCCTGTGGCATGCCTGCTGCAGGAGACTCGAGACCGTGAAAAGGGTGACAGAACTTTCGGCAAGCGGGGCTCTTATCTAGAACCTACTCATAGTCTCAGCCCACTGGGTAGTAAAGCTGTCTTGCTTCTTTTCTTTGTAGAATAAGAGTCAAGCAGTTCTTGGAGGCACTTTCTAGAACTCTGGCTGATTAGCTTCTTTGTGCAGCTGGGTGCTGTGAAGAAAGGGAAACCTTTGGAGACGTTTCCTTGTGAGAGCAAGGAACTGGGTGGCAGGGAGAGCTCGGAAGGCTGTGTAAGCTGACACAGTGAAGCTGACAACAGGGTGCGGAGGTAAGGTCCAGGCAAGAGGTTAACCAAGTGTGGCTGGCTGTCATCCTATGACATTTGCAGAGTCAGTCAACACCCTCCTGCCGGGTTGTGTTGAAAAACTACAACCTGGCAGGTCCTGTAGGGAGAGGAGCCAAGAGCAGGGAGAGGAGAAGACAATGCACAATTACTGAACTCGGGGTTCCGTGCACAGAGACATGCACGCATGAGCCTGGTCAGTTCTCCAAATAACGTATGAACTTGTCATTCGTAACTTCAGAGGAGCTAACTGGTTTGCTCAAGTTCACCAGTCTGAAAAATCATAAGGAAAGAGATGTCTCCTTTCTAAGCCTGGCTTATTATGCCACGTCGGTTTTGTCCATCCTGACCTGAAAATAAGAATCACTTGGGGGAATATTTGATATTTATTATTCATGTGTGTTCCAAGATGCAACAAGGCTTAGAATGAGAATCAGAATTTCTAAGTGAGATGGCTGGGAATCTACAGGCTTAATCTTAACCATCCTTGGTGGTCCTTAGGATCAGGTCACTTTGGAGAAACCCTGCAGGGCCTCACAATGCAATGCAAGTGGCATGGGGCTGAACAGGAAGGGGGGTATGGGGAGAGGCAAGCAGGCAGAATTGACAAGACTTAACTGTGATGTAGGAAAGGAAAGTCTTAATCCCTGGTCAGCAACTTTCAGTCTATGGTCGTAAAGACTGCAACCCCCTGCTTCACTTACAACACCCTCCTCTAAATCAGGCAAAAGCAGTGAGTGATGGTTCCACCCTGTCCTCTTGGGTATGAGAACTCCAGGAGAGCTGCACTCAGAACAATGCAGCAGACAGGTGCACCCCTCTGGTTACAAAATGTGTTGGAGATGATATCTGTAATACTCACAGGTGAAAAGAAATGTAAAAGAGTTTCTGGGAGAGCAGCCAACTATCATGTCCCTGTTTTCAGAACACAGAAATTATTGTAATTGTTTGGTTGATTTAAAAAATGATGATGATATATTGCAATGAAGTGATTTCAAGAGAGAATTTCCTGGAGTCAGCAATTACGTTTAAAGGCTTTACACCGACAGAACCGTGCAGGGCAGAATAAAGTTTTTGTTCAGCGGGCGATTTTCCCTGAGTCCTTGCCACTTCCTGTTTACCTGACTTCCTAAACTGCCTGCCACTTCTGGGTTGGTTTCTTTGTCCATTACAGAAGATACCTCCAATGGTGGGCAGACTAGTTCCTCACTATGTCTACACCCTACTCCTGAGCTTATGAGTATGCTACTTTTCATAGCAAAAGAGACTCTGCAGATGCGGCTAAGTTAAGGATTTTAGGAAGATTACTTTGGGTCATCTTGGCGGATCCCATGCAATCAGAAGGGCCCTTAAAAGAAGGAGACAGGCTGAAGAGCATCAAAGAAGGAAATGAGGCCATGGAAGCAGGGGTGAGAGCAATTTTAGTGTTTCCTTCCCATAACCATGATAGGAACACCAATGAGTGTATTTTTCAGAAAGCCTACTAATTGCCATGCTGACAAAATTTATTAAATGTTCCGTTTCAGTTCTGGGAGGAACCAATTCAATTACTTCCTAGTTTTCTCCCTCTCTCATGATCTGTATATTTCTCATCTACTTTTCAACTCGTGAGGTCCTACAAACACTACTAAAATCTTGTCAGATTGGAGTTACATGTGTTTAAGAAGAAATGTGGTCATTTGCAGAGTTCCAGGGTTACTCTAATACCCCAAGTACCTTCCAGTGTCTCCAGCTGGACCAGAAACCAAGCTGTGCAGTTTCATCACCTTTTCTGTGTAGGATCCTTTGTGGCCACTGAAGGATGCCTCAGGCTTGCAGTGCCCACTGGTGTCCGTGAGGAAAGGAAAGCAGCCCACAAAGCTGTAAGATGTGGGTGGTCAGAGCCAGGTTGGGTTTGGGAGTGAAGAGACGGATGCTCTGCTTGCGCCCGACGGAGGTACCTGATCACAGTTTCACTTCCTGTGCACAAAGCTTCTTAAGTGTCTTTATCTTCTGATCTCACAGCTCTCTAATCCAGTTCAGGAAAGAAACTAGGCTGGGCAAGACCCTTTACCATCCTTCTCTGGCTTGTCCCTCTGTCCTGCTAGCGCCCTGACTGAGACACCAACTATTAAGCCTTTCTTTCCCTCTGCACCCTTTCAGGATCTCCTATGTATCTACATATTTCCTCTTTGATTCCTCCCTTCGTCCATCCTGCTAAAGAAAATTTCGCAGTGCATTTAACCCTCACTCCCTGAAACATCCGGGGACTCAGAGAACCGTCGTTTTCAGAAACATTCAAATTCTATAGCCCTATTTGATCTTCCTTCCTATTTGATCTTCCCTCCCTTTTCTCTCTTTCAACGCTATTAAACTTTTACTATGCATCAGGAATTTTATCACCACATTTCAGTTATTACTCTAAGCTATTGCTGATGAAAGGGAACATCATTGTGTTAGGTTCCACTATGAAAGTAAAAGAAATACAACATAGTGTGTTTAAGAGAAGACTTCTGAGGAAAGCTGAGACTCCATAAGGCTATTCCCTGAGAAGAACATGAGGAGGGGGAGGGGGCAACCGAATATTTTTTTGGTACCTCAATCTGGACACTGGTTGAAGGAAACAAAGAAACTCTTTTCTGAGACTGTCAACGAAAGCCAGTATCCACTCAGGGTCACAGTCTGAAATCACACTTGTCAGGGCAATCCAAAGGAGGCTCGAGCAGAGAATTTAATTTACAGGAGACTCCAGTTGGTCATTTCTCAAGTGAGTGGAAAAAACAAATGTAAAACATCTCTGGATGAATTCGGCCTGTACTGGTATTGTCTAATATGGCAGCAATTAGCCACAGGTAGCTATTTAAAACAACAAAAAATAGATGAAAGACAATAGCCACTTCTTTAACTGCCACACTTTAAGCCGTAAGCTACAGCAGTTAGGTTTCAAGTGCTGAAGAGTCCTATGTGGCCAGTGAGGACCAGGACAGAGAGCACCTTCCCTCATCACACAGTGTTCTTCGGGCCAACCTGACCGGCAGCACTAACATTACAGGCTGCCGGCTGTGTGATGGGGCTGCCTCGAGAGCCGTGAATTTGAACAAGACGTATGACTTAAACTTAGTGACGTGCAGTAGCTAAAGATGAAATAAAATCTCTCTTTTTGGACTTGGTAAACAAGAAAATCAGGCTGCTTGAAAATCATGAGGAACTGAATCTGGACATGGGGAAGTTCAAAATTCTAAACCATGGAGAATTCCCCTTTGGATTTCTGAACTTCTAGAGTCATCAGGAGCTAACTGGACTGAGAACTCTTGTGTGACTGACTGGAGAATTGGCATAAAATCTCATTATTTGGACAACCTTCCAATAGACCCCTCGTTCTGCAGAAATTAGAACTGAATGCAGAATGACATATTTTTAGTTATCTTTTATTCCACAATGTGGCTACCTTTGAACTTTGGAAATTAAATTCATTTTTACAGAGGAACGATGCAATCATCAGAGCAATATAATCATTTTCTGAATCCCAAGAGAAGAGAGTACTGGTGGGACACTGCAGAGTTAAAGATTTTAAAGAATGAATTTCTACCTCTCTAGATTTCCCTGATCTCCATCCTTTGAATATCTCTGAGGATTTTGGGTTTTGATTACTAGTTAGGAATATAGGCATTTTTGTGGGGAAAAATGTGTGGTGCCATCATAGATCTAAAAAAATGGGGCTACTATTTTAGGCTTGCCCAAACTTAAACTGTAGAAAGCTTTAATAATGATGTACTCAACAATAGAATGTTCAACTTCATGAGAAATTACTCTGTGATTCTGTATATTTTTAAATTGCTTTACCTGTTTCTTTCATAATTCAACCTATCACCTTTAGAGAAAAGCTCAAATTAGTTTCTTTCTCTTCAGTTCATATAAGGGATAGTTGAAATATGGGTCCAATCATAAAGTGCCTTGTAATGAAAGCATTGCCTCGTATAATACTAAGTAACACCTAGAGAGACACAGCATTGAAGCAGTAGGCTCGCGTGTGTGTGTGAGTGTGTGTGCACACATAAGAGGAGAGACTGTGAATGGAAGTGAATTTGAAGTGAATGGAAAAGAAAATCTACGGAAGGAGACTTTCTATTCAATGAGGGCCTACTGTGTGCCAGTTAGTGCTAGGTACTCACACACTTGTTCACATTATCTCATGCAATGCTATAAAGTAGATGATCATCTTCATCTTGTAATAGAGGAAAAACTCAGAGAGTCCAAGTATCTTGCCCAAAGTCACTCAAGGAGGTTTTGCCAACACCACTCTGTCAAAACTACTCTTGTCAAAGTGAGGGGTCTTGTCAATGATCCCACAGTGAGAAACTGAATTGTCAATGTTGAGTCCTTATCTTTCGACCTATCAGCAGCATTTAACAAAAAGATCATTCTTTCTTTCTTAACAGACTTTCTAAACTTGGCCTCTATAAAAGGCACACTTACAACCTACCTTCCTATTCTTGATCTTGTTCTTCATGTGGTCTAACAATATCTTCTCCCTACCAACATGCATATTTATCCCTCATACTGGAAACACATTTAATCATCTCCTGAGCTTTACATACTCTAAGCATCCATTAACAGACTTAAGTTTAGAAGATATGAATACTAAGATTGAAGAATGTTTTGCCAAAGTTTTATCCAGAGGAAATCTACATTAGAAAGAGTGCTTCATCACGGATCATTTCCCTGGGTGCAGCTGTCAGAACCAATGAAGAGAATAAGTAATCAAACTCACCCATTATCACAGCTCAAATTGGCTGAACTAAAGTCTGCAAAACAGTTCTAAGTACAATTAAAACTGGGTCTCTACCCTCGGGGCCAGTAATATTCAGTAATTTCGGCATCAGTCCTGATTTGCCCATCTCCATTCTTAAAGAAGTAAAGTTGACCACTTCTACCTTGAACATACTCCTACCTTCAGTAATGTATTTGAACCTGACAGTACCATCTCACTGGAAGGGAGATTAAAGGATAAAAAGGTAAAGTTGAAGTAATATTCTTTCTGAGCTCATGTGAGAACCTGAAATTTAGAGACTCTCTAGCTATGGTTTAAGAGGCACTATTTCTTGGTTTGATATCATTACTTCATAAACCAAATCATCTCGAGTGGAAGACTGGGTATTGCCTCTTTTGGCCTACGGATTTACCATACTTGACAACACATGAGATATCAGAGGGTGCATTCAGACATAGGCACACATGGACATGTACACTTCAAATTCTCCTCTTGTTCATTGATCTTTTTGAAAAACTAAATAAGGATAACTACATAGTGGCAGAATTTAAGATCGAAAATAAATTTAGATTCTTACACCACTTTTGTATGACTTCGTTGAAGAATTTCCATTTGCATCTTTAGTAGTTTCTTTCAAGCTTGCATCTAGCAAACTTTCCCCATTCAGTATAGATGATCAAGGAACTGAAGTCACATAAAGTCTCAGAAAACCACCTAGTCCAAGCTACACTTAGCATGCATCATGAATAAAAGGTTCCCAACGTTGTCAAACTATCTCAATAAATGACTTAGACACTCACTTTTGGACTGATAGAAAAGTGGGTCACCAACTTCTAAAAAGACTGTTCTAGATTATCAATTTATAAGTTTCTAAATATTCTTCAAAAGTGTAGCCAGCTTTCTATTTAATCGATTATTTTTCAAGGTACCAGATTGATGGGTCCAGGCTTAGCTGTCCAGTAAAGCACTTACCAGGCTTTTAAATGTAAATTCATTAAAATTAAATAAAAAACAAACAAACAGACCTCAGTTCCTCTATTGCCCCTAGCCATACTCCGGTGTCCAGTAGGGGTACATAGCCAGTGGCTACCCCGGTGGACAGCACTGGTGTTGAACTTTATATAGAACACAGAATGAAACATCACAGATGTTCTATAGAACATCTATAGAACATTCTATAGAACACAGAATGAAACATCACAGTGACTAATGGCCTCATATAATAAAGGTACGTGATTTTGGCAAAGTTGGGATCGTAGACTCTCAATTTTTAGCAAGCGTTGGGATTACCTGGAGGGCTTGAATTTCTACTTCCAGAGTTCTTGGGTAGAGCTGGAGATTTTGCATTTCTAACAAGTTTCCAGGGGACACTGACGCTACTGGTTAGAGGAGCACCCATGAGAAATGCTATTTCATGTACTGCTAATAGATCTTTTCAGCGGTGGCCATTTTCTGTGTCTGGTTGTGAATCACAGTTGTTTTGGAGAAAGTGGGACGATCCCAGAGTGAGGATCTTGTTTCTTGTCTCAGACCACTCAACGCGCGGCCTCAGGCAAATCAGTACCATCCTCCCTCTGTGCCTTAGGAGGACCGGGACGGTCTAAGGATGCGAGGGACGCTGGTAAAGTGAGCAGGAATATAAGAGGAGTAATTAAGGGAGGTGATGGAAAGCTGGGTGCAATCTGCAGTGTGAGTGGCCTTCATAGAATGGACAGAAGCAATGAAAGCGCAAACAATTATTCCAGTTCGGATAACAAAACTGCAGCTCCGTTACAAACAATGTTCAGATAAGAAGGAAGAGATGGAGAGTGATAGACTGACTAAAAGACTCTGGTGAGCTGAGAATGGGACTGGACGGCTGGGACAGATGCTGCAGGTGCCACGCCATGGCTGCCCAGTAGAGGAGACAAGAAAAAGCCAGCAGAGACTGACACGAGCCTGGGGAGCAGTGCTCCCACTGTGTACAGCATTTCCAATATGGCCCTCCTTCCTTTATCCACCTGCGATGATCAGACAAGACACAGCACCTGCTTTGAAAGGAGGCTCGGCTGTCACAATGACGAGCTGGAGTTATCTCCTCAGAAGGCCTCTTGCTTAATAATTACAGATGGTATCGCCACCTCTTCCAGGGTTAGCCATTATTTTCTTGGAAATCCCACCACACTTCACAGGAATGGCTGGCGCCTCAGAGTACACACATACATTTCATTTCAGTTGGCCAACAAATCGTCTTAAAAAGGAGATAGTCTTACATCTACTAGAAGGAACTGGGCCTCCACTTTTCAACCATGGATCAAATGGGCTTCCTCCTTCTGTTCTTACAACATTCCTAGGAGACAGGTGCTATTTTTATGCCTGTGATGGAGGTCTAGAAAAGTAAAGCATCTTCCCTAAAGTCAGCTAAATGAAGCAAGATCCAAAGTTTCACATACAGAATTTTGATAAAGCAATGAGTTGGTTTTTCATTCTTCCACTTCTCGGTACTCAGAGACTTTGAACCATCTGTCTGGCTGCCCTGATGGTGTGGCCCTTGCTGCTAAGGAAGCATTTCTAAAATAACAAATCCCTTAGAGAATCCACGGTGGTTTTTTTTAGACTTTCTCATTGACTCAAAAAAAAATATCACTGAGAAGTGAGTGTGGGCAGGAGTGACCACCTTTGTTTCGTAGGCAGAACAGCTGAAGCTCAGAAGGTTATTTATCGAAGCCACAAAGAAGAGTTTCAGAATGGTGAATGGGATTCAGACCTTGACCTTGGAGAAAGACTCAGGAAGCTGTAGAAGCTGCTCCTGAAAGGCCTTTCTTTTCAACAGCTGCAGAGGATCCAGTTTCTAAAGCAAGGGGTGACTTTGTGCAGAAACCAGCCGGCATCTCACCCTTTGTGATTTGCTAAGAACACAAACTGCTGAAAAGGTGTAACAAACTATAGACGAATAGGAGGATGATAATAGGAAACATTTCACTGCCTAACAGACCAGGATATTGAAAGGTTCTGGTTACATTTCTTTTAAAACATACAAGGTCCTGAGACTTAAGTTGGCAAAAAAGATTTTTTTCCCCTCCAGAGCAAGGTATTTCTTGTCAAATGGAATCAAAAGGAAATCAGAATTTGCTTTACATAATTTCCATTGAAACCACCTATTCTGAGAAACTCTTTCCCCTGTGTGTACGGAGAGCAGAAAAACAGATGAGGTTGAAGTCTGTCCTGAGGGAACCTCCTCATAAAACCTCTCCCACGTCTCCGAAGCCCAATAAATGTCACAGGGCTAAATTCAGAGGTTGGGTGTTGCTGAGGTTGCTCGCTGCATCTCCCGAGTGAGGAAACGAAACCAGCTCAACTCTGGGTCACGGGCATCCTCGGAAATTTTCTTTAGCAATCTGCAGCAGCAGGCAGTGCGGAAGTGGGAGAAAAAAGAGACATGCAAAACTGCTGGGGTGAGGCTGGGTGGCCAGGGAGGCCCAACGGGTGCCACCTCTGGGCTCCCCGTCACTGGCTACACCTCTGCTACCCTGGCAACTACTGACGATGCGGCCTGCTGGCCCACCTTGCCATCTGAACCACCAGCCCCCCCAGATTTGGGGAGCAGAGCCTCAAAGTAAAGGTGGGGGAAGACAGGCTTTGAAATCTGTCCACAGCTGTCTTATCACCGCAGTGCAGATCCAACCAGGGGGAAAAGCTCTCTTGCACGGACAGAAAGTCTGCCTTGCAAACGACGGAGTGAGGGATGAGGCCTGAGAGAGCTCCGGGCAGATGGCAAACTGGAGTTTCCTAACTCTCCTCTCGTAAGTCCTTCTCTCGGGAGCGCGCTGGGGGTACCCCAAGCCTGGGATGGCGTGGGCAGTCCTGCGATCTGACTGCCAGGAGGCAGAGGCTGCCTGTGCCGACTCCCACAGACTGGACCAGGTCGCCTGAACCCCAAGAGCTATGTACCTGCTGGGGAGGAAGAGCTCGGGGCAAGAAGCAGGTGGTCCAGGAAGAGAAGCCTGAACCTGGCTATCAGCCCCCACCCACCCTGCTTGCCGTCTGCCATCTTGTACTCAGTCGTGTCCCTTCTTTTCCCTGGACCTAGTTACAGTCCAGCGATCAGATTTTTGGCTCCGGTAAGAAGGACACATGGCGACGCTAATATGAACCTCCTGGAGAAGACCTGCCTGGCACGCAGGGGCACGCTGAGTGGAGGCATGCTGCCCTGGGGCTGACTCTGACCAGACCTTTCCCGCCTCTTGACATCGAGGCTCTTTGAGTAAAGTGGCAGGACCCACACCGACCTCGCGGGCTGGTGGGAGGAACTAAGATCTCAGGCTAAACCCAGAGAGGAGTCGTAACCCCCCTCTTCACTCCTGCACTCAGTGTCACTACACTTCAGCATCACAGCCCCTTTTCCGTTCCCACCCAGGTCCTCGGAGCCAGGTGAACTAGGAGACAACCAAGTTTGACCTGCTCTTTCCCCTCACGCCAGGATGGTCGCTTTCTGGATTTTCCTTTCCCTGGTATTTCCACTCTTTAGCCAAGTGTCTGTGTGCTCGCGTGTTGATATCAGGGTTCCCCATGGCACCCTGAATGCCCTGATGGTGGAGATGTTCACCCCTTCCCCTGAGAACCCAGCACGGTGCTCTAAAGAGAGGCTCTTGAATGGAGAGCTCCGTATCATGGACTGAGTGATCACCTACTTAATGCAGGTAAGGAAGTTGGTACTTAAAAATTATGCCACAAATAGTTATCATTGTTAAGGAATAAATGATTTAAATATCTGAAATTGAGAGGGTTCTAAAAAATCTGATTTTGCTTTTTGCTCCCAATTTTTATGTGGATTGTCACGGCTGTCTTGGCATATAGTAGGCAACCGAAGATTTGCTGGAAGAAAGGGAGGGTGAACACATGAATAAATCAATGCCAAGGAATAAGGGCAGGCACAGTTATGTCCATCCACTAGAAAGCGAGGCTCAGAGAGGGCGGTACAGGCTCCAGACATACCCCCAGAGGCCCAGCACCTCAACACGGGGCAGAGCCGGAGCTCAGGACTGGCCTGCGCTGCCGCCCAGTTCTGCAGGTCCTTCCTCACTGAGCAGCGGGGCGCTGGAGGCAGGCGCTGGAGTCAAGGACGGTCCTGCTTCACGGTGTCCCCGGGCAGCGACCGACGGGCCAGCAGAGCCTGGAACCCGGAAATGCAGGGCCCGCCGCTGCTGGGCCAGCTGGGCCCGTGAAGAGCCACCATTTTAGGCATTTGCTCCCCTCCCCACGCCACAGGAGAATGAAGGGGAGGTCACATCAGACCGCGCCCCAGAACTCCAAGCTCCATCCATACTGAGGTGTGCACCTGTTTGCACTCTCTAGCCCACATCTTTGCATCCCTGACAGACAGTTCTCATCCAGGCTCCTGCTCAGCCGTGACAGCTGCGCACAGGACCCACGATTGTCACTTAAGAGATACCAGTCTGACAGCATCAGCCGCGGCGCGGCCAGGAGCGTGTGGGCTGCAAGATGGAAGCCCAACAGCAAGGCGTGGGAAGGGCGGATTCCCAGTAGGGAAGCGCCCGCAGAGGGGGCGGACATGCTCCCCCTGCCTCGCTGCGGTCCCGTGTCCCTTTACAGCCGCAGTTCCCGGTGAGGGGCCGCGGAGGGGAACTCTCCGTAACACAGTTTCCGATCCTTGTCCCTTTAGACCTGGGGGCGAGAGGGGTGGTCCCGCTGAGCCCTGCGCCATCTCTGCTGTATATCTGTAATCGGCCTTCTCTAAGTAAGAGCTCTGCCAGCATCCTGACGGATATCGAGGAGGAAATGATTTCTCCACTTCTCAAAAGACCAGGTTGTTAGCTCTGTCCTAGAAAAATATGGGCTGAAGACACACTGCGGAGTAGCATGTGAGCGAGATGCCCGGAGGAGGAGAGCTTGCTGAGACCTGTGGCCCAGGACAACGCATTTCTCCTCTCCGGCCTGTCACGTGATGCCAGGGGCCTGAACTTCAACCCCAGCACCGCTGCACCTGCTGGCACAGGACCCGGGGTGGGTCATGCGGCCTCTCCCACATTCTCTTTCTCACTTCGGGGGAAAAATGGGTGTCTTCATCCTGGCCTATTATTTTGAATAGCTGATGGAATCACTGGCGACATGATCTGCCGAGAAATTAGGGGCTGCAGATTCAGTGCCAAATACACACTTATACCTGTGTCGTGTGAGTTGTGACCGTAAAATGAATAACGCGAACGATGGTCTATGACAAACCCATTTCAGAAAATGATAGGATATAGCACAACTACCTTGCTGAGGGCCGATTGCTAAGCTATCACTCTGTAGCCAGTTTGCTTTCAGCCTGAGCAGACACTAGAATTTAAGAAGAAATAAGCCCAAATGGATACACAGTGTATGTCCTAACTTTGTATAATGCCACTATACTAAACTAGGATAAGCGTGTGCCTCGGGAAAACCCTCTGGGACTTTCAAAAATAATTATTTCAACACTGAATATTTAAATAGGAACAGAAAAGTTCTCAGCAAATTTAACTAATTAGCTTGATCATTAAACATTTTTGTGTGTCTTAAACTAGTGTTTTCTTTTTTCTTATTGCAAAAGCCATGCATTCTTAAGGTAGAAAATTTTAAAAAAAAATTAAAAATGGCTTTATTATTTAGCCACTGAGAAATCAGCAGCAGTAACATCATTTTGGTGTGTTGCCCTGTATTCACACACAGGTGCACTTTGTGAGTGTTTGAACCTCTCTTTCCCTCCCACCCCAACTCCCACACCCCATCCAGTTGTTGACGGCTCTCACTTTCTGCTCGGGTCCAGCTCTCTCTTTTGAGAGTCAAACTCACATAATCACCAGGCTACCCAGTTGCCCCAATTTACTCAAGGCTGTGTGACTTCCCGGGATGTGGAACTTTCCATGAGAACATCCTGGGCCAACAGCCCGCTAGGCCACTACCCAAGTATAAAACTGACTCAGCTTGCCCGCCCCAAGCCCGCCCCTGCGATGGCCCACCTCGGGATCAATGCCACTTGCATCAGCATGACCAAGCCAGGAAGGGGGGGGGGTTCTTGAGTCTTTCCTCTCTCCGTCCAGTAAGACTAATTCTGGCCACCCTGCCTGGATTACTTCTGTGACTTCTAACTCCATCTCCTGCTTCCAGCTACACCTTCATTTAGTCCAAATTCCACAAAACAGGCAGAATTTGACTTCCTGGGATTCTGATCCCAAGATATTCGCTTTCCTGCATAGACTCCTGCAGTGGGGATAAAACTCTAAAAACTCCTTAACGTAACCTTCAGGTTCCATTTACCTCACTAGCTTTGCCACTCCTGGCCAGCACGGAGGCCTCTTCCTGAATACATCAAAATGCTGCAGCATCAGCACGCTAATGACCAACTTCTGTTCTTCCTTACGAAGCTTCGAGGTTCTGGCTTACATGCTATTTCCTCCCAAGGAGTCTACCCAGAATCCTGGAAATATTTTATGTTCTTTATAAAAAAGTGTATGTAACGGTACACACCAGCAGGATTTTAAGACCAGTTGGCTGAAAAAGTCTTCAACTTACTAGGAGATCTTGTTATCAGATTGGTATCTCCTTAATACCCTTAAATAAAACAATCAACAAGGGGGTATATTTCCTGTCTACGCAGGTCAGCAGTGATTGTCTACCCTGAAGGTACATTCGAGTCTCTCTGGCAGTTTTTCAGACTTTCTGATGCTTTGGCCTGATACTCAGAAATTGTAAAATGGACATGCGATGGGGTGTAGGAATCCAATGCTCCCCAAGTGATTCCAGTATGTATCCAAGGTTGAGAACCACCGCCGGAGATTGGCCACTGTGTGCCTCCTGGTGTCATGCTTCCTGCCCACCTCAGATGGACTAAAGGTGAGTTGACAGGTCATAACCTATTGCTCATTCCAACACAAACCCCTCCCATCCTGCCTGGGGAGCAGGATCCAGTTTTAGCCCCAGCACAGTGATGCTGTGACTTCCCTGGGTTCTCTGTTTCTCAGAGGCACCAACATGGGGAAGGTAGGCAATGAACTTTCACCCTCGAATCCCAACAGAGCAGGAGACACGAAAGATGCTACTGACTAGAGTCATTTCAACTGTAGGGGGTGATTTTCTCCACCAGGGGACATTTAGCAACGTCTGGAGACGTATTTGGTTGTCACAACTGGAGGTGTTACTGGCATCTTGTTGGAGATGCTGCTGAATGTCCCACAGTACACAGGTCAGCCCCCTCTGGCAAAGAATTACCCAGGCCAAAATGCCACTAGTGCTGAGCGTGAGAATCCTGGTCATCCCAAGGCTTCTTCCTAGTTTTAAGATACTTGTGCAAATGCCTGGCTGAGGACGAGCCTTTGAGTGCCAGGAGCAACGAGAGTGATGTGAGCGGATGAAGACGCCATTTGGGGGAAGAAGGAAATCATGGAAACAGAGAGAAATTTGAAGGTGGAGATGGGTGGACTGAGGAACACCTGGCGCTGAGGCTCTCGACTATTTCTTCGGTATCGCGACTCTGTACTTGTGAACTCTGGGCTAGCAGCATCAGTAGCTCTTGGGAACATGTAAGAAATGTATATTTCCAGGGCCTTCCCGGTGGTGCAGCGGGTTGAGCACCTCACTGTGAAGCATCCGTGGCACAACAGCGCGAGTTCCATCCCCAGCCAGGGAGGAGACCCACATGGAGCAGCAGACCTCTCCTGCCTCGTCCGCTGCTCCCCTCAGCAGTGTATTTCAGTCAGTCTGCCTGTTCTGTTCCCCACTGCCTCTGGTGAATCCTCTCACCTCCCATGCCTCTGATCTGTACCCCAGCTCTTGTATGCATAAATAATTTTTTAAAAAAGGAAATGCACATTTCCAGGCTCCCTGCTGCATCAGGTACTCTGGGCCTGGAGCCCAGAAATCTGCTTGAACAAGTTCTCCAGCAGATTTGATGCATACTCAATTTTGACAACATTGTTCTCCATCACACATTGCACTGTTGTAAGGTCAACCGAGCTAGTTTTCCAGAGTGGGTTTCACTCCTGGGAGTAGCAGGGGCGAGTGCACTGTGAGAGAGGGTCGGCTGCTCTGGGGGGAGATGAGCTGGAGGTAATCCTTCCTGAAAAGCCCATTTAGTGATTTTACTCTTGCATGAGGCAGCTGTCATAAAGTGTTTTACATGACAGAACAACCAGGCATGCTGTATACTCAGAAAATAATATTTGGGTAGACTTTAATTGCTGAGGAAACGGAAAGGAGAAAAAAAAATAAGTCAACTGTAGAAAAAGTTCTGGGCATCATTATGTAGAGGATGGGCCTTTCTTTTCTCACCCACCCCAAGACTTTGTCGAATCCTGCTTGTCTTACTCATCTTACCACCCGCCCCCCACCCCCACTCCTGATTTTCTCATCAAAAAGTCTCAGAGCTGAAAGGTGAGCCAGGATTTGCCATCTCGGTACTAGACGCAGTCCCACTATTTCAGAGATGGTTTGGAGGAAGGTGAATAACTGGCCATGAAATATGCCAGTGAAATGAAAAGAAATTTGGGGAGCCCACAGGCTGACTTCCTTCCCATTCCCTTTCTGACAGGAATTTAGGCCCCTTTGTCCTAACAATGCTGAGGGAGCTGGGAGGCCAAGAGCCATGAAGTTGACTCTTCATGAATTTCATCCCAGCCTCTCATTCCTGAAGGGCCACCCCCAGCCCCGCTGGCTTCTTCTTCGTCCAGCTCTTCCTTTCCTTTTGCAACCCTGAAGGGTTGAGGGAAGAACAGTGGCTTTAAATTGAAGGGAAAACAAGTTAGGAGAGGATACAGTACAATGATAAATGAGCTGCCATGGGGTGTTCTCCAGACACTGACAATAAAGAAAAGTTTGCATAATAAATTTATATTGACCTTCAATGAAAGGAAGTGCCCCAGGTCAGAAGTGATATGGTGTAATAATAAACTAATCAATAGTGTCGATATATGCGAGGGTGAAAATAAGTGGATGAGGGGGGTGCCTTTCTTGGTGCCTTTTAAAGGGCAGACCAACAGTAGAAAGTTGGCTGACTGTCCCTATAAGATCGAGTTACTAGAACCATGGGCACACACCCACCCAAGCACTCACCCACCATTAGGCAGCTATGTGCCACGATAAGCCAAGCACTGATTTAGGGGCTAAGGATACGGAGGTGAATTAGAGAGGCTGGTCCCTTTCCTTGGACTTTGGTATCTGCATTTCAGTTGAGGAGACAAATGACAACGAAACGGGATGATTACAGATGATGCTAAGTGCCACGAGAGATGGGCGGGGGCGACGCTACGGAGATAGGACGGCGTGCACGTACGAACAGTGAGGGCTGGACATGGAAGATATCCTGTGTGGTCGGGTTTTGGGCTGACACCTGAAGGAGGGGGGAGGGAAGGTGACAGGGGACAGAGGAGAATTTCAGTTCTAGAAATCAAGTTCTAGAAATGTTTTTGAGCCTATTTGGAAAAATTATCCATAATCTGGAAATAAGTCAAGATTTGTCCTTTCAGTGACTGATACTCTGTCTAGCAGAACCCCCAGAGATAATTTATTTTCCTATAAGAATGTACAACCGCTTGATTTTCCTACTTATTATTTATTAATTAGGAGCTCAGACACTGTGAAGCCACATTGAACTCGCATATGATGCAGTACCTTCTGTCTGGTAGTAAAGATAGTTCTGAAGTTTGTGACTTATCACTGTCAAGGACAGTAGCCAGTTTTGTATTTACTACAGAAGTCTTAGTCCTGTTTAACAATAACATAAAGATGGTATAAACCGACTCCTCAATATCCTCCTAGAAAAATTGTATCATTTTATTGGTTTTTTCATTCATGAATGAGTTGAACGAAGTCTTTGACACATTTCCTTTGATAATTAGGTAAGAGTCAAGTTTTTAAGTTTTTGAAAATTATACTCTGACAAGACTCACCACAGCTCCCTTCAGGGTCCTAGGATCAGATTTCATGAATTTACAGAGTCCAAGAATTATCTGCATTTTAAAAAGCAAATACCCTATTAACTCCCTCAGAACTCCAAAGTGGTGTTGTGGCAAACTGAAGACTCCTCATATGACATTGCCTTGATTTTTACAAGCTTACCAGGTAATTTATTATTAATCAATCTGCTTTGTAAGCGTTTAGGTAGCAGGGAAGGCAGAACTTGTATAGAGCATGAGAATTAGTTTTTGTTAATGTACTAAAATGTTAGTAAATTGATACATTAGGTCTCATCATTTATGAATCTGCCTCATACATGAGTCAGTTTCCCCAGGTCCCATCAAGCTTGAGTGACTGGATGGTAGCCAAGATGCAGAAACAGCTCAGCTGCCAACAACAAATGAATAAACTAAGAAGATGTGCCCCCCCCCCCACACACAATGGAATAGTACTTGGCCATAAAAAGTTGAAATCTTATCATTTGTGATAACATGGATGGATTTTGAGAGGATTAAACTAAATAAACTAAGACAGAAGCAGAAAAGACGAATACTGAATGATTTCAATCATTTGTGATTAGAAGGAAAACTCAGGCAATCGAGCAGACAAAACAAACGCTTAGATGCTGACAACAGAATAGTGATGACCACAGGGAAGGAGATGGGGAAAGGATGGACAGAGTGAGTGGACTGGCTGGTGGTGGACGGTGATGACCATTCACTGTTGGGTGGGGAGTTTGAGCAACTGCATATCTGAAGCCGATCCAGTGTTGGAAACTAACATTATCATAATCAAAAGAAAAAAAATTGACAACGTCGAGTTCCTGTCCAAGCAGAGAAGTTGGAGGCCACGGGATAAAAGGGGCCCCTGGCTGCAGCTGTGCTGTCTAGGTAGCTTCTGTGGGTAACATGAGGGGCCATCTTTCCATGTCCAGCTTTGTTCACTCACGCCATGAATTGGGGGGCCACTTAGAGAAAAGGGTCATTTCTCTTTGCCTCAAGGAATCTCTGTCTAAAAAATTCTCTTCCTAAGAGCTAATTCTCTTAAGGTTTTGTTTGGTAATTCTACCGGAAGGACTTCCCAGAAAGCAATGCCCAGGACGGCTGCAGATTGTAATACTACGGCTGCAGATTGTAATACTTAAAAACAAGAAGCTCCCTTTAAAGTTTAAATTGTGGGAGAGTAGCTAGATGCCTTCCTGAAACTGACGCAGTGTGAAGGCCTCTTGGGCTATCAATCCAGTTTGTGAAAACAGCAAGACTAGGTTTAAAAACATTTGCAAAGTGCAAAAATAAAAAAAAAAATTGAGATCTTGAGGCAACGGTTCAGCTTCAGCGTTAACGAGGTGCTGCAGCAGACGGTGAAGCCGCATCGGGCCGTCCATTAGCCACGAGCAGCAGCGTGAGCAAGCGCAGCGCCACCAGCACGTGGCATCAGCTGGCCAGAGCAGGGAGCCCCAGCGTTTGAACTACGTCCTACAGCGGCACAGGGAGGGGCTCTCAAATTTGTGCTCAGGGTATTCCTTCTCCTTCATCCCTCAGCAGCTTTGTCCAGCTCCTAGTTTCCCTGTATCTTCCCAGGAGCTGGCTGATGATCTGAATTTTCGGGGCAGAAGGGGGCACAGAGGGGCTGACTGATGTGAGGGGCTGGCTGCTCACCAGGGCAGCTGCCACTTACTGAGAAGGCTGCTCTTTCCTGCGGGCGAATGCCCACTTCCGGCGGCCAGCGGGCTCCCTCTCCACTGTCAGCTCGGGCACTCGTGACTAATGTGTATTCGGTGCTCTGAGTTCACAGTTCCAAAGTCTCTCCCAGAGGGGATGTCTCTGATTCTCTGAGGCAGTCAGAGAGCATGACCTTGGACAACTTCCCCACAAAACAGCTTGGTGGGGGGAGGGTGCCACCTCTTGAATCCTCTTTGCTTATAATGATGCCAGGAAGAGCCTCCCTGGACCTGGACCCCCATGAGGCTTTCTGAGAGGAGGAACTGGGGTGAGAAAGCAATAGGAGCTGCTGTGCCCTCACCCCAGCTTGCTGAGGGAGCGAGACCCATGCTAAGTGTGTGTGCTGGGGTGGGAAGGAGCCAGCATCCCTTAGCACGGTGATGTCATGGTGAAGTTCAGAGCTACGGTACCAGGTAACTAATTAAAATTTTTGTAGCAGCTAGATCACAAACACTACCATTTCCACTCTCTGAAGTGCATAACTGTGGCATTGAATATTCACAGTAATGTGCAACTACCACCACTGTCTGTCTCCAGAGATTTCCATCTTCCACCCTGAAATTCTGTGCCTCTTCAACATTAATGTCCATGGTTCTTTCTACAGCCTTATGGGTGGCTTACACTGGCCATGTGATTGCGTTCTAGAAAACGGGGCATAGGCGTCTGGATGCAAATAAGAACGAGGGCCTGAGGGATGGACCAGCCACAGGACAGACATAAGCTGGCTTCAGGCATCACTGCTGGGAGAGGCAGACAACAGAAAGCCTTGCCTCTGAGTCTTAGGTGAACTAGAAATAAGCTTCTATGGCATGGCGCTCTTTGTTACTGCAGCATTGTTTAGCCTACGATAATTAAAGGGTTGAATGTGATAATTTAAGCGAAGTATCTAGCACAGTGCCTGGTAGCTGATAAATGCTCAATAAATGTTAGCTGTCTTAATAGTTAAGAGCAAAGACAATAAAGCATGAGATGGGTTTAAACTAAAGCTGTATTATTAGCTGTGTGATGTTAAGCAATTTGCTTAAACAGTCTTGAATCCCTCACCTGTATAAAAGCAGATTATCAGTAATGAAAAAGGAAAAAAAAAACCCTCGACATTAAGAGAACACGTAGCTTTCCTCGCCTTCGGAAGCTCTTCTGGTCCTGCCTGATTTAACACTATTTAAGCTGGTTATTGCTTTTCCATTCTGCTGTATCGATCATGGATCTCAGCAGAGGCAGCCTGCAGGGCTCCCGGGTGCCATTTCCTTAAGTGGCGTCAAGAATTCCTGTGCCATGGCTGAACCAATACAGAGCCACCTCGATGAGTCTGCAATTGCTGGTAATTACAGGACATTTAGTGTGAGCGAAATGGCAGTCCTCCAGTCCAGATGGCCGTAAGCAAAGCACTTGCATTTGAATAGATCTCAGGAAAACTAGCAGGACCAGGAACCATCCATGTTCCCCACCACTCTCCCCCATTTCCTTTCTTTCAAGGAAGCGAACTTGCTTTCAATGGCCTGAGAATGTCAGCTCTTCGATACGGGTGTTCCTGATAACACTGAGCATGGGCTCCTCAATCCCCCGTCTGTGTATTGTGCCAAAAGTCAGGCAGTGCTAGTGTCACCCACAGGGGATCAGGATAAAACAGAAAGAAAGCAAATAACCTATGTTTTAACAGGCTTTCTAGATGATTCTGACAGATGCTACATTTTCAAACCAGGGATATATAGCAGTGACTCTCAGTCACAGTGATTTCACCCCTCAGATACATTAGCCATCTCTGCATACCCTTTTGGCGCTAAGGCTGGTGGGGATGGGGAGCTGCTAGAACCATAGCCAGGGACGCAAACATCCTATAACGCACCAGACAGACATCATGACAAAACCCGAAGCCAGTGGTACAGCTGTTGGCATACTCAGTCCTTCCTTTTCCTTCCAGTACAAGTGATCACCAGCGCTCATGCCTGAAGCTGTTGCTCTGGTCCATTCTGCTCATGAGCTTACACATGAAGATCCAGACTCCCGTGTGTCCTGATTTGGGTATCAAAGCTCCAGATATTGCAGTGACATATCTGTGTTCTTATAAGAGATATTAGGGACAGCTCGGAATTGCTCCTCAAGAAAGAGTTAAATCACAAAGTCCACACGGTGGTGTGTTAAGCAGAGATACTACAAAGACAAATGCTGGCAGTGCCCAGTTAACAGATTCTAGGGGGCTAAGTGCCCTGAAGACCTACATGAACATTAGTCTGCTTGGTGAGCCTCTAGTCCCACGTGGAGGTAGATGCCCAAGCGCTGGATCATCTCCACCATCCAGCATTACCCTGTATCTGTTTCCAGGACATCACAGGAAGCTTCTGGCCTTTGCCTTCTGTGCTTTGTCTACATGGAGCACATGCCCTGGTGAAGCTGGTATGAATGCTGAGTCTGCTCGATGGCCACTCACTGTATGTGAATCAGCTGGCCTTTCTGCTTATAGGTCTAGGTTGAGCTAACATAGCTATCGTGACTAGGTCGAGTTAACGCTTGGGCACTGACGCTATGGAGTGTCTGGACTCCCGAGGTAGAGGAAGGGTCACGGGCCCCAGGGACTGTCCTGGCGTTTGCTCTGGCAGCCTGTTTTCTCCCTCTGGTGTCCTGATCCCATAATGCCTCTTTTCTTTCAACTTCTACATTCCTATGATATGCAAAAGCACTTGCGATAAACTATAGTGACACCATGTACGATGCAGAGGGGTAAGATCACACCTCTTCAGACATATGTTACCCCACCTGCCACCAAGGCAAAGACAGTCCTCCATCACAGGCACTGGGGCCCCCTTCCCAGCCTGTCATAACATTTTACAGCAAATCCCACCAGATATGAAGTCTATTTCGTCAGCCCCTGAATCGGGGAAGGTCCTATGATATGCTTCAGACCACAGAACAAGGAGCGAAGCCCTCGCATGAGTTCTGAGACTTGACTTGAGGGGCCTTGTACTTCCTTATTGTTTTTTTGGAATGAAAGTCACTGTGTGTAAAAATTCATGCTAGCTTGCTAGATGCTGAGAAACATCTGGCAGAGCTGCCCCAGTCGTTTCAGATCACAGCCAACCAAACAGTGGGAGCAGAGCCGCCCCGCGCACATGCAACTGACTACAGATGCAGGAGGGGGTCCAAGCAAGGCCAAGGGAAGTAGCTGGGGGAGGAGCTCAGCCTGATGACGCACAGAGCCGTAACCTACATAAGTGGTTATTGCCTTAAGATACTTAACTTTGGAGAAATCTGTTACGCACCGACAGATGATTGATAAACTATACTGGTGTTTTTCATAATGCCCAGTTACACACTGACTCTCTGAGAAACTACAGACTTTGCCCCTTGACACAAGACAATTGATATTTACTTTGGGTTACCTCTTGCCCTTCAGTGACCAGCAGATGAAACTGCCCCTGCTTCTCCCATTGAGATGCTGAGATTTGAGTAAATGGTACAGAAAAATTGGGGTGTATCAACATTCACTTGAGGGGAGAGAGGAGGATTAAATATATAAGTAATTGCATTTCCTTGGACACAGACAGATTCTGACCTTCAGCCGGCGGTCTGGATCTCCACTGCATAGAGAATTTACCGATACTTTGAAGGATTTCCAGGCTGGGCTTAAGTTATTCATCACGACCTGAGAAAAGAAAGAGGTGAGGAAATGCTTGACATTTTCACAATGCAACATAAAAACTGCTTGAGAAGTATTGTCACGCTTATGAAAAGAACAATTGTCTGGAAGAGGTGCCTTAATGAAAACCTGGGAGTAGTAAAGCTTTCGAGGATGCCCACGGAGTGCATCAGGAAGGCACAACTCCTGTGCTCACTGCCCGGGATGCAGTTTCATGGGTAGTGATGGTGAGATTGCCCAGCATGTACATGCTGTAGGTATCTCTCCACCCATGCATCCATGCAGTCATCCATCCATGCATGTATGCATCTATCCATACATCCATCCTTCCTTCTATCCATCCATCCATACATACATACATACATTCATCCATGCATGCATCCACCATTCCATCCATACATTCATCCATGCATGCATCCATCCATACACACACCCACCTATCTATCTTCTATATCAGAGGGGGCTGGATCTATCTATCTATCTATCTATCTATCTATCTATCTATCTATCTATCTATCTATCTATCTATCTATCTATTGTCTATATCAGAGGGGGCTGGAACGAAGGAGATGGGTTGCCTCTGAACTCAATGAAGATCCCTAGTTCTGTAAGACCATCCATCCTGTGGTTAAGTTCTCTTCTACTGAGGTCAGCACAGGTAAAGACTATTGATGTGCATATGAGGCATGGCTGCCTAACTCTACTGCTAAAGAATTGAGCGGTCTCTGGTAACCTGTGAGCTTGGGTTAGAACAGACTGAAAATCAGAGGAAAAGTTTCTAGAAGAAAAATTCCAGGAGCATATTTGCATTAGCCTATTGCCATCTCTATTAAGGCACAACAGGAGAGGTGAGCAGTGTGACAAACAAGGCTCTAAGATATTGAAACTCTTTTGAAAGCAGTTTACTCACTGCGGACTTGGCTAAATCTTGCCCAAGAGTCCCTATGAGCCAAGTCTTAGCCTACCATCACTGTGATTCAAATAGCTCAATCTGGTGTAGGATGGACTAGCATTTGCTCTGTGCCCGGGAAGGTATGACAGAGTCTAGGACAGAGGTTCCCAAAGGGCAGTCCCTGGACCAGCAGGAACTATGTTGCCTGAAAACTTGTTAGAAATGCAAATTTCTATGCTCTATGCACACCTACTTCCAGGTGGGACTTTGAGGTCATCAGGATGCATGAAATTTGAGAACCCCTGCTTTAGGGGGACACACCCATGATTTAAATGGAATCCTGTCATATTGAGTTTTCTTCCTATGAAGTTACCATTGGCAATACTCCGAGCATTGTAAAAAACCCAAATTAATCCTCTACCCAAATAGCGTAATTATATTATACGGGATTCTCTCTTCCACAGACTCTTAATATAACTATGAATTATTGATTGTATCATAGATTAAATTTATTGTAATCCATTAAAGTAGAAAACTAATGTTCCTGGGTGACTTTGTCTTGTGCTCTGATGACTCGGGAATAATCAAAGTGATAAAGAGACGAAAAGTTACATAAAACTGCCTGGGTTAACTTAAATTTCTCACCTTTATGCAAAAATACTGAGAAATGAAGTTGTCTCATTACAACAATTTTGGAAAACTCAATAGCAGATCAAAATCTCAACTGGAAATTTCCTCTGAAATTCAACTCTGGGTGGGTGTGCTTATGTGCTTCTCCTGAGAGAACAGCATTGCCTGAGACTTACTCATACTGACTAAGTCACTAAGGAGGGAGGGAGGGAGGAGAGAGGGAGGGAGGGAGGAGAGAGGGAAGGAGGAAGGAGGGAGGGAGGGAGGGAAGGAAGAAGGGGGAATAAGTAAGGGAGAGGGGAAATCACATTAGGTTGCTCCACTCATTAGAAAACTTTACAGTCCCATTTCTGTGAGACTTCTGGAGCCCCTAAGCAATGGGGTGTGGGGTGCAGTTCTAGTGATTTGGGGTAAATTTATCACGCTCCGTCATGAGAAGACGAATACTGCCGGTAGCAAGGAGAGGAGGATCTTGGGAGAGAAGTCCAAGCGCGGACAGTCCGTCTCCTTTCACCCTGCACGTTAAGCCTTCATTCAATGTCTGGAGCAAAAACATGAAGGGAAACCAATTCCAATTCTCCCAATAGTTACTTACTGCTCCTGAAAGAAACGTGTTCCGCCCAAGACACGTTTATTTATGAGAAAGACTATTTGGTGGTGGCAGTGCCGTGTCACTCAAGGACACTGCCCAGTTGCACCTCAAACTGTTCTCCAGGGACTAAGTTCCAGAGCATCATGCTAACAACATCTGGTGGACAGAGTACTTATAATTTTACTATCATTCATTTATTATTTCATTAAGTGCCAAGTATATACCATATGATATCCACAGACCGGTTTATAAATAAGAAAAAGTGGAGGTTGGGGTGGGTTTTTGAGTGGTGTGGTAACAGTGAGGGATAAGATTTGAAGTCACACAGCGTAAGAGGAGGGAGGGAGAGGGAGAGAAATGTGGGCAAGTGGCTGGTGAGACAGGGCAGCTGCTGACGGGACAGGCCTGACAACAGCCCAGTGTATGGGTGTCCCCTGAGGAGGCAGGTTGGCTTCACAGACGATGGTGAAGCTCATGGTGAAATAATTCAGTTCGATCCTAGCTTCACCCCTTGCTAACAGTGAGAACTGGCAGAGCCCAAAAGGGCAGTTGACAGTAATAAAGTCTAGGGATTACTGTGAGAAAAACCAGAACAATGCACACAAATCACTCTGTACAGTGCTTGACACTAAGTCAAATCTCATGAGATGTTGACTGGTATTCATTGTCTCATTATTAAAAAGTTGCTGTTTGTTTGTATTAGAGGTCAGCAATGGAAACCTTGGTGAGAGTCTTCTAATCCTAAAAGGAGAAAACACAAACAAGACAAAAGCAACCCATGTTACAACAGGCAGAGGACAGTGGAGACTCCAGGTCTGAGATCTGAGCTGCAGACATTAAAAAATGTAAAGGGGTTTCTCAAAAGCAGGTCAATTTATCATCTTAGGAGACAAGATGGCATAACTAAAAATCACTCTTCTCACCTCAGTTCTGTGCACCAGCTGCTGAGTTGCATCATCATTCATACGAAAAATTTCCAGAAACGGGTCAGATTTGCTGAAGAAATCCTAAAGTAAACAGATGAAAATGCAGTTATTCCCTTCTCCCCACCACACACATTTGATCCAGCCCCAGGTCACATATAACTCCATGTGACCCTTCCCTCCTTTGTCCTTCCCACTGCCCACTGCAGGCTGGAATAAGCTCCATCCTCACTCGAGTCTTTGAGCAGTTAGTTCTTCACTGATTGAAATCCAAAACATTCTTCAAAGATCAATTCAAGGGTAGTTCTTTGAGGAGGCACGTATCTGTGGTCTTAGACAAGTTAATTACAGTTACGGTGAAGCCTCTGTCTGATGAATGCGATATTGGGATCACCCATGGGTCTGTTTCTATTACCTGTTTCTTACTACTGCTTCTTGGTATGCTTGCTAGCTTTTCATGAAACAGACACTCTGTAAGATTGTAAGATTATTAAAGATACAGACTTTAGATGAGTCACTTGTTTCTGGCAAGTAGTTAGAAGGGGAGCCAGTTACCTCAATCCAATTAGATTGAGCCACTTAGAGATTGGTTTCCTCAAAAGTCTTTAAAAGTCCAATCTATTCCTTATTTCCTTGGGTGTCATATACGAAGGGATCCAGTTGAAAGGCTGAATATTATGAGGGTTATTCCCCTTAGCAAGCTTTCAAAGTCAATTTTTATTTGGGAGACTCTCAAAGCCTTAATTTATCTTCATAATCTCTTGGCGCTAGTTTTTTTCCCTTAATTTCTCCTTATGCTGCTACTTGCTAATTAGTGAATGCCTTGGGATGATAAGCCACTTGGACTACTGAGCTAACTCCCTACTCTGAGGCATCTATGAATCTTTAGCTCTGAAGTCCTGACCTTCTGGCTTCCTGAATCTCAGGAGTCTATCAAAACTTCCCTCAAACTCTCTGTCTTAGTAGTTATTTTCTGCTAGGCTTCCAACCTCTCTGTCCAGGCTGTTTCATCAATGAGTCCAGTGGGAAATCTGAATATAATGTCTGAGTCACTTTAATGGATTTGTCTCCTTTCCAGCTTCTTGGCCCCTCAAATCTTGAGGGCTTAGGATTTTCAAACAGATGTCTTTTATACCTTTCCCCATGATTAAAGTTGTCTTCACTGGAAGAATAATGTAAAACAAGCAGGAACCTCAGCACTAGAAGCAGAGCTATCCACATCCTTCTTTTAAACTTATTCATTTGATCCCAACAGACTATATGGTCGCAGTGGGCAGAACAATGTCTTATTTTCCTTTATTTGTCTCCCGTTTCCTTAGCATCTCCCATAGCACCTAGCTTCTTATTTTTTTTAGATTATTTATTTATTTATTTATGCCTAAAAACACTGTGGTACAGGCCAGAGGTGTGGGGTTGAGAAGATTCACCAGAGTCAGAGTGGGGAATAGAACAGGCAGATCGACTGAAAAACATTGCTGATGGGAGCAGCAGGAGAGACAGGAGAGGTCTGCTGTGCCATGTGGGTCAGCTCCCTGGGTGGCAGGGATCGAACTCACGCTGCAGTGGCCTCAGTTTGCTTCACATTGTGTTGCTTAACCCATTGCGCCACCAGGGAGGCTCCACAGCGCCTAGCTCTTAATGGCATTTAATGGAAGTATGAATGAATACATACCCAAATGAATAAATGATAGGAATGCCTGGTACACAACAGCAGACAGTCTGAACAACAGCCTTAGTCAGCACATGTGTATTATGTATCTCATCAGGTGATTATTTCTCCCAGGAATCTGTAGTAAATCAGGATGAGACCCAGAGTCTCCAGTCTTCAGCTCAACAACATACCCCCAGTGGGTGTACTGGTCACAGAGCCTTTGTGTTTCATATTTAGATGTAGGGAAGGATAACACCAGTCCCAGCCCGCCAAAGTAGGGAAGTGGTAAGAGAAGGACACAGATGAGCATAACCCACAACTAGGAAGGAAGGAGAGAAGATAAGAAGGGAAGATGGTAGGTAGGGAAGAAGGAAGAGAGGGGACTTGATGGATTTTGATTAGAAACATGGCTGTGAAGAGGATATTTATAGGGAGGGAGCAGACTGAATGAATGTGTGAAAAAGTAAACATAGAGGGGGCCATGCCAAGTATCTTAATTCCACTGCAACTCTGCTGGGATGGAAGGAGTTGGAGACGACCTTCGCAAAGTCAGGTCCAAGACATGAAGGGCTTAAGGGCTCGCTGAAGCCTTTGCAATGACCTTAGCGGCTGTGGGGAAGGATTTTGAGTAGAAACTATCATGAATGGCTCTTTCGTGAAGAACATCAGCCTGGAAACTTTGTCGGATATCTCTAAAAGAGAAGAGATGGAGGTGGGTATCCTTCCTTTTTGCTGTCCTCGCCACACAGCCAGGAACTGAACACCAGGCTCTGCCATGCCCAGAGAGTGACATATACCCATCCACTCTACTTCAGAAGGCGCCAGGTTACCACAGTCTTCATCTGGTCGAGAACCCAAAACAGCTCCTTTTATTGGTAAGTCTACCCTGCAAACCTCTTTCTCCTCCAAAATGGCTCCCGAGGCATGCTTCTAAGCTGCTTCCTACTATGCGTTCACTGAAGGCATTCACCACCCCTGCAGCCTATGCCGGTCTCAACAGTCACCTTAAAAAACTGGAACCTACCTCTCTACGCCTTTCTCTCAAGGATGTGGGCTGCACTGGCTTGGTCATTGGCACCCTTGGGCTCTGGAGCTTTAAGCTTTGACTCCTTAAATAGATGGCTGGTGACTTAACATATTTGTCAACTGCACTTGAAAATTGCTGACTACACTAGAGGAATATTTTTTCTACACTATCAGTTATTTTTCCCCCTTTTATTGATAATTTTAAACTTTCATTTTTATTACTTCTATTAAAAAAGAAAAAATTTTTAAAAATAGACAGAAGACAAAAATAGAAAGAAGGAAAAACCAATCCATCAACCCACCCATATTTTCCCAACTATCAATTACATTTTGGTAAATACTTTTCTAGAATAGAGACAAAATTTTCTTTCCCTGCTTTAAAAAAAAATACGTATTTGTAAGCATACTCTATATGCATTTTAGTGTCCTATTTTATCTCTTGCTGGTGTATTGCAATGTTTTCTTCTATTTTATTTCAAGTCTAAAATACTCTTCTGGGTTAGCACAAAGTTGTCAGGAGGACATATTATACATCAAAAAAAGCAAGAACAGGTATAATTTCAACGCTTAAGCAACTGCAAGGCAAATGCCACAGCACACCAGTTTTAGAACTGCTTTCAAATTATGACAACACCATGTTTAGTCTGGAACATCTGGGGCAAAATAATTTCTCTAAATCTCAGTTTCCTCATCTCTAAATGGAGGGTGTTACCATGTGCCTCGTGGCAACGGATAAGACTTAGAAAAGCTGATGCCTGGTGAGTTGAGCCTAGCACGTGGCACATGTTGGCACTCAGGGAAGGTTACTACTATCATTATTACCAACAGAAGAGAGGACGCAAGAGGAACTGTGAAAAGCACTATGCATGTATCAGGTATGCTTAATATTGAGAAGGGATCTGATTCCTGGGGAAAAATAGCAACTCAAAAGTAGCCAAAAAATTCCTTAAATATGGACTTAGAAATTCTTAGCTTAAAAACAACAGCTTTAGGTCTAACTATATGGTGACTTGACCTCAATCTGGAATTTTCAGTTTTCTTTGCTTGACCATAGCATGGCCTCTGGGACAGTTCAGTGCAGTGAAGATTAATGATTCGGGCATTTTACTGAAGTTTTGCTATGGTGAGTTTTTTAAAAAATAACTTGAAAGCCATATCATTCTGACCTTTTAGTCCAACATGAAAGAAATTTAGTCTAGTGAGGGAATGCACAAACAGTTGAGGTTTCAAATCAGAAAGAAAGCAGCGTATTTCCATGACAATGATCTTGAAAAAAGAATACTGCATTAGAAGACAAAGGCCTGAAAGGCTCAGGGTCATCTCCAGACTCTAGAGCAAACTGGCCTTGTGACTTTACTATGCTCTGTCTATAAAACAGAAATAATGATACCTGCGTGAGTTTTGAGGATAATGTAGATTAAACACCTGACACCTGGTACGTTGTAAATACTCAGTCATCGTAACTTGCTATCATTAATATTGACTGGACTAATTTTCAAGCAAGCATACTTGAACATAGTGAAACCACAGCACAACAGGTCAAGTTTAAATGTTGTTTTAGAGGAGGGGCGGGCTCTCAAACTGGTTTGGGGAGCAAACTGTTTTCACCGTCTGTTTTTATGAATAAAGTTTTATTGGAACACGGCCACACTCATTTGTTCACATATTATCTATGGATGTTTTTGAGCTTCAAAGGCAGAGCTGAGTAGTTGAGACAGAGACCATATGGCCGGCAAGACCTGAAATAATGACCACCTGGCCCTTATAAAGAAAAGTTTGCTGACCGCTATTGTAGAGACAGACTTGTTTGCTTGTGTAGTACCTAGTCTAGGAGTGTGAGAATACTAGAAATGCAGCCCATAATGATTACTATTACAAATCTGGGCAGCACCAGTGTGAGACTCCTTTATACCAACATAAATACTTTCACAAGAAAAGAAGGAGAAAGAGTATTTTGTCAGCTTGAATGTTCCCAAGTGATTACATTCAAATCTCTACTTACTAGCTAGACTGACGACTACTTGTTAGTGTAATCAGTGGCTTGAGAAGATAGGAAGCTCATCTCTCCACTAAGTGAACTGCAGCAACATTAGATATATAAGTTATTTCTCACAAATATAATCTACTTATATATTTATTTACTGAAGTCTGCCTCTCAGATTTCAAGGACTCAGAATGTCCATCTCAAGAGCAGTTCAAGGGCTCTGCACTGCTGGACAGCATTGAAAAGGTAAGTTAAAAATAACCTTCTAGAAAAAAAAAAAAGGTGTATTTTTCTGTCTCTGTGGCTTACAGATGTACTTAGTGCTCCCTGCTATTCCCTATGACAGTGCTTCTCAGACTCAGACAAGGACATTACAAAAATGGAGAACTATAGACAACATCCCTGGTGAACATAGATGCAAAAACCTAACCCAAACCTTGGCAAACTGAATTCACCAACATATTAAAAGGACCATGTATCATGACCAAGTATCATGACCAAGCGGGATTTATTTCAGGGACACAAGGATGGTTCAACATCTACAAATCAATCAGTGTAATGCATCACAGCAACAAAAGATTAAAAAAATCGCATGGTCACATCCATAGATGCAGAAAAAGCATTTGACAAGATTCAACATCCATTTATGTAAAATCTCAAAGAATGCAGATAGAACAAACATATCCCCACACAATAATGGTCATATGTGACCCCCAACTAACATCATTGGAAGTTTCTCCTCTCAGATCAGGTATAAGACAAGGATGCCCCTTGGCCACTACTGCATAGTACAGGACTGGGAGTCTCAGTTGGAGCAATTAGGCAAGAGAACGTTATAAGATTGGATGACGAATAAAACTATCGCCATTTGCAGACAAGATAATAAACACAGAAAATCCTAATGATGCCTCTGGAAAATTATTGATGATCTCAAAGAGCTTTTATTAATGTAGGTTATAGTGATCAATATACACATTATAAATTTAAATTGAGATTTAAAAAGTATTCATTTGCTATGCCATTCAAATAATAATAAAAACAAACCCACTGCATCAGAACCAAAACAGCATCTAAATGGAAAGAATTCATCACTAAAAAATAATGAGAAGGATGGCATTAATTCACTTTTTTGAAAATCACTTTTACTGACTGGCCTGATGGAAGGCAGCGGGATTCTCATACTTTTGCAGATATTCAACCTGTTATGACAGCAGCACCACGTAGCTTCTGGGTAACCACTGCATGCATATGAGAGGACAGGAGTCAAGAAAGAAAATAACGTTGTGAAAGTGGTCTCTGAAAGGGTCTTGGCCCACACTTGAAGACTGCTGGCTACAGGACAACCTCTTCTGGCGTCCTATGTCCCAGAGACACATGGGAACATACCATACCATGCACATCCTAAAACCAATCCAACTCTTAGTCATTAACCCTCTGCCCTGAAGGAAAGGTTAGGTTTTGGCTAGATAATTTGATCAAGTCCCTCTCTGTCACTGATTGTGTGTGTGTGTGGTGCCTGGGGAAATCATTTACTATCTTTGAAATATCCTCATCTGTAAAAGATGGATTAGGCCAGAGGCTTTCTGCCCAAGGGACTGGGGTACAGGAGTTACTGCAATGGGCCTAGGATTCCAGATCTGCGACGACCATCATCTGAATTGGATGTAGCCTATTCCATAGTGCGTTATCATAGTGTAATTTTTCAAGTGTACACAGAAATCATTTGCTCTCATGATAGTCATTAGCGAATTTTTTTTAAATTAAGAGCTCTATCTATCTCATAATGACTTTTAGTCATGATATATTTTCTCAATTAAGCTGCAAGTTCAATTGCTAACATGTAGGTAGCTATAAAATCATTTAATACTGAAAACTAGAAAGATCCTCCTTGGGAGCCTCTAGGAACTATTTTTCCAGCTGTGATGTGAAATAACCTTATTCTGCTTCTGTCATAAAACTATCGTGGCATGCCGCATTTCCCAGAGACCACCACACGGTCCACTCTCTCCACTCTGCTTTCCACAGTATGACTTTGCCACTCTCCTGCTAAGGCGCGGTGTCTAATGTCCTTCTGCCTGACTCCGGGCTGAACTTACGACACATCTGTAACCCACACAATGTGGCAGAAGTGAGGATGCGTGATTCAAAGGTTTGATGAGAAAAGGCCCCCAACTTCCACCTAGTTTTCTTGGGATGCTCTCTTGGGGAGAAGCCAGTCGCCAGCGAGGAAATGTGACACCCCAGGACCACCATGTTGGCACTCTGGCTGACGAACCCAGCGGCTCCCCTCCTGTCAGTGCTCTAAGGTGGCAGACCGGACTGAAGCTAGAATGGACCCAGACAAGCGCCTCCCCCAGCCAGTGCCACGGGGTGGCCCGTCAATGTCGGAAGGATCAGGAGCTTCGCCTAGGGGACCGCTACCCAAAGTTCTGACCCTTAAGTCCACGGCGGAGAATGGAACAGTTGCTAATTTGAGTCACTAAGTTTTGAAGCAGTTTGCTCTGCAGCAAGAGATACCCAGAGCACCAGTCGCGTGTCCTAGGGTGAGTCGTCAGGCCCCGCTGAGCCGGTTTCCTGAAGAGGCTGTATGAGATGGTTTCGTGGGACTCTCTTGCTTCTTGATGCTATGAACTTGCCCTTTTGCGCCTGCGATCATTCGCCTTCCAGTCCAAACTGGAGCAAGGGCCCCTGCTTTGTTCTCAGCAGAGTTTGGTCCTCTCTGGGTTACTAAGGAAACCAGTCAAGACCTGAGGGCTGCAGCACTGGGGTGCCGAGGCTTAGCAGGAGCAGGGCCCTGGACAATCAGCACAGTCAAGGGTAGGGGGGCCAGCTAGGACCCCAGTAACTACCGCAGGGGCTCTTTCAGTTTTGAGAGTGAATGCTCATTTGAATGAAGGGAAACTGTTCAAACGCCGAGAGCTGATGGGCCCACTAACAAACCCCAAGTCTCTCTGCGCTGTAACGTAAGATAGTTAGAAGAACATTAGCGGTACTTGAGAGACTACTGAGTGGAAAGAAGCCATTATAAGCCATTAAGTGAACAGCTTAAAACTGCTACACACTGACCCGATGGCTAATAATAGGAAAGAGAAGATATTGTAGAGCAGCTTGCTGAATTATCCTGAAATTTGGGGTGACGATGGCGGGAGGTATGGGAAGAACATAATCACCAGGAGGCAAAGGTTACAAGCTCATACCCAACGGACACCAAAGCATATTGCATTTGCCAGAATTTAGCTGAGCACACGAACGTCAAAAGGTAGCAGTTTATAAGTTTCACATATATACTTAGGACATCAAAAAACCCACAAAAAACCAAACACTATTTGTTCCTAAGGGTGAAGACTTCTTCCCTGATGTAGGCAGAATGAATTTCCCTTTACAGAACACACTGATGATATATCACTTATCCCACCCTATCATGGCGATAGTAGTACTGTGTCACTTGTTGGGTTTGTGTGTCATGTAGTTAGATGGTAAATTCTAGACTGTGGGTCTGAGAGTGATTAAAAGTGATTAAAAGCATCTTCTCCCATCATCTCAAGCATAACAAGCACACCACAAAGTTTTGGGAAGTGAAGGACAACCGAGTGAGGAAAGGAGCAAACAAAACAGTGAACTGAAGCATGCACAGATGGACTGACCACTCTTAAAGGTGTTAAAATGAGACAGACCCGACTGCAGACCACTGCTTAAGACCGTAGGGAGCTGCTGGAGCCGCTACTTCACCTTTTTCAGTGAAGCTTGTAAGCAATTGTCTGAAAAAATGGCACCACGTCCCCAAACCCCCTATTCTCAAACTTGGTTTAAGAAAAGAGGTGTGAATACATTTACTGACTTAAGGATATGGTTGAGGGAATCACAGGGATATGAGGAGGCAGGGAAGACATCCCCTCTTTTATTTTGGTTTCAGGGATGGAGATGCAGAACTTTGTGTAACTGGTGGAAGTCGTGAGCTGCACGAGGAAGACCACGGACGGGAATGAGCCTGACACGGAACTGAATACCCACACCTGCTGCTTGCTAGCAGGGAAGGCCGGCCCTGAGAACGGCCTTGCAGACGCTCCCGACGAGGAGAGTGACTGCCCCAGCCGCCGGGCTCTGGAAGCATCCCGCGTTTGCACAAGGCCAGGCTTCTGCTGGCAGCCCAGCTGCAGCCAACCACTGAGTATGGAGAGGCTATGAAGGCATGTGGGCACGTGCGACTGCTTTCGGCGCTTGGGCTCCTTGATGACCTTTTCGAGTGGTCCCTGGCTGCCTGGCGACATGGAACGCTCGCCCCACCACTGCCCCGGCCCTGTCTCTGCCTCGTTCCTCACTCTGGGTCGGACTGGCTTCCAGATCTGTCTGCTCGCCCAGACGCCCTCTGTGTTCCCTACCGCACGGGGTGTCTCCTGATAAAATTCCTGCATGATCAATCTTGGCCTGATGTCTGCTTCTTACAGGATCTGGACTGACGTGGCGTAAACTTAGACAAGTTATTCACTTTACCTGTGAATCTCTTTCCATCTCTGCCAAACAGGGTTAATGGGACCTGGTGCATGGGAGTTAGAAGAATGACTAAGTGTGATACTCCATGAAAAGCTCTATTTTCTGTACCTGGCAAATATAGGTGTTTAATAAATGTCATTTTTCTTCCCTTTCACATCTTCTCTTTTCCTTTGAGGTGTCTCTAATAATAGAGCTAGATCGTATTTACCTGTGTACGTCATACCAACCTGTGCATTTAGAAACAAATGAAGTCTTAGTGTAATAAATTGTCTCACTTTAATTAGAGTTCCTCTCCCTTCTCATTAACTGCTTCACAATTCGGGGGGAAGTCTTATTTTTCAGATCTCTTGGAAATCTTTGATCTATTTAATAATGTGGGTTGAAAGGGAAAAGTAGCTGCAGGGGGAAATCTGATTAAACTTTGTGTGCCAGCTTTATTACTTCCCTCAATAAGGTTAACACCAGACACTTTACCTTGTCATCCAATTTCCGTGCATTAAATGCAAGTTCAACGTAGTCGTCATTGCCAGATAATTCCTCAGCAATCACCTGAAGGAAAAAGCGCCCATTAGCGGCAATAGCAGTTGGGCTGTTCACTCCGGGAATTCATGAACAAACTTAGCTCGTTTGGTTCCAAAGTCAACAAAGACTGACGCGTCCACGATCTCAGGGAGATGACAGAGCATTTCCCTGCACGAGGGAACTCCCTGCACCAGACGACAGTGCGTCACTGCATTTCATTTCAGCTGAGGCGCGGTTGGGCAGTGTTTGCAGCGGCAGTTAGGAAGAGCCTCTCTCCTTAAAGGTCACACAGTGGTGAATGGCTTTCCATAAATTATTATGTATGTTTTTCCTCTGGGAAGTCACAAAGAAGGGGGAGCAGTCATATTTCCTCACTGTTTTAGGTTAGACCAACAAGGATAAGCAGGTTTCTTCCCCTTTTCAGATCAATGCTTTTAAGATCATCAGATACTTTTTTAAAAAAAAAGATTTATTTCTTTATGCATACAAGAGCCGGGGTACGGGCCAGAGGTGTGGGGTGGTGAGAGGATTCACCGGAGACAGAGTGCGGAGCAGAACAGGCAGACTGACTGAAATACACTGCTCAGGGGAAGCAGCCGGCGGGGCAGGGGAGATCTGCTGTGTGCCATGTGGGTCCCTGCTCTGGCGGGGGAGCAAACTCCCGCTGCAGTGGCTGCAAAGCCCCACAGTGTGGCGCTCAACCCCCTGCACCACCAGGGAGCACCAGAAGATATGTTTATTATTATTTTTCAGAAAAAGATTGTCCCTGGGCTTTAGGAAATAGACATGGGAAAAGAAGGGGGAAAGGGGGGCGGGGAGAGAGAGAGAAAAAAAAAAGGGAGGGAGGGAGAGGGAAAGAGGGAGGGAGGAAAAGAAAATTAATAGGGAGATGGAGAAGAAACACGTCTGGGATGTGCAGAGGAAGAAAATAGCCAAGATTGTCTTAAGTAAAAGGATGAGGCTGGGGAAGAACTGCGGCAGGGGGTGTCTGGGTAGGGGCATCTGGGTCCGTCATCCCAAGGCTGCTCTGGGTGGGTTTGGGAGTGGATTTTAAAGCACCAGTGGGGTCTGCAAACACCATCTGAACCATTTGCTCGTCACGAATGAATGTGACAGTCAAGAAAAAGCCTTGACATGAGCAGATCATTTAAAATATTCAAGCAACAAACCCAGGTAAGTTCTTATAAGAAAGATCACAGTGTTTACCACTGGGAAGCTTTGTGAATTTTTCCTTTAAACTTTTTTTAACTTTCAAGTTAAAAAGGAATGTTCAAAGGAACTTAGGAGGTTTGCCTCCTGGCAATTCACCTACCTAGCAATTCAGATTCTCCCATACTTTTTCTTGTGTGCGTGCGTGCGTGCGTGCGTGCGTGTGTGTGTGTTTTCTATTGGTCCAAACAGCTAATGCTAGGCCACTTTCTATCTTTCCCAAGGGTTCTGATACCAAATTTTCAAACACCGGAGTTTGATTTGAAGATTTAAGATTGAAATCTAGAAATAAAGCACTGCCTAACAGAACATTCTGCAATGATAGGAATGTCCTATAATGTGCTCTTTGCAAGACAGAAGCTTCTAGCAACCTGTAACTACTGAGCACTTGATTATGTGGCTAGTCTGATGGAGGAATGAATATTTATCACATTTTAAATAATTTTATTGGTTTAAATAACCATATGTGGTGAGTGACTACCAAATAGGACAGCATAGCTCCAAACTATTGCATCAAAGAGGAGAGTTAGAGGCTGGGCTCTTTAGTCTTTAGCAATAGATCAAACCTTAAACTATATGCTACTGCAACAAATTTTTAATTCTCAAAAAACTGAGAGGGAGGGAGAAGTAGCCTTGACAATTTAACACCCCTGGACAATTCCATATTCTTACTGTGTTCAGTGAGTCCATCTTCATTTGGACTGCCCCCAGAACACACATTAAAGAAGTGTTTAGCAGAAGTGGATGGCCTCACTTTCTATTGGCTGTTCTTCCCATTTTCCTAGGGGTCGATGGGACAAAACTGTATTGGCAGGAAAGAGAAAGCAGGTAAAAGGGGTCACTTGTATAGCTGAGCTGGGTGGCATCAGCTCCCAACAAGCAGAGGATCTGCTTCCCAAGCATGCAGCCTGGGCCAGCCAGCTCCCCGTGGGCACGGCTGACGGCTGTGTGGGGAGGACTCACCGTGATGGAGGATTTCCCTGCTGTGTTGCCGTGCTTCAACAAAGATTTGGACAGCTTTCTCTGGGAAACAATCTGCATAAAAACAAAAAGCACAGATACTAGTCCTATAGTCAGAAGGTTGTATTTCCTGTATGTAATTCAGCGTTCACAGTTTGACATGAATTTGCAACACTTATGGTCATTTATTTTCCACTGCTTTGCATGAGTTTCTCCTCTATAATGGCTATTCCCGTCCTTGTTTCCTCTGATGGCTTGTGATGTAAGAGAGTGCGTACATGAGGAATTAAATCTAATTTAGTTAACTAGGAGGCAGCTTAATTGCTGCTGAAGCATCTACATCAGAATTAAATGGAAATTGTTGGATATGTACATTAATATAAAGTAGGTGAAGTTTCAGGATGAGTTCAAATTAGCACTTAAAGCTCTGTGCAAACTGGGGGATGGGGTGGATGGAGGGAAAGAAATTCAAGGTTAAAAATATACCTTTAATATCTTTAACCTCTAGCATTCTAATTTTAATATATTAATTAGGAAGCTATGAAGTAAGTCTTTAGGAAATTGATGCTCAGACAAGCCAAGAGGAGTAATTGGGGTCCTCTCCATGATCCTGAATTAATGTACAAGACGCAATGACAACTAAAATCATCATCATATTGGGAGCTATTCTTAGCACAATCTGCCCTATCCCCTTCTTCTACTCTTACTTCCTTTTTGATAGAGAAGTTTGGCAAGACCTTGAGGCCTAATGGGGATGCAGCCCAGGTAGCTCCATAGAGTAGCCTATGTGGCAAGGAACTGATGTCTACATCAGCAAATGAGAAAATGAAGACTGCAACAAGCACACTAGTGAGAATGGAGGTATATCCACCCCCAAGATGAGCCTCGCTGGCAGTCTTGTGAGAGACCAACCATATTGTCCTCAATTCCTAACACACAGAAATTGTGAGTCAGTTTGATCAAATTGGAACTGGTTTGAGCTGGTTGGAACTGACTGGATACAATCTGACTGGGTTGGAACTAGTTTGAGCTGTTTGTCTTTGTTTGGATTCTATTCTAGCCAGTTTCAGACACTTCTAGCTGGGTGGATCTGCTTCCAGCCGGTTTGAGTTGGTAAGAACCGGTATGAGCTAGTTGGAACTGGCTTGAGCTGGTTTGATCTGCTTTGAGCCAGTTGGAACTAGTTTGAGCCACTTGGGACTGGTTTGAGCCAGCTTAATTTGGTTGGAAACTGTTGGATATGGTTTAAACAATTTTAAACTGACTCAAGGAAACTCAAACCAGTTCCAAACAGATCCAGATGGCTTGAACCAGCTCAAACAAATTTCAACCAGTACCAACTGTTGACAACCAGATCAAACTGAATCTAACCAGATCCAACTGGCAGGAATCTGTTCTGACAGTCTATATCCAAGTGACTCAAACAAGCTCAAACCAGATCCAAATGGTCCCAAACAGTAGACACAGGAAACTAATAGACTGACTTAGATCATGACCAGGTTCAAGGTCCCAGAAAGAGATGCAATGACAGCCTCAGTGATGACTAATTTTAGAGAAACCCCTACTCTTCCAATTCCTTTCCCAAGACTTCTGGGCAATATCATGACACCTGGTAGAAAGCAAACTTGCTCAAGCTTCAGAAGGTCCTCATTTTCATGTTCTCCCACCATTTCTGATCACTTTGCTCTGACTCAAAGGAACCACAATGCTCCTTAGTCACAGTGACCACTGAAAACTTCAACCTTTTGTAGGAACTACCAAGAAAGGGAGACTTTCAAAATATTCTAAAAATAAAAAAAACAAAAACATTCAAGAGTTATGCTCTTATGTGTTTGTTGCCTCTGCCTCGATGACTCTCCCCTCAACTGGCAAATTCATTCTTCAAGTTCCATGTTAGGAGTCTGAAAAAGTTACTGTGGGCAGAGGGCAGTGAGTCACCTGTGGGGAAGAGAAGGCCTTTTCCTTAGTTCCTCGCAGTGTATGTTTCTCTTTCTTTCTCCTATCTGGCTCCTCCAGAAACAGCAGCAATGTGGCCCAGGCACTTGTTAGAAATGAGGACCCTTATACTCCCCACCTCAGACCTACTGAATCAGAATCCGAAATTTAATAAGATCCTCAGGTGGTGCATATGCACTTTAAAAATGAGAAGCACAGAGCTAGAAAGTGATAATTGTATGGAGAGAACTTTAGTACAATATGATCAAATTTAAAGATTTATAAAAAGGGCTTTTAAATTCATCTGGTCTGCTGATTTGGACATATTAATCAGTGAAGTTGTAGGAACTAAGAAAAGTATGATGCTGAAGCTTCCTCAGATACTCAGAGAGAAACCATATAGTGTATGTGTGTTTGTGTACATCTTATGTTAGTTAAGTACAGTTCCTACTCCCCTGTGGGGACCTATAAAAGCATCACCCTAGGAAGAATGATTGCGAATGACAGGAGCAATGGGTAATCTACTGGTGTGGGCTTCCTGTCTTAAGCTTTCTATTAAGCAGGGTTCTAATTACTTCAATGTAATTATAGGTTTTACCCTTTCTCTGACTTCATTAGCAAGGGATGGAGTGGAAGGAGTGTTCCAGAGAGGGATTTAAGAACTGCCTGTGTTTTAATTACCCACCTTTGCTTCTGGTGATGGGCTAAGTCCTCATCATCATCACAATTGACCGGGCTCAGTTATTAGTCAGAGGCAGGCCATCCTCCTCAAGCACCAACCAGTCCACCTGGCAATCCCAAGAAAGAATGCCAATGCCAGGGAAGACTATTTTGTCAGGCCAAAGGCACAGGTAGCTTTTCCACCACCACCTCTGTGACTTGTCTCCAATGAGTCTGGCAACCAAATACCAGCAGTTCATAGGACAGAGGGGGACTGGAGAGGCTTTGACCATTTTTAAGTGAAGCAAATTCCCGCTCTCCCAGTTAGACTAAGTATTTTGGTTACTATGAGTTACCAGATGAAGGGACCGGAGGCTCAGACATGACTAAGATCAACAACTGTTAGAGTCAAAATAAATACTGCTGCAGAAGCACTTACTATGCGCCAGCCTCTGCTCTAAACCACCTTATGCGTACTGCTCTATTTAATTCCCATCACAGCCCTGTGCATTAAGTTTTATATGCCCCTATACAGATGAGAAAACTGAGTCTAGAGAGTATATTTGCCCTCAAACAGAGCTGCGGTGGGATCTTGGGAGCAAGAGCATCTAGCTATTGCCAGAGTCCAGCAACTGGTGAAGCAGGGCACACAGATTTAACCTCCCAGCCTCACAGAGCCACGAACATTGCCGGCTTTGCAGGTGTTCTTCCTAGTGACCGCTCATTCTCTGATCTTTCACAAAATGTGCTGGGGAAGGGGCCGCGTCTGCAGGGCCAAGGCACGAGGTTGCTCAGGAGCCGTGGCAGGATGCTCTCTGGGAGCCTGGAGTCTCGTTTTATCTCCAGCCCCTGAACACGATGTGCACCTAAGAGTCCACTCCCACTCTGTTCTGGCAAACCTCAGCACCACCCTGTCTTCTCATCTCGCCCTTTTCTGATTGTGGTGGAATCCCATCAACAAGTCTACTGTATACAGTGTTCCTGCTTTATAGCCCGCTGGGGATCCTCATGGGAGGATTTCTGCCTTTGTTTCTGAGACTTGGCTCGTGCATGTGCACTGGCCTCAGTCCACTGATGCGCAACCACCAGGGGAGAGTGGGAGAAGCATATTAATCAGCTCACTGGGGCTGCACCCCACTTGTCTCACTGCAGAGAGAAGCCCAAAGGCCACATTCCATACAAACAAAATTAATGAATTCATACCTGGCTTCATTTTGTCCTTGAATCTGAAATCCAAACTCCCAGAAATGATTTCATAAACCCAAGCAATTAGTGTTTTTTCTTCCCTTAAACTTCATTAGGCTAATTTAAAATAAAAAAATTATTTTTCCCAAAATGGCTTGTCCTAGAGATTCTAGACTTTAGGGGAATGTCAGAACTTCTTTGCAGTTGAAATGATGCGTCCTTAGCTTATTCCTGACTAGTGCCCCAGCCCTCCAGGGCCTATTCTGTAATCAAAAATATTATTACAAAAGATCAAAATCAGATTACCCAAGCAAACCTTCTTCCCCATGGGCAATGTGGTGGGGACTAAGGCTTTACCTGAAGCATCTGCTAAAAGCTTTCTCAAAAACCAAACAGAGAGCAGTTTCAGCAAATACCTTGACCTAAAACATTTCCCAGACATTCTAATGTTCTTCAAAAGTTTAAGAATCTTTATGAAAGTTATGTGTTAAACTGTTTGCGTATGAGTTCTTTGAAGTCAGAATGCCAGTTTTACATGAAATTTTTACTGACAATTTATTATAGTTTTTTTCCTGGTATTTATTCCTTTTATAAAATATAGAAAAACACAGAGATAACACTAGAAATCAGCCACAATCTGGATATCATCGCTGTTTACATTTAAAAATATATCCTTTTACTCTTTTGGAGGTCTGTGAAGAAATAGTGTTTCAAAGGAATATAGTGTACACTATTTACAAAAACCAGGTTATGAATATGACCTGAAAGCCCAACAACAGATGAGTGGATTAAGAAGATACAGTGCATACACATGATGGAACACTACTCAACTGTAAAAAGAGATGAGATCCTGGTATTTGAGACAACGTGGATTGAACTGGAGGGAATTATGTTAAGTGGAATAAGTCAGGAGGAGAAAGACAAATACTGGATGATTTCATTCATCTATGGGATATAAAGAAGCAAAACAAAACAAACCCGAGAAATCTGACCGTAGAATAGAGGACACCCCCACATGGGGAGAGGCTCGGTAGTGTGTGCTAAAGGGCTGAGGGTGCTTCGCTGGTGGATGGGTGTGGTGGGCTACCAACTGTGTGAGGCTGTGTGAATCAATCCCCCTAATCGTATAGAGTGTTGTAAATCAATGTTAACTCAATTAACACTAAAAAGCCTTAATTTTTAATTTTTTTTTTTTTAAAGAAAGCTGGGTACTTTAAGAGGTAGTTCCTTTTTTTTTTAACCTTTGGGAGAGAAGAAAAAGGAAATTTTGGTCTTTGGCTACCCTTGGTATTCAGAAACATTTACGATAATCAGTAACCACATTTCATAAGCAGGCTAAACTGAAAAAGAAGCAAATCTTCAGAAGTTTTAAAATAACTGTAGTAAGCATTAAAAACTTTAAAAATCTTAGTGATGGTAAACAAGACATTTAGAGGAGTAATTGGGGCTATATCATTTAGTGAATTGACTTTTTGGTATTTAACTTCATCAGACTGGCCCTTTGACATATGAAAGATTCAATTCAGGGTGCTACAGTTTCATGCTTTGGGTTGAGACATGCACAGCATATTTTTCTTTAGGGTAATTGAAATTGAAAAGGTACAGCAGCAGGGGGTACGGGGGAAGGGTGTGCACAAGTACCATGTAAATAGGGAGCTTGGGCTGGCTCATTGTTGGGGAACAAAACCTGCCACCCCAGCCAGTCTCCTCAGAGGCAAGTGGCACTGCCACCTCCAGGGACGACGTGGTGCTGGTTACATGAGGAGAGGTATCGCGAGAGCCTGGTGCAGTGACTGGTAAATGAAAGTGCCTAGAGGAAGTCGGCTGCTGTATTTATTATTTGCATTATTCCTGCTCATTGTCCACCGTATCTGGTGCATGAATGAGTGGAAACACGGGGATGCATGAACGCCTCAGCGGCAGTGACAGAAAAGGAGGCCGCAGTCACACATGCGAGCTTGGCCGCTGAGGGTGTGAGGGGCTCAGCTGGGTCCCCAAGCTCACCCAGAAGGAGCACCAGCTTTCCGAGCACCCGGTGTCCCTGCGATCCGCCCTCCCCCCTCACCCCGCAGCCATCTGCTGAGAACACACAGATCTGCCTTGAGTGCTCCAGGGGACCTGAACCCGCCTTCGGCATCACTGCGCCATGCTAAGTCCCCGGCTGTGCTCGCACCTACTGTCACCAGTTTCGAGCATGCCGAGGGCTGCTACTTTCCTCTCCTAAGGACCGTGTGTCCTGCTGTCTCATGTGGCAGAGGGAGACCGTGACAGACTGAGGCGGGCGGGGGCGGTACCGGTAGACAGCCTTGAGGAGGCAGGTTCTGAATGACCTCCGCCTGGGCCTGGGGACGGCACCTCATCACACCTTTAGGACCTTAGGTGTGGTGAGATGGGAACTGAAGGCTTTTATTTCGTAGGTCGCATCTGAAATGATTTAATAATTTTTGCCTAAAAATAGTTCAGTTTGACTGATTACCCAGGGCAAGGGCGCTCTGTCAGGACGTTTTCGCCCTCACTCCTGAAACAATGTTGGTCCCCACAAGTTGTCATTGCCCCCCACCATTTGCTAAGTTCTAGTCCCGCCAGCAGAAGAGCAGCCTCACTCCAGTGTCTCCATGGGATTGGGCTCTGCTCCTCCGATTTTATCATTTGAGCCTCAGCGTTTCTCCAGGCCGGTCCTACTGTTATTTGCATTCTGCAAGTGAAGAGACTAAGGATTCCTTGTTGTAGGCAACTTGCCTCTGGACATGCAGCTGAAGAGCAGCAGAGCTGCGATTCTCTGCACCACCAAGCGCCCGGCCTTTACTCGGCCTCATGCTTGACCAAGCTGGGCCTCGGCCCTCAATGGCCCCACCTCCAGCCACTCACTGCCCAGCTTAGCTGTGCCCAGAAAAGGAGGTCTTCTTTCACCCCTGAAGTTATGAAGAAGGAAACTGTTGATGCTTTTTTCTTGTGTTCAATTATATGAGAGAAGCACAGTTTAGAAAAATTCCCTGAAGGCGACGCGCGAGTGACACAGCCGGAGACGGAGGGTAAAGGAGGCTGGCTGACCTTCGCCAGGCTTTCATGCCAAATGCTCCTGTCTGGTTTGTTGCTCTACACTTAGAAAACACTGCACAGAAGATCCTGATTTCAAGAGAACACTGAGTTCACACTTTTAAGTGACAGGAAGGGGAAAGAGCCTTATATCCACAACTGTTTCAAGAACTCCTTTGTGCTTTGTTCATCTGTTGCATGTTCAGTGATTTCCCTTCCAATAATAAAAATAGACGTCTCTTTGAAAGAGCTCATCCACTTTCTTGCTGTGGCTACTACCCACAGGGAGGCAGCTCTCAAATCTGTGTCCTCGCCAGATCCACGTGGTCTGTTGCCAACTGGTAACCTCCTGCGGCATCTCCACAGATTTCCTGAGCTGAACACATCAGCCTCACATCCTACTCTCCACACCATTCAGTCTTGATTCCTGAAGACAGCCAATCCCCTCCTCCAGCTGCCCAAGCCAGGTACCTGCAAACTCTTCCTCCCTCACAGATCTCCAAGTCTGTGGACACCACTCTTGGACAAACTCACTTCTGGGTCTCCTTTTCTCAACTCCTGTCACCCCTGATCTCCTCACCTCTCTCCCAGTGTTGCACCAGCTTCCTGCCGGCTTCCTGCCTCCAAGTCTGCCCTCTTCCCCCAGCCGTCACGGGAATGACAAAGTGGTCTTCCTAATCCACACAATCTGTTCCGCCCCTTGTCAGACCCTTCAGGATGTCCAGTGCATCAAGTTCAAGCTCTCCCACATGAATGACGACTGCCGCCTGCCCTCCTGCCATGGCCAAAAGTCAAGAAGTCCAGTCAGTATGGAAGCCCTTTCAAAGGCTCAAAATGTGCTTAGAAAGGCCTATTTGTCACCTCACGCTCAGTGTTCATGTTCACATAATCCTCATTTTGTGAGATCAAGAAAATGAAGCCAAACACATCCCCTATTTCCCTTTGTTCACCCACTCCAGAGATGGCCGTTTTTAAGCTCTTCATAAGTGAAATATCAAAATTCTCTTAACTCATGAAAAGGAAAATCCCATCCTGTGGGGCTGTGACAGTAGAACATTTGTGCTCCCATATGAGGGGTCCACAGACAGGTTAGGCACCAGGTGCAGAATGCCAAGGCCTGGGCCTCCACATTTTTGGCTCTGACCCCCCCTTAAGGGTTGCTCTCACCTCAGGGGTCTTACTGTCTCAGTGTTCCCGGGAGTCTCAGGCAGAGAGCAACTGTTTCTTCATTTCTGTCTGTCTGTCTGTCTCTCTTTAGGCTAGAAAACCTTTCCAGATAAAACTATCACATCTCCTTGATTTGAACTGGCCACAAGCACACCCTAAAAACAATCTTTGGCAAAGGGGAATCGGGGTCATGTGATTGACTGAGATCACTCAGGATTCACTCTTCAGCTGTGGAGAGGGCTATGATCTATAAGGCCACAGGTTGGAAAATGATCTGAAAATGATTAGGATCCAATAGCTAAAAGAGGAGGAACAATTAGCTCTGAGGCAGGCAACTGAGAGAGCCCGAGCAGTGGATGCTGGCACACCCAGGCCCTGCTGAGTGCACGCCACTTGCCCCAACCACCAGCCCAGCATTTCTCTGCTTGCGAGCCTCTTCTGGCCTTCGGGTCTGCTTTGCTAGTGTGCAACACGCCAGAAGTGCTGGGGGAGTAACGCTCCCACCCTGGAACAGCTGTCGGTTACCAACGAGAATATCTACACCCCCAACCAAGAGTAAACACCCCAGGCCCCAGTAGAGTAAGGTAACGCTGTGGTGTTGGCTCTACACTGTTTTCCAGAATTTTCCGAGCAGAGGTAAGCTCGCGCTGCCCACTGGGTGGTTGGCTTGCCCTGTTGCAGGACCCCCTGCTTCTAGACCTTGCTTGACCGACTGTCCTGTGATGGAGCTCCCAAGCCAGCAGAGCGGCCAGCCAGTCACCAGGGAGAAACAGACCCTCCACTCTGCACAGGCCTCGCGTCCTCAGGCAATGGAGCCAGAACCAGCTGAAACCTGATGGCGGCACAGAGGCAGGTGGCAGACAACTGACCTAGACGAGACCTTGGTCCCACTAGCCTAAATGAGGCCTCAGAAGCTAAAACTCATGGCTCTGGGTGGAGACTTAAGATGCTAATGAACCACGTGACGTAAGAAGCGAGCAGCTCTTCCAGGCATGCCCTAATACAGCCTGGCCCAAACGTGCTCCCCGTACCCCACCCTGATGATCAACCCAAAAGCCAGGACTTCCACCACGCTCAGGTGATACTTCCTATTATGTGGTCCATAATAAACGTTCCTTGACTGAAATCTCAGAACTTGGAGAGATTAACTGGTGAAAGTCAGACAGAGACCCTTCAGGATCTATAACAAAAACATCCTTAGGGGTTGCCTTCTTTTTCCCTGTCTTACTTCTCTCTCTACCATGGTGCTTCCATCAGCTCTTTTGACTTCCTGTGTCAGGGTCATTTTCTTGGGAAAGCCAAAGGAAGATGTTCTTCACCACATGCCAAGCTCCTTCCTGAGCCCACAGGCTTGGGATCCAGCATCCCCATCTGCTCAGAGTGTGTTTCCATTCTTCTCCCCCTCGCTCTCCCTCCAAGTTTCACTGTAACTATCACTTCCCTCCGGAGCCTCTGGTCTCTCCACCAGATGGACGCCATTTTGTCAGTGCTTGCCCTCCTCCTGTTCTCTGTTTCTCCCCAGCAGTGGTCGTGTTATGAGTTCCTTTCCTTCTTTATTCCCAACGAGACTGGAAGCTGCCTGAGAGCAGGCACTGTGTTTCTGGTCCAGCACTGCATCACTGGCACAAAGTGGAGGGTCAAGGACTCACTGGCTCCTGGAGAGGTGAGGCTTGTGGGAGAACAGGTGTGAGTCTGAGGGCCATTTGCCTTGAAAAAATCACCACAGCTTTGGATGAGGAGGGTCTTTTATTCTCAAGTCTTTCAGTAGTTTTACGTTTTTTTTATTTTCTTCTGTGAAATAAATGTAACTTTTATGCATGGAGGATGTCCATCGTCTAAGAAAAAAATCTTAAGAGTGGCTCATTTATATCTATACGAGGTGCCATTTTAATCACCTTTTATTTTTTTTTTTAATATGGGACAGAATTCTACCTCAAATCCACTACTCATTCCTCCAATGACTGAGCTTTTTTCAAAAATCATGAGAGGGTCTATTTGTGGAGAACATCTCTGGTCCTTCTTCACTTCCCTTCAGCTGTACCGCCGCATTAAGTTGCTGGCACTCACTGAAGAAGAAGGAAGAACCCTGTGCTTTCTACTTTCCTCTCCTCCAACCCCTGGATAATATTTTTTTTGAAGTTTATTCCCACAATGCCTTTTCTTTTTCTATCCAGCAGAAGAGCTCCACAGCACGGTGACTAGAGCCCAGGGCACCTGCCTCAGTGCGGTCAGCGCGTCCTGCGCGGCTCCGTTCATGGTGCTCGTCAGGAACTTCTCCAACTACACTGTCCTCTTCCTGGGCCCCGGAGCAGTGTTCATTAATATTTTCCCTCAGTACCTCCTAAAAGTTCTGGGGACAGTGAAGGGAAGGAAACAAGGAAAGAGGTGACAGAAGCAAAATGCTGGGGTTTGGAGTGAGGCTGGTTTGGTTCAAGGTCTGGTTCTGCCACTTACTAGGTGGAGCCTTCGGCAGCACACCTCTTGGATGCAGTAGGATGTGGATTCCACACCACTGTTGGCAGGACTAAGAGTGTTTATTCCTTCACCAGAGAGCTATTCAGCTCCGCTCTTAGGCTATTTTCGTCATCAGAGGCTCGGAATAGTGTGAGTAAGCTACACGCTGCGTGTGTGTGGGCCTCACGGTTAGGTCGGGAGGTGGACATCTTGAGTGTGTCAGGATAAGGCTTCTTAGACACACAACCAACTTTGGAAACAGTCATTAAAGAAATGATGGGTGCCATGAAGAAATTCAGGAGAGAAAACGGTTAACCTTGCAAAATAAGTAAGTCCTTGCAACTTGGCAGCAGCACCCATGTAGCTATAACGTGAAGCGCAATGGCTACGGGCAGTGCAAGGAGCATCACGGGGTGGAAGCTGTTGAAAGAAAATCAGTAGGAGAAAGCAAGCAAGGACTGAATGAGGCGGGGAAGGAGAGCGGCCCGGAGAAGGCCAGATGGAGAAGGGGTGCCCGAGGACGCACCTGGCCCAGCGTGCACTCCATGCTGCCCAGGAAGTCGGCCTCCTTCAGCCCGTTGTGGTTGCTGCTGATGTCATGCACCTCGAAGCGCAGGCGCTGCACCTCCTCGAAGTAGAAGTCCACAGTAAACAGTTTTGAGTACACTGGGTTTATGCAGGTGCGAATCACCTCCGTGCGGTCGACCTGCAGGGAGAGAGAAATGCCATGAGGGTTAGCGCGTCCTCGCATTATGGCACAGGCAGATTCACGGCACGCGCTTCTCCTTTCTTCCAAACTGTAAATACCACCCGTCAAATTGCCAGGGCCAGAAAGTCTTGAAGGAAGCGCCTGCAGAGAGTGAGCCGTGTTTTAAGCAGGAAAAGCTTCTTAGACACAATAATCTGAAGCTTTAAGACCGGAACGAGGTGGATTACTCGTGGCTGCTGGCAGCCTATGGCTGGGAGAGGCCGCTGGCACATTTGGGCCCTCCCTTCATTTGTCAACACGAAAGGGGCTATTTCTGGCCCTTTAGAAAAAAAAATCAGAATAAAATATGGGCCACATCGTGCATGGTGACAAGTAGGCACTGCCTTTCCATGTCCCGTTTCCAAGTTCTTCCCCCTCAATCAATTTCCTCCCTGGTCCAGTGGTATTTTTGCAACATCTGCTCTAAAATCAATAGAAAAAGGAGCTGTATACTATCAGAGCTCTAACTATGTTCATGTGGTGCCTTTTAATAGAGGACTTCTAGATAACCCCAGGAAGTAATCTATAGGTAGACTTGACAGACACAGAAAAGGGCAGAGGGAGAGAGTCCTAGGCAGGTTTGGCTGCTAAGAGAGAGCAGATGAAACTCTGGTCTTTGTTTCTGTGTTAATCACCCTGAATGGCGCAAACGGCTGGCCCACGCCTACCCTGACGCACTTCTCCCCCATTCTTGATTTTCAGAGGATGAGCCCACGTAGATAGAAGACTCGAGTTTGTACCAAGTCACGCACCTGGGCAGGCTGCTCAAGGTAAGGACCATGTTGAACGACTTGGTGCTTTGAGGGAATGAAACGAACTAATCAGCAGTAGTGTTATAAGGACAGGTATTTTCTGATGCTAATGTAGGGGCCAGTAAGAATCCTAAGAGCACGGGGTGCTCAGAAAAAGGACAATGGAGATGGGAGCCGTGTTCACAAGACTAAATGCGTGTTTGAAAGTTCTAGAAAAACATTTTGCATTCCCAGTCCTCATGGCAGATGCCTTATCTTTTCTGCAGACTGAAGCAGGGTTTAATCTGAGCAGTGGGGCAGAGGAGAGTGCGTGTTTCTCATGGAGGGGTGTCAAGGTCAAGGTGGTTATTTCCAAAAGACTAGACCATCCCTGGCTGAGCCACCCCTGTAACAGGGCAACTTTATTTCCTGTTCCCTCCCTGTGGCAATTCTGGCTCAGGAAGTGCTGGGTGGGACTCAGAAATCGGTATCTTTTAAAGTGTCCCAGGCAGTTCTGATGGGGGACTGTCAGAGTAAGGGGATAAGGAAGTGTGGGGGTCTATGCCTGTCCCTTCGGTGAGAATTTTTTTCACAAGGTTTATTTTAACCTCGTTGCTCCTGTTACCCAGTCTGCAAAAATAGCCTGCTGATCTCTTCTCCTCCCAGGTCACCATGACTGATGTACTCCTGTTCCCTTAGCGTTCACAGAATATGCTCACATGCACTTTTCCCCCCTTGAGCCTTACAGCAACCATGTGTTGTAACTGTACACTACTGAGAACAGCCAAGGTCAAATATCAACACAAGATATCAGGCGGTAGAGTAGCCATGGAACTCCAGCCTGCAGACCTCAGAGCTGGACTGTTTTCCTTCAGTCATGTTTGCTCACTAAAACTGAACTGTTTTCCTTAACTCATGCTTATTCATGAGCATTCCTTGAAAGAAAGGGAAAACGTAACTAGGCTATGGTCTGCTGGTGCTAAACTATCATCGAATGTTGTTTTTGATGAGATACTCTTTTGAAAAACTGATCTAAAATATCTTTCACTAGAATAGTAACATTTCTAATCATCAATGTTTATAGAAATCCTGATATGTCACAAGCACTCAAAGAAAAATGCATTATTGAATGTAACTCACATGCAATAAACCACATTTATTTATCGCCTGCAATTCAGTCAGTTCTTTCTTTCTTTTTTTGTATAGAAGAACTGGAGACTTAACCCCTAGGCCACCAGGGAGGCCACCAATTCATTCAGTAGCTTTCAACCTCTGAATGAAACCATTTCCACAATCAAGATAATGACATATCCATGGCCCCAAAGTACCCTCACACCCCTTTTTACTCCTCTCTACCCTCCATTCCCAAGCAACTTTCTGTCACCTCAGGTGAGTTTGCATCCTCTACAACTTAGATAAATTACATCTAACTTGCAGCCTATTTTGTCTCTAGACTTTCACTCAGCATCTATGTGGTGTGCACCCAGGATTTTTTTTAACCACTGCATAGTATTCCTGGGTGGGCCTTTGGACTGTCCGCAGTTTGACTGTTACATATAAAAGTTTCCTGACTACTCCTGTACAAGCATTTGTATGGATGTATGTTTCTCCTCTTGAGTAAATACCTTGAGTTAAATAGGTATGTTTAGTTTTCTAAATTCTAATAGGTGTGTAGTGGCATCTCGTTATAGTGTTAATTTAAGCATTTCCCAGGCACTATGATGTGGGATATCTTCTGTATGCTCATTTGCCATCTGTATCTTCTTTGAAGAAGGGTGTGTTGAAGTATCTTGGCAGGCACCGTTTTTCATCCTTATGACAACAGGACGATGTGACATAGGGACCATCACCGCCCCCTACTGGGAGCCTGCGATATCTCCTAACGTTCTTGATCTTACACAGCTTGCAAGGGGTAGGTAGGACTTGGACCCAGGCAGTGCACTTCTCGTCTAAGCTACATTACAGTCACGCAAATGTGAAGCTTCTCCATTGAACTTATCACAGGAATGCGCCGCTGGATGGCAAAGGTGAACTGTGGACCCAGTGGGGAAAGTTGGTGAGCGGGGCTGAGGTTTTGTCTCTGGAGACCTGGTGTGTCCATGGGGCATAGCAGCGATTCAGTGGGGACCGTGAACTCTGCTTCTGAGGTCAGTGAGTGGGCGGCAGTTTTACAATCGGCACAGATGACCACCTGCTCCACGGGGGCCTGGGGGCTGGCACTGCCACAGGCAAAGGAGGTGAGGCTGTTTGGAGAGGAGCAGGAGCCAGAGCTGGTGCCTGTCACTGGCAGGCCTTTATCTCTAGCGTAACAGGTGCTGCTGCGCATGGCATCGTGGGCCAGAGAGAGCGGGCCCGCAGGGCAGACTTATAATTAGGTATTCCTTCAAACTGATGTTCTTTAAATCTTTAATATTTATTTAGTGAGGGTGGGGAGAAACTAATTTGGTCTGAAAAAAAATGGCTAACTTTATGTTCAAAAATAAAAAATTTATTACCAACAATTTTCAAACTATATAACTTCCAAGGGGGCATATTAAACCACATAAAATTTAGATAATGAGATAGATCACTGTGCCATCGCAAATAGTATTATTCAGTTGCACGATTTCAGCTTCTCTGCCTGCTGATTTCAAGAGATGGCCCCAGGGTTGGAGGCTCGACTTTCGCTGCAACAAACAAGTTGCGGGTCTCAAAACCACACAACAAAGGGCGGGGAGTGGCGCTGCTGAGATATGGCTTCTATTTTCAACTTGCGTGGATTATCCGCTTTGATGGAACTATAGCTCTAAAATGTGGCTGGTTACCTAGCAGTCACCTGGGGAAAACTGAGTTTTCTGGTGCCATTTTTGTGCCGTCTACATGCCAAGGGAATAGACAAGCATCCTTTCTGGCTGCCTAGCTGACTCTGCAGCCAAGAGTCTGGGGGCTCCTGCTCCCCATTTCCTAAGACTGAAAATATGGCTGAACGTTTGACAACTTTTGCATCTCCTGAACGTCTCATAAACAGCCTGGGCTGAAGCTGACCTTGCACCACGACCCATTCATCTAGCTGAGTTGTTCTCAGTGGGGGTAAAACTCATGTTCGTGGGGGATATCTGGAAGTATAGGGATACTGGAAGTGCCGCGTTGTGACGGTGCTGGGGTGACACCATTGGACACCAAGTATCCTACATTGTGGAGGTTGGTCCTGACTGAACAGACCTGCCAAGCTCCCCACCCCCACCCCAGACCTAGTAGTCAAGTGTCTGGCTGGCCCAACTTCCATTCGACTCAAAAAGGGAGACGTTTCCCCAAGTGCTAATCTGGTTCTCAGAATCATCCACAGTAACAGGCTTTAGCCAAGGTGGGAATAAAGCATGGAATCCTCCAGAGGGAAACTCGAAGACACTCCCTATTTGAAATAATCAGAAAAGTTTTGTGGTAATGACCCCCCTCAAAATAAAAGCCTCAGGAAACCATTTTATGCCTGCCTCATAAATTATTTAATTCCTGTTTGAACTAGATGAACAGCTGAGCAGTGACCGAGGGGATGGTAACTTTCTGCTCAAGGGAAGGAAGAGGGAGGGAGCAAAGCAAGGCAGCCTGCCTCCCACGGAGGTGCTTTCCCTGCTCTCATCAAGACCGGAAGACTTAACAACACGCTTTCAAGACCGGAAGACTTAACAACACGCTTCACTTCACAGCTCAGCACACTTAACATTGGGATGCAGGCACAGCTGATGGTGGGGTATGGTTTGACCGGAGGCATTTTCTTTCTGGCGATACATGAAAGAGTGCTGATTTATTATTTTATTAAGATTCTATTAAGGGACCTGCCTGGTGGTGCAGTGGGTTGAGTGCTGCACTGGGAATCATCTGTGGCACAAGAGTGCGAGTTCGATCCCTGGCCAGGGAGGGGACCCACACGGCGCAGCAGACCTCTCCTGCCTTACCCGCTGCTCCCCTCAGCAGTGTACTTCAGTAGATCTGCCTGTTCTTCTCCCCACTCTGTTTCTGGTGAATCCGCTCACCTCCCATGGCTCTGGCCTGTCCCCCAGCTCTTGTACACATAAATAAATAAATCTTTAAAAAAAGATTCTATTAAGTATATCATCCTCATTCTGCAGTGATGAAATAAAGAGGCATCAAAAGCCAGTGGCCAAGCAAGGCTCGTATCCAGTGTGTCCGACTCAAAAATGTACCCCTTTTTACTGGACCATGGGCTCACTGACGCCCCTCAAAACGCCTCTGTTGAGGTCCTCGTCCTCAGTACCTCAGAACGTGGCCTCCCTGGAAACGGTGATTGCAGGATGAGGTCGTACTAGAGCAGGAGGCTCCCTGGCCTGACAGAACTGACGTCTTCTAAAAGAAGGGAATGTGGGGACAGATACGCGGATGGAGCGGCCACAGAACAAGAGGAAGAGAGCCGGGGCGCACCAGAGCTGCCGGCACCCCACCAGGACGGGGCCTGGGCATGACTGTGCTGGTGCCGCTGAGGGCACAGTCTGGCGGCACCGAGATCTTGCACGTCCTGCCTCCCGGCTCTCAAGTAACAGGCTCCTGTGCCGGCAGGTTCTGATTATGGGGCCCGGGAGGACCCTCCTCCGTCCAGAGCTAGACAGTCTCTCCTCCACCAGGCCTGGCCCTAGGCTTGTGCTGCTGCAAGTGGGAAGCAGAGTCGTTCCAGTGTGGCTCAGAAATAGGTGAGAGGGGTGTCACCCTGCAGGGGTCCCCAGAGGGGTCTTGAGCTGGGTCGATGAGCCTCCCTCTGCCTTTGCTGCTCTCCCAGCCCCTCTAGCTGGCTGGCTCTGCTAACAGGCTGGCCAGCCCTAACCAGAGGGGCATGCTGGGGGCAGAGGGCCTCAAGCATGCCTTCCTGTACTAAAAGCCTTTGCCCTCGCCAGGGGTTGCTCCCCCTTTCTCTAGTACCTGTTTTCTCTGGCTCAGTTTCTTGATTTCTTATCTGTGTCTCATTGCCTTGAGCCCCAGCCCACTTAACTGGAGGGGTCCTGTCACTGTATGGTGCTGTACAGTAGAACTTCCCGTGGCCATGAAAATGCTTTAATCTGCACTGTCCACAATGGTTGCCACTAACCAGATGTGGCTGTTGAGTACGTGAAATGTGGCTAGTGAGAGTAAAAAATTCAATTTTTTTCCTTGCCCACTCCATGCCCCAAGTTGCAATTTTGAGAGGGATCATGTGCCTGCTTCTATAGTTCCCTTCTAGAAGCTCTTCCTGCAAAACTCCAGTTCTCACTGGTTCCATTAACACCGCCATTCCTGCCGGTCCACCAACGCCAGTGGCAGCTCTCCACTACTGCTAGCTCCGAGCACCTCCACATGACTTGCTGATTCCTCTCACTTTGCCCACGTGTCTGTAAGTGGCCCCTTCATTAACATCTCCTTTCAGCTAGCACCCTGACTGGTTCCAGAATGCTTATAAAAACAAGCCAACACACTGCAAGATCCGAAAGAGCCTTCGAAACCCCAAGGGCACAATGATATGAAACTGTTCAATCTATTGGCTCATGTTGTATGAATTAGACGGTCTTCCAAGACTGAAGACTGGCGAGCCACATGGGACCCATGTGCTGACTTCCTCTTGGCCACTGCATCCCATCCCTCAACCGTGTTCAATAACTGCCAGGTACACCGAGTGCTTCGTCTGCACCAGGCCTTGTTCTAGACACTGCACACACACTGTCCGCTGAATTGTCCCAACAACCTCATTTCACCAGCATCACTATTTTGCACATGAGGGGACTTAAGGGTCAAAGAGGTGGACTTGCCACTGCCACCCAGTTATGATGTGATGGAGCCCCACGGGATAGCCCTTGTGATCCTCCCTGGGACATGGCCTCGCTCGGGCATAGGTGGCCACAGTGGTCTCAAGCAACACTTTCCCACACCCAACACTGAAACAATTTGAGAAGAACACCTTTTGAACGCTCAACTGAACGACACCCTGGAAAGTGTTCTCAGTGTGACTCTTCAGTGCCAAGCATCCCTTACTGGATCTCCCAACTTTCTCTTTCCCCTCTTTTTATATTTTCTTCTTCAAGCTCCTTCTACTTAGCCATGGCCCCTTTAGAATGGCCCAGGAGAAATGTGTATGCTCCAAGTCAAGAGGGCTAAAGAAAGGTTCTTTCCATAGAAGGTACTTTTCAGTCCTCAATCAGCTGCTTTCTCCCCCCACTCCAGCTGTAGCTGGCACATAAATACCAAGCCTTCAGAAACCGCCTTACAGAACGCACGCCCGTCTGCTAAAAGCAGGCAGCGCCTGCCAGGATTGAGAGTGGGAAGGTGTTGGATGGCAGGTCACTCTGAGTTGCAGCTCCTGTCAGATCCTCCTCGTCCGGGAGCTTGGAGGCTAATCCAGCACAAGTGTAAAGCAATTTGCACTTCACTCAGATGCTGGTTATTAACAGGATGTTCCCACCATCTCATCTCTCCATTACAGCTGCGGAGTCCTCTAGAAAGGTCGTCCAAGACTGGAAAGCCTCAGCTTTCTTATTAATTGATGTTTGAAAATAGGAAAAGAAATTCATCTGCAAATGCCGCCCATGCTCAGCATCCAGCAGTTGGTGAAGGGGGACTCGCCGGGGCCTGCCTCATCTCTCCTCTCGGGTTTGTCCACGTGCAGGCACAAAGCTTCCCGAGGCTCCAACTCCTCCCCCCACTGCTCTAGAGAACCAATACCCATCGTGTTTATAAACCAGTTCCCACTAGTGTGACTGTGAACGCCACAGGGTCCAAGTGCTCCTTCCCCAATGCCACCAGGTGGGAGGAGCACTCTCCACTCTGCCACAGCACCCTCTCCCTCGTCGGGGTGCTTACCCGCTCACTCATGGGCTGTCGCTGTTGGCGCCGATCTTGCAGCTTAGATTCTCAGGTTCCATTCGTGATGGAATGATGGCGTCTGGGTTGACAGCAGGCCTCGCCCCGCCTCTCGGATGGGAGTGGCTGGTGAGAACACGCACAGCGAGGGTGCCACGGCTGCCTCTGCACACAGTGGGGAGGTCAGTGGCGCAGGATGCCTGCCCCATGCACACGAGGAGGCGGGAGCCCTGCATGCGTCACAGGATGCCATTCGTTTGCAACTCTGGCCATTCAGTTTCCAGCAGGGAAACTGAGGCAGGTAGAGATTAAAGTGACATTCTCAAAATCCCACTGCTCCACACAGCAGCTGCAACGTGGGTGCAGTTAGACTCTCAGACCCCGGTCAGTGCTCCCCCTTTGCCACTTGCTACGCAGACACACGGGTGCCTACGGGATCCAGAACCCAGCATTTCAGTGTCCATGTTTAGTCAGAAAATGGGCTCTCGGGAAACGGGCCTGCCCAGAGGCCTCCCCGTACAGGTCTCGTCAGAGAGTACTGCCACAGCCCAGGCAGGGACAGCCGACTAGGAGAGCAGGGCACCACAGACGTGCTGGTGTGTTCCCAGAGGGATGGCGCTGTGAGCGGTATTCCCACAACTCGCTCCTGGCACACGACCTCGGTGAGCAGCTCCTGAGAGACGCTGTTCTTCAGTCAAGTGAGATCTGGAAGCCCTGTCCACTCTATCCTTTTCTTAGAAAACCATCATGCAGAAAATAACAAATTAAAGACACCTCAGTTCACTGCAGTCAGACTGAACGCTAGAATGTTCTAGACTGATCTAGATGACAGCTCCCTCACCAGCCCAGAAGGTTTGAGCTACTTCATACACCACAAACCTCTGCAAATGTATATATTTTTCCTTCTACTCCTGTTTCTTTCCTTGTAAACATCAGTGTTTTTGATAAATGGAAAGGAATGGTAATCAGAAAACTAATCTCAATGGATTTCCAGTTCACTGCCAATCACTTAGGTAGACTGACTCTGCCAGACTGGCAATTACCTTAAGACTGATGATGTATAAGAAAAGGTAAAAATCCTTTCTTTTTCTCCTTCCTGTTCTTAAACTTCCACTTGTCCTGTTTTTTAAATACATGTGTTCAAACAGCACACAATGCTGCTTTACTGAAATGTGTCTCTTTTTTTTAAAAAAAAGATTTGTTCTGACTTACTTTCTGATTGCTGAGTAGTATTCCATCATGTATATGTACCACAGCTTCCCAATCCACTCATCTGTTTTTGGGCATTTAGGTTGTTTCCAGGTCTTCCCT